>JANHMN010000008.1:32646974-32663249 GCA_030674055.1 Rhabdomys pumilio
TTCTTCTTCTTCTTCTTCTTCTTCTTCTTCTTCTTCTTCTTCTTCTTCTTCTTCTTCTTCTTCTTCTTCTTTTTCTTCTTCTTCTTTAAAAAAAGGAAAATAGAGGAAAAATGGGTCTGAGGAGAGGGGGTGGGGAAAAGGACTAGGAGGAGTAAAGGGAGGGGAAATTGTGGTCAGGATGTAATGTATGAAAGAAGAATAAAACTTTTTTTAATACAATAAAATACATTCGGATGTATGTATGTATGTATGTATGTATGTATGTATGTATATATGTATGTTACAACTTGGATAAATACCTGAAAATTATATTGAGAAACATCAATACTACATTGTAATATGTCATATAATTCTATTTGTGTAACATCTTGAAATGACAAAATATTATATGAAATGACAAAAATAATAGCAATGAAATAGAAAGTATGACTTTTCATGAGGTGACATGGGTGATTGGAAGAAAGAGGAATGAATGTGTTAATCAGAAAATCAAGGGCATCCTTATGGTAAAGGAACTATGAATGGACTTTATTGGTAGACAAATTTTATCCCATACATACATATACAATGATGGACATTAAAATAAGTGAACTGGAAAATGCTAACTAGATCATATTTTTATGCTGTATAGTGAGATTTTTCTTTTAAAAACAAGTGTCAGCATTAGGAAATTAAGTAAAGTATTTATGTTGAGTCTCTGTTATTACTTCTTATGATCCCATAGGAATTTATATTTATTTCAATAATTTATAAAGTGGGTAATTATGTCAATAATTACTGACAAACCTATGCATCAATGGCTATTTTGTATTATAGTTTCTTTCTAATAATCACTCAAACCTTCATCACAAGCTTGAAAAAAACAGATGTTAGCCAAGGAATAGTAAAGCTGGACTCCTCGGGCAGATAGTTTGAAAATGTGAAACCAAAAGATATTCTGCAGTCAAAATCTAAATATGAACTGTCCACAAATCCCTAGCTGAATTCACATTACATATGCATTGAGTAGGTGCCCCAGAGCAAAATGAACTGGAAACTAGAAGTCAACTAGGACTCTTTAAGAACTCTAAAATTCTGAACTGCTTCTGGTAAGGTTAGGACTTTGTTGCATTTTTAAAAAGCATGTGCTTAGTTACCCACGATTTAGATGGAATGAATTTGAGACTCAAACACAACTGGAAATTTAAAAAAAAAAATGCACAGACACAGCCATAAAATCACACAGGATGTGAGAAGTAAAATTTGAATGTAAAATCTTACCAGATTGCTAGATTTATCGATTTAATAGACTGAAGAATTAAAAATTAAAACAGAAGCCAGAATAAAAAACAAACAAACAAAAACTCAAAACCAAACCAAACCAAACCAAAAAACCTGGCTGCCAAATATGCCATAATTAGTGAAATTATTTTACAAATAAAACTAATATGAGCCTGGTGAGATAGACTAGAAATTAGGAGTTCTTATTGTTCTTTTAGCAGATTGCCTAGAACTCACATCAGCCAGCTTGCCATTTGCCTGTAAGACCAGTTCCAGCTGATTTAACACCCTCTTCTGGTGTCCAGGGGCACCTACACACATGTGGTACACATAAATACAGACATAATATAATAAATATTATGTAAATAAAATATTGTAATGAAAATAATATAATGTAATGTAACTAAATGCAACATAAGTGAATAATTAAATAATCTTAATACATGAATGAAATAATCTTTAAAAAAAGTTATATAAATTTAAAAGAAAATAACTTAGAAAACTGATAGCTAGCAGATTACTAGTATAAGAAATGCTGTAGAAATTTAGTGTAGTTCCAGGGAAGTCTCACAATATTGTAATGGGATTATGCACACAGAAGAGCTGTACTGCTTCACAAGTGCAACTATTTAATTTTAAAAGTCAATATTAAATATAAACTAATTCTCCTGAGTTTTAGGTACTAACACACACTATTACCCAGTAAGTGACCTCTGAAAAGGAAATTTAAGAAATATAAATTAAAAGGTCATGAGACTAGAATGATGTTAGGAAGGAAGATATGAAAAGAGGGAAAGGGCAGTGAAAGGAGAATGAAATAAATATAAAATGCAGGGCACAATGACAGATCAAAGCCTTTAATACAGCAATCACACTAAATATAAATGGGATAAATATTGGAAGGCAAATATTAGCTTGGACTATTTGTAAGAGTGGAAGGAAAAAGAAATAGGGATATGGGGAGGAAGTTTTGAAGGAGAAGAATAGAGGTATGGGTGGTCCCTGTGGCATGTGAGAATTGCCTTCTCTCATTCAAGCAGAAGTCAAAGAGATGCTGGCTATGTTTGATCTCAAGATACTGTTGTGGTAAATCTGTATCCTTCTGACCCTTATATTTTGTCCAAGTCATAGAGGTCCCGAAAGCCTGCCTCGATACTATCACCAGTGTTTTCTTGGTGATCCTGATGACAGCAAAATGGATAGAGGCTGACTGTACCATGTATCATAGAAGTCACAACTAACTCATATATCCTGCCTTGCCTCCTGGGACTGTCCTGTAAAGATAGTGTTTTGCATTCCTTCTTCTTTATATGAAAAGTAGACTTGTATTTCATTTTCCTAGCTCATTTCTATGAACTCATGAAAATACAAATGTCCTGAAATTCTTAACAAAAAGGAGGGAACCACTCCAGTGTGCTGAAAGTGTTAAAAGTATTCCCAGTCTAAGAGTGACATAAAAAAAAAACCGTAACAGTAAGTTATTCTAAACAAGAGGAGCAGATTCCACACACTCCACAAAACTTAAACCAGAAGCAAAACGTCAAGTGAAATTTTAGGTTTCTTAGAACCAGAAATTTGGAACTGTGATCACTTGAAGCTGCACCACTCACAGGCTCCTGTTTTGAATAGTGGCCCCCAGATGATGACATTGTTTAGGCAGAAAATGGAACCTTTGAGACACAGGGCCTAACTGAGCAATGCTGGGCACTGTGGGCATGCTTTCAAGGTTATATCTATCTCCAGCTTCGATCTAATCTGCTCCCTGCTCTGATTTCTGTGTGGGAAGTTCACGCCATTGGCTTTCATTGCTACAGTTGAAGCTCTTCCAATTCCCACATCTTCCTTATAACAATGAACCACGTCCTCTAAAGTCGTGAGGCCATGGTCTATCCTTCATTGTTTATGTCACTTCTGTCTGGTAAAAACTTCAATGTACAAGCTTGTGGTTGTTGTGACAAAGTTCCTGAGATAAGCTGAAGACTGGTTTTGTCTTCTGGGTGATGGTTTCAATTCATGGCCAGGTGGTGTCATTCCTATGACTATGTTGAATCAGAACATAATGCTGACAGGTGCATGAGGTGGGAGAAGCTGCTCTTCTCATGTAAGGATTGAGAGAGAGAAGGGCAGGGAGGGAAAGAGAGAACTGAGGAAATGACTGGAGGCAGCATATACTTTTCAAAGCCACGTTTCCAGTGACTTGCTTCATCCAATTAGACCTTCCACCTCAAAGTTTCCTTTCAAGATCCAACTGAAATAGAAATAGCTAAGAGACTTAATTCATCGACAAGGTTAAAGCACTTCTGATCTGATCATGTCCCAAAGCCTCATATGGAGGACATGACTTTAACACATGAGACTTTTTCAGACCTAAGCCAAAACGTTAGTTGATATTTGTGATCCTGTTTTGCTATGATGATGTCAAGTTATAATCTCTTCTAGGATTTGAGCCTGGGTTGCCCTGAGGGGTCTGATTCTTGCTCTCCTTTTTTGCACTCTTTGTGGTTTGATGAATTTTGGGGGGAAGAACCCAGAGTCAGACAAACTAAGGTCTTCTGGGTGCACTGCTGTTCTTGATACATAAGAATGGTAGTTATTTCGACACTTAAGGCCAGTAGTTATCCAACCTTTTAGCTGTAGGACACTATACAGACCCCCAAACACTTTGATGATTTCTGTTGCAGTTTTTCAAAAACAGACTAAATCAGTCTTGCATATGGAGATCACAAAGTTAAATACTAAGATGTGGTCTTTGCAGGGAAGGGCTGTGAAAGGAGTCCGGGCAAGTGCTCTCCTTTGGCTCCTATGGTTGACAAAGAGCTCACTTTCTCCCCCTCTCATCCCCGTCTTTCTATCCATGGAAAAAAGGTGACGCAAACAAAGCAACCTGAGAAATGCTTCTAGGAGAAAAAGAAGGGCTAAGAAAGGCAAGTCGTGGGTATATGTCCAGGATGAGTGGAGTACCTATGACATAAGGTGGGACTACAAACACAGGATGACAAATGGTGATGCAGAAGGCAAGTATTTTCAAAGTGGGAGCCTTAGCTTCTTGTGAGTGAGTTTTCCTTCAGCACCTCTCTTCTGCATTTTCTATGATGTGTACATGTGTAAAATTTTGAAAGTCTGGTATGACAAAAAGTGGCAATTGCTTAGTGTAGCACTGCTCAGTCCAAATCACTTGAGTTTTTATTTATGCATTTACAAGTACATTTTTACTGTAAATTGGGAACATATTAAATGTAGATCTGTATCCACATCAAGAATATGACTGTTCATCATGTAAGTGACAACTCAGGGTTTTAATGTAATGATGTGCCATAGTTTATTTGCCTCAGTTTTATTGGTAGATATTTAGTTATTTTTCAGAGTATTTTTTCTCATTCAAATGGCAATGGATTATGTGTATGTGTTATCTTACTTACTTCTATAATTATTTTATTATAATGATTCAAAGATTAATTTATCTGTCCAAATTACTGATTGGAACATTTTGAGCGTATTTAATAGTGATGGGTATTTACTGTGAAATGCTCCTTGAATGGTTGAAACTTTATGTGGAATAGCACGTGCTTGTTTTCTACATCTTTACTGACACCTCACATTTTCAATGTTCTATTGTCTTTTACAGTCTAGCTGAGGGATGATAACATACTGCTGGCGTCCTGGTCAGTTTCAATGATTAGAATTCCTAGTGTAAATAGCAAAGGTTAAATGGTAGCTAAATGGATCTAATTTCTGGAAATAACAATAGTGTTTGCCTTGACATTGTCATGAGGGTTAAATGGAAATGAGTTATGTGAAACGTTTAGCATCGAGTTGACAAATAGTCAAGAAGAAGGCAGTCTTTGTTAGCACGTGTGAAACTGAACCCTTTCTATAATTAGGCATTTCTACCTGACTAATGTATATTGCTTTCAGAAAGCAAAACACCCTGCAGTCTTTTGGCTAGTTTTCCCCTTCCTAGTCACAACATCCTACTAAAGGAGTTGACCTCACCAAGGGGGTACTTACATAGTAGGACTCCCCCTGTATTTGAGTCTGAGGGTGAGGTGATTAAGTAAGGGATTCCGAGTTCAAGGTTGGCCAAGTTAGTCAGAACCTTATCACAGATGCTGAAAGACGTAACTCATGCTGGGTGCTATTCACTGACCCAAGAACCCATGAGTGGGCATGTCACAGGCCCTAGAAAAGATCCTAGTACTGTGACTCGGCTAGTATTAAACTGTCCCCTTAGTACATGTATCTGTATGTAAATTATCACATCTCTATATGAGAGATGAGTACATCTTTTAACCCTCATCAGGGTAGCTCTCTTCTGCAGTAGTGATTCCACAAAGACCCACAACTGATCAAAGACAAAGAATAAAAGACTGCAGTGTTCAGTCCTAATACATTCCCTCCCCCATAAGCACGGAAATCCTTATGGAAAAGGAGGCAGAAAAATTGTAAGAGACAGAAACAGTGGATGATTACAGCAAAGATGATTTTTTTTAAAGACATTATAGGTCTGTTGTACTTGTGAACTCACGGTGGCTATGACTGCATAAGGCCGTATCCAAAATTAAGGCAGCCACATCTCAAAATAGTTGAGGGAAGGGGGTTGCAAAGTCCTACCTTCTAGATGAGGAGTTATTGGCAGTTGATGGCTGCTATAAAAGAGAGAATCAGTTTTCTTCAGGGATATGGTGCCAATAAATGACACCCATGCTACAGTAGATAGACTGACATGCATGGTCACTTAGGCAGTGCTAAGTAGATTCTATGTTTTAAAACAAAAAGAACACACAAACTTGGATGAGAATAGTGGGAGTGGGGAGTGGGGGCCAGGAATCAGAAGTGAAGGAAATGGTAGGTAAATATGATTAAAACATGATTTGTGTTATTAAATTCTTAGACAATAAAGGAAGAGATACAAGAAAGTGGCTTAATAAAGGTGAATGTTGACAGTCTTGCTGTCTTCTGTGTTTATGGAAACATCAACCCAAGAAAAAGTCCTTACAGCAGGGGAAAGAGGTCAAACGAGGAGAGCCCAGAGCCCTGTGCACGGGGAAAGCTGGAGCTGTGCTTGCCATGCCTCATCTCCCAGCATCCTCATCGCCTCATGCTATTCATGCTTCATCTCCCAGCATCCTCATCGCCTCACGCTATTCATGCCTCATCTCCCAGCATCCTCATCGCCTCACGCTATTGCAATTGAATTTCTGCCATTTATGAACAAAACCTTTCTGTTTGAACCACGAGTTTTAGGCAAACAGTGTTCTTTGTGCACAGAACTATTTTAAGCTGTGGCTGACTTTATTTTCTTATTTATTAGAAGTTTAAATTTTGATGCTACTCTGATAGACAATTTTGAATATTGTGAGAAAATCAGCTTTAAAAAAAAATAATATTCTGCCGGGCGGTGGTGGCGCACGCCTTTAATCCCAGCACCTGGGAGGCAGAGGCAGGTGGATTTCTGAGTTCGAGGTCAGCCTGGTCTACAGAGTGAGTTCCAGGACAGCCAGGGCTACACAGAGAAACCCTGTCTTGAAAAACCAAAAATAAAATAAAATAAAATAAAGTAAAGTAAAAATTAATATTTTTAGGCAACTGCACATACAATGATCAGGCATTTCTGGCATCCAGGCCAATGGATCCTTTTGTATTTGAACTCTAACAATTTGGGGGATGATTCAAATATTTATGTAAACTTGGCCACACTGTGGTGATAGCTCTAAATCTAGTGTACTGGGGACCCATGATGATGATAGGATTTTATTTATGGGCTCTTTAAAAGTTCTGTCTCTGAGCTGGTTATAAGCCCATTGGTTATAAGCACTGGCTGTTTTTCCAGAGGACCTGGGTATGATTCTCAGCTCCCATTTGGCAGAGAGCTCACAACAGTCTGTATCTTAAGTCCCAAGGAATCAGAGGCTCTGCAGGCATTGCATACACATGGTGCACATTCATCCAGGTAAAACATCTATATATGTAAAATAAGTAAATTTAAAACAATCTTATCTGAGAACATGCAGATAACCCTTTTTAAGAGTTTGGTTATGTCACAAGTTTCCGAATCTCTGTTTGTTTATTCCAAAATAAGGCTGTTATTTGTAGCTGCTTGGTAAATCAATGACTAATGAAGTAATATTTCATATATATGAAATATTATATATATTGTATATATAATAAAGTGTGTGTGTCTGCAGAGGCCAGAAGTCACACAAAATCTCTTGGTGTTGGAGTTAAAGGCATATGAGAGCTGCCTGATATGGGTGCTAGACTCTGAATTCAGTTCTGCAGGATAGAGCATCAAGTGCTCTTACACATGCTGAGTTGTCCCTCCAGCCCCAAACGAAGCTATAGTATTTGACCCTTAGCTCTTATTACCATTATTCTCTCTCCTTGTACAAACTGTGTTTGTGTGGGAAAAGCGGGGTATGTAAGACATAAGTGTCCAAAATTTCTAGTACTGGTCATTAATTATTGGTGAATAAATTAAAGAAATCAAATGGATCAGGGGTTCCACTAACATGTACAACAAGGCTATTCATTCCAAATCCATAGTCTTCGTTAAGTGGTATCTCTCCTAGAATAGGGCCCAGTATGAGTAAGTGAGATCAGTTTCCCATAGTTCATAGGTAAAGCATGAGAAGTAATCGGCTTTCCCATATCACACTAGGACATCAAAGTCCTCAAGGGAGACTTGCTTAGCCAAGTATAGCTGTCCCTTCTGTGGACAGAACCTTAACAATAACAAGTTTAGTCAGAACAAAAACTTCTGTACAGTAAATAATAGCTTTCATTGCCATTGGCAATGGCATTCTGAATAGAATTTGAAGCTGTGTATAAGATAGGTAGGGTTGTGTTTCTGTTTTTTTTTTTTTTTTTGTTTCCACGGGGAGAGTAAGGATGAGCTGAGGTATACTTACTGATCGAGGGGAGGGCTCTTACCTATGAACACTTGTATCAAATGATTGATTGTTTCTGGTCCCTCCCTCCAGTGTTATATAATCCTTCTTGTTAAAAGGGAGCTTCAACTGTTGTTCTCCTCTTTATAGTCTGTGATGTTCCAGGAAATGAAATGACTTTGCTGAAAGAATGCCTAAAATAAGAGTAAGTCATCAGTGTGCATACATCCTAAGAAGAAAATATATTCCCTGGCGACCTTTGTGCATTTCAGTGCCTCGGATTACCGACTGATGCCTTATTTAACCTAATCCCTCAGTAACATCCCACATATGGATTTAATTAAAGATCTCTCTCTCTCTCTCTCTGTCTCTGTCTCTCTCTCTCTCTCTCTCTCTCTCTCTCTCTCTCTCTCTCTCTCTTTCTGTGCATGTGCACATGTGAGAAGGTATGTATGCATGTGGTGGCAAAGGCCAACCCTGGCTGTCATTCCTCAGACACTGGCTCAACTTGCTTTGCCTTGTCCTTAAATAATTACTGTATTTGTGTGTGTGTGTGTGTGTGTGTGTGTGTGTGTGTGTGTGTGTGTGTCTGTAAGTACATACACAGGTGCACTCATCTGGACCTGAGGAAGGGATCAGATCTCTGAATTGCTTGGAGCTATAGTTACAGGCATTTGTAGAATGTCCAGCTTGTTACATGGACTGGGATCTGAACACTGCTCCTTATAATTGAACAGCAGGTGCTTTTGACTGTGGAGCTATCGGCCCTCCCCAGCTCTCAGATAACTACCCTGAACCACTAAAGTCTCTCACTGGCTTGAAGTAGTCTGGGCTGGTAGGCCAGCAAGACTAAGGGATCTCCCTGTTTCTACCTGTTGGATACTGGGACTGGAATTTCAAGTGCGGCTGCTGTCCCAGCTTTTGCTTGCTTACTTTCTTTCTTTCTTTCTTTCTTTCTTTCTTTCTTTCTTTCTTTCTTCTTTCTTTCTCTCTCTCTCTCTTTCTTTCTTTCTTTCTTTTGCTCTCTCCTTCCTCCCTCCCTCCCTCCCTCCCTCCCTTCTTTCCTTCCTTCCTTCCTTCCTTCCTTCCTTCCTTCCTTCCTTCCTTCCTTCCTTTCTTCCTTCCTTCTTGTCTTACTTTCTTTCCTCCTTTCTTTCTTTTATAACATCAGTTCTAAGAGACTAAAAAAGGAGGGGTTGGTGGTGGAGAGGTACCGTCATGCCTGCAACCACTTTACTGATTGATCTATTACCCAGATCAGAAAAGTTGCTAGGTCCGGGTGAGCCATTGTTACACAGCACTTAAGCCCCTCTACACATCCAACTGTGGACTGTGTTTGGTGTTATTTTCTTCTTACAGTGTATATGGATAAGGGGCATTTTAAAAATTATATAACATATTAGGAAATTATCAATTTTTAAAAATTAAAACATTTGTGAATATTATCTACAATATGCCACTTGGATAAGCACTCAATGTTTTAGTAATTTATATTAATTAATTTGCATCAGCATTGTCTGAGTACTGTGGTCTTTGCTTAACACTTGATAGATGCACAACCTTACATATAAATCTTTGCAAAATGAAGAAAAATAATCCATATGTATGGTGACTTACAGTCAGGTCAGATTTAGGGGGAGATGCTTTATAAGGCCCTTTTGTAAGTAGCCATAAATTTAATTATAATGTGTTCATCACTTGAGGTCCTTGATATGCTAATGAAGTGGATTTTTCGTATTAAAAGTAGAGGAAGCTGTCAGTTAGAATAAAGAACAGGGGCACAGGGTAGTTCAGTGGCAGAGCACTTGCCAAGCATGCTTGAGACCTAGAGTTTAGTCATCAGCACCACAGAAGAAATACAAGTAATAAATACAGTAAAGAGTAAGGAAGGTTCCTGAGGTTCCCCTCATGTGGTTGGGATTGAGGGCTTATCCATCCTAATTTGTCTTGCACTCTTTGGGGTGTAGGTAACAGTTGTGGGGATTATAATGACATTTCCATATGTGTTGGTCTGGTTTCAGAGGAGGCATCCACATTGTGTTGAAGTCACAATTTGCATCATTAGATCAAACTGGAGGGTGTGATCTTGCCTCCTTTAAGTCACATAATTTTCATTTTATGTTCATGGAAGTTCTGTCTAATTTCCAAAGGGAGCGTAGAAGTCTAAATTATGATGTCCTCCCAAAGAGTTATGAATGTCACCCCATTAACACTTGACATGAGGAAAAGGCAACTCTTTGAATGTTGAGATAAAAATACATCCCTCTAGTGGAGAGTTGTATTTTATCTGTAACTGAGTAATTTAGACTCAAGTGACCTATATTGAGGAAAAGAATTATTAGTGAAAAGCCAAAGGATTGATGGATTTCTGCCACACAGGAACAGGAAGTTCAACACATTAGCAGTAGCTGGAAGAATTTGGGACACGATGCTGTTCCCAAAATTATCAGGAAGAGAAAAACGTAATAAAGGAGAAAAAATAGTGTGAACAGTTTCCTACTCCCACCTCCCCGGATGTTCAAATTCACGTTTCCTTAGATGGAGCTTCTCTATCAGATTTCTCTTTGAAAAAAACTCCGTGTTTTGTGAGCTTTCTTCCAGTGAGAAATAAAACAAAAGTTTTTTATTTTTTTGTTTATTTTTGAAGTGATCATTATGTCCTCAGAGCATAATTCTCAGAATCCCACTTGTTGGTATTCTAAGAAAACTCGCTGCTTTGTGTGTGATAAAACACTGTCATTTTCCAAGTTAAAGTCCAGATAAAAATACATCTAGTTCTTTAGCAAGCCAAACTCCTTAATAGAATTGCTTCTTTGTGAGAACATGGTTTTTTCTGAGCATGCTTCGTTGACTGCCTTCCTCCATAATTCTTCTCCACCCCCTCTTCCTCCTCTGCCTCTTTTTCCTCCTTTTCCTTTACTTCCACTGCCTCTTCTCTTTCTTCCTCCCACGTTAGTTCCTGTAACAGCTCAGAAAAAAAAATCTGTCCCAGATTTTAAGCACTTTGAAATTCTTATATAGGAAATGTACCCTGAATTTAATCTGATTATTTAAAAAAGAACTGCAGATTCAATTTCTTATAATAACTTGTTACAATTGTTATAGGCTCCATATCTTGAAGACTTAGCTGAAGTAATAAGAAGGGGGAAGAAACCTGAAATTAAAAGCTACCAGTCCCAAACTGTATTTGTTTGATACTTAAGCCAGTAAAGTCAGGTTCAGGAATTGTGGAATCCTACCTCTGACTTCCTCTCCCTGCCCTCCCATACTGAATGCTGCAAGTGATTTGTCCATATCTGTGGGAACTCAATTTGGATCCTCTCAGAGATCAATATATGCTCTTAACCACTGGATTGTCTCCCCAGCCCTGGGGGATGATTTTTAAGGCTAATTTGGCAAAGCGCCATCATGATACTGTGTGTGATCCTTTGGAGGATACCAAGCCCATAGTTCTGTATGAGTTTAACCTTTGATCCTGAAACATCCAATGTCTATTGGGAGTATCAATTCCTGAATGAACAGATTCTCTGGGTGCTGGATCTGTAGAGCATACTTCCTAACATTTTGAAAGCATAGTGTTTGTCTGAGCAGTTTGTTCTTGGGTCTAAGTTTTTTTTTTTTTATTTCAGGATATAAAATGATTCCTAGCTCAAGGCATTTCTAAAAACACAAAAAAAGGGCTGATATGGCTAATACAGTTAATACTTTTGAAAGCCTTCAAAAGTTTGTGAATGAAAGTGAAGTTCATGTCTTTTTGCCGTTGGGCCTTTATTTTATTTTTTTTAAGATTTATTTGTGTGTGTGTGTGTGTGTATGTGTGTGTGTGTGTGTATACATGGGAAGGAGCAGGTAACTGTGGAGACCAAACACATCCAATTTTAAAAATAAGGTACATGTAGTTTTTAACAGCCCAGATTCCCTAGCATTCATATTGTATGCCCTTATTAGTCTTAACTGTCTACCTGATACAAACTAGAGTCACAGGATAAGGTTGTGTCAATTGAGGGACTTTCTAGATCAGAGTGGCAGCCTGTAGTCATGTCGCTGGTGGCATTTTCTTGATGAAGGAAGACCCAGTTCACTGTGGGCACCACCATTCCCTGGGCAGAAAGTACTGGGTTGTATAAGAAAAATATCTAAGTATGAGTCTGTCAGCAGTGTGCTGTCTTTCTTTTCCTGAGCACACTGAGAAATAGCCAATAAAACATAGCTCCACCCATGTGGATCATGGCAGAAGGAAGAAAGCAGAAGCCTCATCCCAAAGCAAGCCAAGTGGCCACAGCAGTTATTTCCTCAGATCAAGCTCCCAGTTCCCAGAAATCACAATTCCAGCTTCATGTTTAGGTAAGACAGTATTTCCTCTGGTGCAGAGGCCAACAGTAGAGAGAAACCATTTTGCCATTCTGCATGACTTAGACAGTGGTAGTCATGTACCATCTTGAGAAGGAATCCAGTGTTTAAACCTAACTGAACCCTGGGGACTTGAACAGCTGGAACAACAATTAGAGAGCTTGAGTTTAGCTGACCTGACCACACTTTCAGGGTGGGGATCCAGTCCTGAGAGTCCATTTTGGAGAACCAGAAACTGAATGTCAACAAGTTGAAAAGAAACTTGTTTCAGGCCGTGAAGCAACAGAAAGAAGAAGCTACATCCTCGGTGTTCAGGAGCAAACTGCACTAAATGATAACAACACTGGAATGAGAGAGACTGAGGTTAGCAGGGTATCAACCTCTGCAGACATCTGGTTTTCATTTACTCTTTACAGCTATAAGTTCCTTAAAAAAAATCTCAATTAACACAAAGATGCACCTCACAGTTTTTTTTTAAAAAAACAAACAATCAATCAAACAAACAATCAGAAAAACCCTAGTTAAACCCAAAGGTAGTAGGCACCAAGAACACATAAAGATAAAAGAAATCAATGAAATAGAGACAAAAAGAACAATATGTAGACCAATCAAACAAAAGTTGATTCTTTGGAAAGATAACTAAGATAAAACCTGTAGCAAGGGCCTGGAAGAGATAGTTTAGTGGTTAAGAGTGCTTGCTGCTCTTCCAAGGGACCCAAGTTTGGTGGTCGTCACCCACATCCAGCACCTCAAACCAACATCCTTTGGCTCACAATGGTGTGCAATCCTAGTTCTAGAAGAGTCAACACCTACTTCTGGATTCCTGCACACACTTGTCATATGTTGTTCACAAAACACACACATACACACAACCAAAATAAAAATAAATTAGCTAAATTAATCAGAAGGAAAGAATACTCAAATTAGCAAATTAGTCAAATTTAAGAGAAGAGGAGGGGAGGGGATGGGGGGAGGGGAGAGGAGAGGAGAGGAGAGGAGAGGAGAGGAGAGGAGAGGAGAGGAGAGGAGAAGAGAAGAGAAGAGAAGAGAAGAGAAGAGAAGAGAAGAGAAGAGAAGAGAAGAGAAGAGACCCACCACTACCAATATCAAAACCAGGAAAATCTAAAAGAAATAAACTCCAAGGTGTAAGACATACCAAACTGAAATCAAGAACATATAAACAGATCTATAGCAAACATACCTAAAACTATAGCTGTAATAAAAATGAACCTTTGCATGGGGCTGGGAAAATGACTTATCAGGTAAAATAGCTTGCTATGTAAGCTTGAGAGCATCAATTTAAATATCCAACATCTACCTAAAAGCTGGGTATGGCCATGCACACCTGTAACCCACTAGGGGCTGTGTTGGAGACAGAAGGACTGCTGGGATATACTGACAGCTGGCCTACCTAAAAACTGGAAATTTCAAGATTCAGTAAAAGAACCTGTCATAGGAGTTAGTGGAAAGTGATAGAGAAGAATGCCCATCTATGGCCTGTAGGCAGGGATACTTGCTTGCATGCTCAAATCTCTTTTTGACTCTGTGTGTGTGTCTCTGTTTCTATGCCTCTGTTTCTTTCTGTTTTTCTTTCTCTCTGTCTCTGTGTCTCTGTCTCTGTGTCTCTGTTTCTCTCTCTCTCTCTCTCTCTCTCTCACACACACACACACAATCTTTCCACAAAGAAAAGCCCAAGAAAAGTTAAAATTATCAAACCTTTATAAGGAAAACTAATACCTAATACCAATGCTCTTAAATTTGTCTCATGCCATACACAATTTTATATTTAATTTTCACATTCTTATCTAAATATAAACTGTTGCTTATTGAATTTCCACTGTGTGTTAGATACTATAGTATACATGAGGCTTTCTACATAGATTTAACTCTTAATTTTACCACTGAACCATAAACTACTCCCACTTTTAAGAGGAGTAAACCAACATTTCTTAATTCAGTGTGGAATTCCACCCATTGCTCCCAGACCCATAGGACTTTTATGAAAGAGAGTCCCTGTAGGGGAGATATTTAGAAAATGATGCCCTGTCTGGCTTGTTCCTGGGCAGCTGCCGTGTTCCCACTGCTCCTCGGCTCTGACCAGGGCTCTGGCTAGCTAGATACACAGGCCGTGGCACCCACGAGATGCCAGCCAGTGTGGGGGATGACTCTGCCAGTACACCATGCTGCATCCACAAAGCTCGGCTGATCCCCAGACAATATGTGCCATCCTCAAGGTACCCAGTAGAATGAAGACTCTTAAAGCTTAAAGATTATCCAATGGATTTTATATATTTGAAAATGTTCAAATAACAAGATGCCCACACAATTAGAATTGTTACCCAATATCTAAACTTTTGATAAGTAGCTACCCAGGACTGCTCTTGAACCATGGGTCCTCCTCCATTGTTGCTAGCCTCCTTTTTTTCCTCCCCTTCCTCTCCTTCTCCTCTCTCAACTCCTCACTCTGCCTACCTCTCATACTTCCCAATCACCAAGCTCTCCTGCTTATACAATGTAGCAGTAGCAGGAAATTATACTGCTACAGGTGCCATTATATTTTGAATTCATTTTTGCAAACTAAGGTATAGGAATGCTACATGTGTGTCAAAGATAGGATTGGGAAAGAAAAAAAAAAGGAAGTAAGTAACATGGGCAATCCAGCCAGCATAGTGTATATCATCTGACATATAAGAACTCTGAATTGGACACTGTGATGGTCAGTCTTAACTGTCAACTTGAAACAACCTGGAATCACGTGGGAAGAGATTCTTGAGGAATTATCTAGATCAGTTAGGTCTATAGACAGGTTTGTAGGAAATTGTCTTGATTGTTAACTGACATAGAAAGACCTGGCCCACTGTGGGTGGCAATATTCCCTAGACTGGGCTCTAAAAAGTATGAGTGAGAGAAAGCTTTGATTATCTTTGTTCTTGATTGTGAGTTGTGACAAACTTTCTCAAGCTCTTGATTCTGTGATTTCCCTGCAACGGTTCACTCTGACCTAGATTGCTAACTTTCTTTCATAAGTTGCTTTTTGTCAGGGTATTTTTATCACAGAAATGAATGAGGACAGGTACCATAACTTGCTGTTTTCCCAGTTTATGAATGATAGCTTTGAAGGCCACTAGATTCTGATGTTTTTGTTTCCTTTTTATAACAAGGTTCTAAGTGCAGTCAGCTCCCTTATCTCAATCAGCCAGGAAAAAATCACACAGATTAGGACCACAGGAGAAACTATTTATTTAGTGTAGACGCAGAGGTGTAATTTATTATTGAACATTTTTTAAAGGATAGGTTTGACTTTCATTACTTTTTTATTTTAAGAACCAAATTGTGACTGTGAAACACATTAGGATTCAAATTTAGTTAATAACATTGTATTCTTTGATGGTTTAAATATGTCTTTAGTAAAGCATATTTCTAAAGTGAGATATAAAATATTTATTTTGCAATCTTTAGGTAGATTAGTTAAACATGTAAAAAGACATTGTGATGACAATACTACTGCCATGGTATTTTGTGAGAGTGGGTTTTGCATTGTGTTTTCTATAATTTTGATGTTGAAATTTTATTAAAATATATAAGGAGAATTGGGTACAGAAAAGTGGAGAGCTCCAAATATTTTATCTAACTGAGATGAAATAGACCTTACCTACTTATAAGCAAACACCTTATTTGTGAGTAAGGTCCCTTTTTATCATATTTTCTATCCCCAGGTTAATATCTCTCTCTCTCTCTCTCTCTCTCTCTCTCTCTCTCTCTCTCTCTCTCTCTCTCT
>JANHMN010000008.1:32663259-32709029 GCA_030674055.1 Rhabdomys pumilio
TCTCTCTCTCTCTCTCTCTCTCTCTCTCTCTCTCTCTCTCTCTCTCTGTGTGTGTGTGTGTGTGTGTGTGTATTATATGTCTGACATTTTTTCATTTAGCATTGAATTAAAAGACTGATCTATGAGACTGCATGTCATTTCAATCGAGTAAGAACCACTATTAGTCCATTCTATTGGAATGAACCTTTGGGTAGCTTCCAGTAAGAGGCTACTACAAATGGCTCTGCTGTAAACACTCTAATATGTGTTCTCCTACACATATGCTACACTCCTACTGTGACTATATCTAGGAATAGAGGTTGGAGGGAATAGGTTGTATATCTTTGTAGTTCAAAAATGGATGCCAATATATCAGAAACATATTAAAGTTCCTAGGATTCTACGCTTTATACCTTTTAAGTGCAGTGAGCCCAGTTCTTTTTTATTAAACATTGCAATGATTGAGAGTTCCTTTACATTTCCTAAGGATATGTAATCTCAGACTTTCAGGTTAAGAACCCAAATAAAATGATTATTAAAATAAACTCCTGTTGATGATAGAAAAATGCTGTTCTTAAAAAAGTTATTCTAAATTCACCTTCATGCGGACAGAACACAAAATAATTATAATTCAAATTAAATGACGGCAGCTGGTTTGTGTTTATTCTTTACTTCCCTTCTCTTATCATTTTATTGCCATCAGATATGCCTAAGCTCTGTGCCTTCCTTAACTTAAAACTTTGTATGCCAATTTTTTTTCTATTGTACCCAGGGACTTGGCTTCCTTTATTAAGAATGTTCAAAGTCCAATTAAAGTTAAAAATTTTTTTCCCAAAGCACTCTGTGTGTCATCCTCTGACATAATTCTGTGTGGAAGACATGCGGCTTTGTTTGCTTAGTGCTCGGCCCAAAGAATACAGTCTGTGTATTCAAATACTCCGATCCCATCTCAGAACATAAAGTATCTCTCAAATTATAGTCTGTTCAGAGAATGTAATTTTTGGACTATTGAAATTTTCATCAGTATCTAGTTTGGAAACTGTGATTTACCATCAACAAAAGCATTCTAGCAATTTGTTCCAACAAATTGTGAATATTTAAGACATGTTAGAGTGAGAGAAGCTATTGGGAGACAGTACCATTATATGATGCCAACAGAAGTATGGCTTTAAAATTCAGTGTCTCCCAGTTGTAAGTATTGTATTGAAATGCAAAGCCTGTGTCAGTTAAATCTATAATCATTCTTAGATAACACTAATTGTTTGATCTGATTATAGGGTTAGATTCTTTTCTATTGAACTTATGGGAAGGTCTAAAAAGGTATTAAGACATACACGGTTTAACCACTAATAATATTAATTATTCATTAAAGATAAGCCACATGAAAAGTGACTTTATATTCATATGCAGGTTATAATTTTCCTGAGCAGTATATTCCAATTTTATGGGTGAATAGAAACTAGTGGGAGCAGAGTACTATTTAAATATGTAAGCCATCATTGGGTGAAATTAAAAAAGCCATTTACCCAATGATACAGAAAAAACATCCCCCAAGTAAAAGAAAATAGTAGGTGTAAATTTTCTTTTCTTCTTTTCAATTTTTCAATTGATACATAAAGTTATACATATTTATAGGTTACCATGTGATATTTTGATATCTATACATAGTATTAAATTTTTAAGTCAGTAAGTATAGCAATGTCTTTATAGCTACTTATGTATCTGGTAGAAATATTTCATATCTTTTTTTAAAGATCTTTTGAGTACGCAATGTTGTGATCTGACATAATCCTGCTGAGCATTGACCTCTAGAATTTCTGGTCTTGTTGATGACTTAATACTGTCAGGTCACTTTTTCCCTGCCCACACCTAGACTTCTCAGTCTCTGGGAACCATACTTCCACTCTGATCTCATTTTCTAGAAGACCACCTTTAAAATTTTTCCATGTGAATGGGATAAAAGGGTATTTAGTACTCTGTACCTGGTTTATTTAACTAAGCATGATATCCTCCACTTCTGCATGTTTTCACAAATGATAGGATTTCATCATTGAAATGGCTGAATAATATTTATTATATATGCATTGTATGTCATACAGTTAATATATAATATATTAAATTGCATATATTATATATACATATATATTTATATATGTAATATACACACACAATATATATACTATGTATACAATACACATACTATGCATGTATATAATATTGATATATAACATAATATAGTATAGTATTTATAAAATATATATTACATATATAATGAATAATATTCAGCCATAGAAATTATATATAATTTAATTATAAATTAAATAATATATACAAATATATTTTTATATATTAAATATATATAAATTATAATTAAATTATATAATTTATATTATATATAAATTATAAGTAAATTATATATATATAATTTAAGTACTATATACTAAGTACTATGTACTGTATATATTATACACATTATTTTTTATACATCTGCTAACTATATACTAAGTACTATGTACTGTATATATTATACACATTATTTTTTATACATCTGCTAATTGAGGAACATGTATTCAGAGATTCAAAAGGGTTATAATACATGATTATTTTCGAATACGTAGCTGGTGGGGTTTAAAGCTATAAAGTAATAGAAATTCCATCTTTTTTTCTCTTTGTAACAAATGTTTCTTCTAAATAGTTCAGGTTGCCCTCATACTCAGAATCCTCTTGCCTCAGCCCTTTGACTGGAAATGCCATCTTTTAACTTATTTAAATGATAAGGATATCACAGTACAGGTGGTCTTTGCTTTGTATGTAACTGACTTCCCAGATATCAGCTATCATATTTCTGTTAATAACCACAGATGTCCAACAGCACAGGCCATAGTCTAGTAGCCACAGTGTCATAACATTACATTTAATCCAATCTTCTTTCCTGGTTCTTCATGACATGAACAACAACTCTGCATTACAGTATCCAATGTTTCACTTCTTGCAAAGCCTCCGGGTGATGGGTCACAGAGTGCTTAGTGTTAAAAGCATGTGCAGGCAACCATGCAGGTAGCCTGTTACCATTTGTCTTCTCTCTCAGTTTTAGAGATAAGAGTTGTTTTATAGAAATGAGTCAGAGGAACTCCTCAACCCATGAAGCTAACAGTGAAGGAAGGGAAACGTAAAGAGATAACACTGGAGGCAGAATTAAAATGGAACATATACGAAACTAGAAAGAAAATGCCCTACACGTGTGTGTGGACAGCAGCAGGATTTGTGGGGAATGCGAAGCCCAAGGAACTCACTAAAGGAGATTTTTTTCAAGTTAAACTTGGAAGCAGGTGCCAGGGAAAGATGGACATGTTCAGAAGAAGAAACACTTGCAGATAGCTCATGACACTGAAATTGAAAACTATCTTGCAAATAGTTTCAAAGTTTGAAGGTAATACGATAATCTGTCAAAACACCGAGATTTGAGTCGAGATCTTCTGTGACATCTAGCAGAAAGCAGGGACTGTTTCTGCTTCAGAACATTCTGTGAGCTTTTTCTTTTGTTCATTTCTGAAAATATAGTCAGAAAACATACACTAGTCAGCATGAACAACCCTAACAAAATATTACAGGTTTATTGTTTTAAATGATAAAATGTATATCTCACAGTTTTGAAGGCTTATATTTCCAAGATGAAAGATTAGCTAGGAAGATTTCAAGAACTAGTCTCTTGACCAGTAAGGAAGCCACCCTTTTTCCATATGTCTAACTGCTCTTCTGATAACTCCAAGACACAAGAGGAAAGGACTAGAACAGTATGTAAGGACCATCTCTGTCTAAGCCAACAATCAAACCTGTCAATACGCACACCCCTATGACTTAATTTCTTCCTAAGTACCTTCTAATGCCTTAGCTTTCAATGAAAGTCACACTGAAGTTGCAGGCCTCCAATTTGAGTTTACAGGGAGGATCATTTGCTAGCACACCTTAATTTTCAACTTCTGTATTCTGCCTATTTCTACATGTTATGAGTGTATGACTGGGAGAGATATTTAGAAAAAAGATAACATGGAATATAGATTAGGCTCATGGCTTGTTGGAAATGTCAAGGTTGTCCAAGACTAGCACCACCTTCAGGCTTTTAGCAAAAATAAGTTCTCCACAATAGATAATATAACTACTGTATTAATTACTTTAGTCATTGCCATAACCAAATACCCAACAAAAAGCAATTAGGAGAAATGGTTGATTTCAGCCTTTAGTTCCAAGGATACACTCCATCATGGCATGGAGTGGATGTGATAGGACCAGAGGTGAGAGGTCACATTATAACAAGAATCAGAGAAAGAAAGATGAATTCTCCTGTCATAGCCAGTAGATCTGTCCCAACAAGTTGCCAATTCAAGGTAAACTAGTAGGAACTTACAAACCACCAGAGATGAGAAGTAACAAAAGCAAGTAAGCAATGCATCAGACTTAATATATAATTATTAGATAGAAGACTAAGAGATGCAGAATGTAAAATTGATATATGAAATAAATAATTAAAAACGAGAAAGCAAGAAAGAAGGAAGTTGTTCAAAATAATCAGATATCTGACAAGCAAAGGTCTATTTTTACATTAATTTTAAAGCTTTTTAGTGTTGTAATGGCATTACAAAACACAGATGCATGGTTCACACATTTGCAGAAAAAAATAACTAAAAATAGCATTACCTTATGTATTCTGCCTATCTCTAGAAGTTATGGGTGTGTGACTGTGAGATACATTTAGAAAAAGATAACGTGGAATATAGATTAGGCCCGTGGCTTGTTGAAAATGATGAGGTTGTCCCAGACTAGCACCACCTTCTGGCTTTTTAGCAAAAATGAGTTCTCCACAGTAGATAATAACAATAAAGATAACATAAATAATATAAATTAATATAACAAGAATAAAAATCTACTTAAATAAAAGCCTCAACTCATTAGAGAGGCATAACTATTCTAAACATGTATTACCTAAAATTATTTTTAAAGGTATGAAAGTTAAGACTACTTGACTTACAAATATGAGCAGGCAGATGCTTGTGATGCAGACACTTGGCAGGCTAGGGTGGGAGGCTTGGCTATCTGGGAGCAGCTTCAATACATACCAAGAGCTTACTCCAAGAAAAGCAATCAGAACTATAGTTTATTAATGGCAACTTTAGTGTCAAATGATAGAAGTTGGCATAGCTGTCTTATTTATTAAAAGGACGCATAGCTAATAAACTATTGGCTCTTTAATTGATCTTTTATATGTAGATGCTTCTTTGAAAGTAGCTAAGTCTTGGTTTTTGGATTAGAGCATTGTACATTTTTCTGTAAGTTCTATGTTATGTCAAGTAGACCAATCTCCCTACTTCTGAGAAGGGCTTTACAGTGTGTCTTCCACAGAGTCAGTCTTGTGAACTGCATATTTAAAACATATAACTTTGCAAGTTTCTTTACACCAGAAAATGTGAGGCTCAAATGCTATGTCAGCAAATTCTACAGCATTTTAAGAAACAGATTTCCAACGTCGTGAAAATCCTCAGAATTCTAAAGGAAAGATTCCTCTCTAATTCAATTTTATGCATCAAAATATAAACAAAGCAATTTTACTTGTAAATGTAAAGATATCAATAAAAACATTGCCAAAAGGCAACACATCAAAACTTAGTTTTATTCTAGAAATTCAGTTCATCTGTGTAGTACTTTTTGAGTAATGATTTTAAATTTTCAAATGAACACTATATTTCAAATCTACTTATTTAAAAATTATCAAATTATGAGCAGACATAAATTTCCTTTATCTATTAAAGAGAACTAAAATTATAATTTTAGTTCTACAGAAAATATAATTCTTTAGCAGAGGCATTTCATTAAAAACTAAGACTAAGATCAAGACAAGGCTTCCCAGACTATATAGGGTTCCTCAATTGCATTCCAATGATCAATGTGTCTATTTTTGTTGCAGTACAATGTAGTTTTACTACTATGTCTCTGTGTACATTGAGATAAGGATTGGTGATACCTTCAATTATTCAGGATTGTTTTTGGTTATATTGAATATTTCGTGCTTCCATATAAAATTTAAATTTTTTTTCAGTTCTGTCAGCAGTTGCATTGGAATTTTGACAGGGATTTCACTGAATCTGTGTGTTGCTTTTGGCAGCAAAGCCATTTTCATAACATCAATCTTAGTAATTATGAATGCATGGGTGATTTGTCCATGTATTCTTCAGTTCATCTCTGCAGAATCTTAGTTCTCATTGTGAGTTTTCAGTTCCTTGGTTATCTTTATTTCAAGATACATTGTTTTTGAGACTATTGTAAATGGGATTGCCTTCATGTTTTTAGTATGCAGAAACAATACTGATTTGGGAATATTAATTTTGTAACCTGCCTCTTTGATAAATGTATTTATCAGTTCTAGAAATTTCTAGATGAAAGAGTATAGAGTATGCTCCAGGATATAGACTCAGGTAAGAACATAAAGAATAAGCCTCTGATAAGGAAAGGGAATGACACCTGAAATGTAAATAAATAAAATATCCAATAATTTTTGTTTTTAAAAAAGAAGCCTCTGGTCACCCAGAGAATAGAACCAGCAGTCAATGTGCAGAACTTCATGACATTAATAAGCTTCTATATTGCAGTGAAAACTGTCAATCAACTGAAGACACAGCCTACAGATTGAGAAAAAAATCCTGAGAGAAGATTAATGTCTAGAATATACAAAACACAACAATAAAACCCAACCGAACACCAAGAAAACAGTGACGACTTCATTTAAAAGTGGGGTGTGAAGACCAACAGAGCATTTTCTGAAGAAAAGAGTGCAAATGTCTAAGAAATATTTCGAAGTTTTTAACCATCCATAGCCATCAAAAATGCAAATTAAAACTTATTTTACTCCAGTTAGAATAGCAACGACTAAGAAAACAAAAAAGAATAAATGCTGGCTTAGACGTGAGAACGGAAATGGAAACACTTATTCACTGTTGGTAGGAGTGCAAACTGGTGCAGCCACTCTGGAAACCAGTGTGGCTGCTTCTCAAAAAACTAGAAATAGATTATCATATGACTCAGCGGTCCCACTCCTCGATACATGCACAAAGGACTCGATATCTTACTACAGAGATACTTGCTCATCCATGTTCATTGCTGCTCTATTCATAACAGCTAGGACATGTAAAAAAGCTTAAATGCCCATCAGCTGGATGGATACTAAAAATCTCATTCTCAATGGAATTTGGCAAACTTTAAAGAAAAATAAAAACACAAACTCTGCCTATAAAATGGATTTACTTGAAGACCATATTGGATGAATTTATCAGTGTCAAATCTTTAGATTTGTGTAACTTGAAGTACTCATAAAATTCAGATAATTAGTAATGGCACACAAGTAGGAAGGGGAAAGAAAAATTGTATGGAGTGGGAGAGATAGTAGAATACTGGTTATATAAAGGGGAATGGAAGATTGAGGTTGAAGTTGGGATAGGGTTGGAGGTTGGGTAGAATAGCAGTCAAGGGTGTTTTCAGAATGTTTGAGAAATCCATACAAAACCCTACTTTATAAATCTCCTATACATATAAAGAATTTAACTGACATTACCTATAAATGGGATGTTGATCCTCTTAGAAGCTATAGGTTGACAACAACAACAACAACAACAACAACAACAAAAAACCCTAGTTCCTGTTGTGGATACCTCCTCTCCAGTTTTTGGTCAGAGCTGTCCTAGACACCCTCAGAATAATACAGGCTTTTTCCAGTGCTCTTGGTTGCTATCTTAGGAATCTATTGCTGTAATAAAGCACTATGACTAAAAACTGGATGGTGGCACTCAAAAAGAGAAGGGAAGGGTTTATTTGGATTATACTTCTGTATCACTATCCATTATTGATGAAAGGGGCAGGAATGCAATTAAGAACCTGGACTCAGGAACTGAAGAGGAGACCACGGAAGGACACTGTTTACTGGCTTGATTTCTATGGCTCCTTCCCACATTTCTTAGTACTAGAAAGTGCTATGTAGTCTCTCTCTCTCTCTCTCTCTCTCTCTCTCTCTCTCTCTCTCTCTCTCTCTCTCTCTCTCTCTCTCTCTGTGTGTGTGTGTGTGTGTGTGTGTGTATGTGATCAACATTCTTACCTAGCTCTGATCACTAGCAGCTACAATAATGACTACTGTAAGATATACCCATTAATGCAATAGTGACACGAACCAACTATTTTCTGAATGTACTTAAAGTCTGCTCCACAGAAGGAAACACATATCATTTGAAGATGCCAAAACTCATGGTTTGATATCTCATAGGTGCTAGGGGTAAACCTAACACTATTTTTCTAAGTAAACACAATATCAAACTGCTTTGTAAAGTTGCAGTTCTGTGTCTATAGATTGATTAGTGCCCCTCTCAGATCTCATCACAGAAGTCTGTGCAATGGAGAGAAATTAATGCATAAACTGATCAAGATGCAGATAGTATCTATGGAGTATCACTTTCCTCCAAACCTCAGAAACCATTATGGTAGATTAGACAGAGTTGTAAGAACCAGAGATCAGGAAAGACTAGGGTGAAACTGTGTCTTCTGTCCACCACAGGAGTGTTATAACTATGAACTCACAGCAGCTGTGGTTCCCAGCCCAAGACCTACACAGAAGCAAGGCTGTCAGCATAAGACATAGGAGAGTGTGATAATTTGAATGAAAATGCCCCATTAGGCTTAAGTATCTGAATTCTTCATCTCCATTTGGTGGAACTGTTTCAAAAAGATTAAGATAAGTGGAAGGAGTATGTCCCCAGGAAGTAGACTTTGAGGTTTCAAAATCCCAAGTCATTCCCAGTTTATGCTCTTTGCTTCATGCTTGTGTATTAGATGTAATCTCTCATCTACTGCTTCAACACCATGCCTGCCTGCCTGCCTCATGACAAACGTGAACACTTACCCTCTGGAACTATAAACTTCAGTAAACATTTTCTTCAACAAGTTGCTTTGGTATCTCATGGTATCTCATCATGGCAATAGAAAAGTAACTCAGAAAAATACAGGGTGGGGAGTATATTATGAGCCCCCACCCTTGGCCAAGGAGATATTGACAGTTCATGTTTTCTGGGGTACAGAGAATCATTTTTTATACAGATGTTTCTCCTGTTAGGTTGACTGTACTCACTCAATGTATGATCCTATAAATTTTACTTGGAGGGTTATAAAAAAAAAGGACATGAGATTGGGAAGGATAAAAGATAAGACCGAGGAAGAGTTACAGAAAATATAATTACAGGGAAAGTTACAGGGCTGAATATGATTATACATGAATGAAAATTTCAAAGAATTAATAAATTTTCTTTTCAAAAAAAGGCATGAATGCCCACAGTGCTGATAGTAGCACATAAGACAGTGCTGGAGGTTTCCATCAGTGCCCCAAGGAAAGAAAAAGAAAAGAAGGAAAGTGTGATGAATAATACTGTATCCAGAAAAAAAACCAAGCAAATGTTAAGCTAAGTAAGCCACAACTCAGAAAGATAAATACAACATGTTTTATCTTATTCAGAATCTAGGTAAAATAGTACTTTGAAAAGATATAAAAGTGGAATAGGAACTATTTGAATGTGGAAAGGAAATCAGGGATAGATGGGTCAAAAATATAATATTAGGGGTAGAATACAATAAAAGTATGTTATATACATGTGAGAAAATATTACACTGGAGTCCATTATTTTTCATAAATAGTATATACTAATAAAAGGAAGGGGAAAGGGGAATTTACTTTTGAAGTACTTAAAAATACATTGCTATTTTAACTTCTAAGGGCTTGGCATTTTTTCAAAACAAAAGGTTGGGGAGATACTTAAAAAAAAAAGATTTAATCCTCTTAGCAGGTTTCCAGTATATATTGTTTACTGTAGTCACTTTGCTTTAAGTTAAATCACCAGATTAACTGCAAAAAAAATGTAATGTATGAAAAAGAGAAAATGAATTTCTTTTTATTTGGGGGGGGGGGAGTATGCAATTCTCGAAATAGGAAATTAAGTGGTTTCTGTAAATAAATCAACATAACAGCAGACCTTCATGAGGCAACTGAATGTAATACTCATAACCAAACTTAAAATTTGTATACAAAGCATTTCTAGAGTGTAATTTTGAAAAGATAATATTAGCACCAAGTATTCATCATACTTAGGGAGACATTTAATAGTGAACATAACTTGCATGGAGAAAATTATAGTACCTCAGCATTTTATTTAAAATTACAAAAGAACAGGGTATGGTGGTGCATACCTATAATTTCAGTACTCCAGAGCCACAGACAAAAGAGTCAGAGGTTCAAGACCACCCTCAGCTACATAGCTAGTTCACGACCAGTTGAACCTTTTATTCCAAAATTAAAACCAAAATTGTTTTATTCATACAAAGACTTAATATCCTAAAGTGTTATTTTTCCTGTGTTGATCTATGGATTAAATAAAATTCCAATTTAAACTCCAAAAGATATTTAAGAGGCAATTTATTACCTAATTTTTAATTTTAGTGGAGGTTCAATTGCCCAACAATAACCAAGAGACTCTTGAAGAGAACAAATAGAATGAGCTGAAAGGACTAGCACTCCCAGAAGAGAAATCTAATAGTTAATAATTAGCTTAGATTAGCATGATATGCAAACCAAACAGGCTTAAGTTCTCAGTAGGAAACCCTCACTCAGCTGGTACTTTTCCATGTGGCAGAGGCTTTGCAACTTTAGGGAAAAGTGGTGAATCTTCTAATAAACAGTACTGGAACCATTTTTTATGTAAATGAAAGAAAAAAATCAAGATGGGGTTCGCAGTCTATGCCTCAAAAAACGTAAAATAAACTATAGTTATATGCTCGCCTTCCTTGGTGTTTCTCGAGTTACAGGGGTGTCATTCAGTGCCTGCTTACTTATTACTTGGAATTCTTCCCACGATCTTGTCTATATCTTCATCTAAATTTCCGTTATGTATCCACTTATCTATCTATCTATCTATTTATTTATTTATTTATTTATTTTATTTTGGTAAGAATAACAGTGGTTGTTTGGAGAGTTCATTCTAATCCAATGTAATATTAGCTTAAATTAATTATATTTTCAAAGGTTCTATTTCCAAATGAGAGTGTGATTTCCTGCCTTGAGATGGATACAATTCTGAGAAGAGGATGCTGTTCAATGTAGGACAATCACTGAGGATAAGCTTGGCAAATCCCCCCACTGCTTATAAAGATAATGAAAAGATAAGTCATAAAATGAGAAGAAATATTAATAATATGTAAAATGGACAGAGTTTATGTAAATAGACTCCATAAATATTTACATAACTGATGTGAATCAGTAAGGAAGATAAATAACTCAATGAGAGAATTGGCAAGGATCAGGAATAAGCAGCTTACAGAAGAGAAAACGCATATGGCCAATTGCCTCATGAAGAGGCTATAACCATGTGCAGTGAACAGGAAAAGAAAACTAAGGTCATGATAAAGCTTATTTTACTCTCTATGTTAAGGAGTCTGATAATGTGAAATATTGTCACACCTCTCATTGAAATAGAAATGCTCCTGAATCACTAATGTTGCTCCTGGACCCACTACTTACCACAGTAAAACATTAGATGCATCCATTACTCCTTGGTAAAGATAACTATTAACTTGTGACATATTCATTTCAAAGTTGGATTAAGTTACATTATATGTGAAAGCACAATTCTCGGCTCAACCAAGTAGAACTCTTGATGCAATTATATATAATCTATGTATTTTAAAGAGCAAGAGAATTATTTCATTATCCATTATACTGCATTTGAGCTTATATTCAAACTTGAAGATAGTGATAGCTCTTAGGAAGAGACAGAAAAGTAGTCTACCAAGATATCAATAACAGTCTGGCTTTATGAGGTAGATTCGGTGCTTATCATAGTCATCATTTGTATCATATACAAATGTCCCATCATATAACACATTCAAAATCATCATATTTTTAGGAATACAAAAATCGTATTTATTTATTCATTGCTTTTATTAAACTGCATTTATGTAAATGAATAAATGTATGAATTCAGGTTTAATCAATCAGCCCACATGAAGTCTGATTAAAATACTTTAAACCACATATGTCAAGATGATATATAGGAAAATACAAGAGGCAGCTGCAGAAAAGAAAATGTTTTCTTTTTTACTTTCTTTTATTATTGTTTTTTTTTTTTACTTTCCAATTGCTTTATTCTATTTTCCCTTCTCAAATTAAATACTTCCATAAACATACCTTAATCTTTTTTATACCTTAACCTTTTGTATACATTTTTTTTCATTGGAAATAGCTTCTTTTCTCATATAGTATATCCTGGTTATAGTTTGCCTTTCCTCTACTCCTCCCAGTTCTTCACCTTCCCCTCCTCTCTGGATTCCTCCTTTTATGTCTCTTATGAGAAAAGAGCAGGCTTTTAGAGATAACAGCCAAACATGACAAAATAAAATGGGAGGAAAAGTCCCAAGAGCAAGGAAAAGAATGAGAGACCGACTCATTCATAAGTCACATAAAACTACTAATCTAATAGCTATAATATATACGCAGATGACCTGGTATAGACCCATATATGCCCCATGCCTGTTGCTTCAGTCTCTGTAAGCGCATATGTACCTTGCTAAGTTGATTCAGAGGAGCTTGTTCTCCTGCTGTCTTCCATCCCCTCTGAATCTTAAACTCTTTCCACCTCTTCTTCCACAGAACTCCCTGAGTTCTGATGAAAGAGGTTTCATGGAGGCCTGGGTCTCAACAGGCCATCTTTTGTAACCAGGCGATAGTTCTGCTATCTTCCAGTAGCAGAACTAGATTGCATTTATTTGAATTGTTGGCCAAGAGGGTCCCATGGAAATCCCCAAACAATCCAAACTGTTGCTAAGACATAGGGCTGATCTCTGCAAGATGACAGTAGGGCCCCATTGCCAATGATAATACCTATACAACTCACAACTCATTGAACATAGAGAAGTCGAGCTGGGGCCTACATGGAGCCCTCACCCCTATGTTCTAGTCTCTCTGGTGTGGGAAGGTATTCTGCAGGCTACTGAAAGAGAAACATGAAAATCATCACAAACACAAACCTTTTGACTTACAATCTTTCCTGCCTGCATAAGATGCTAGGGCAACGGTGGCACAGAACTTGTGGGAATAACCAACCAATATCTGATTTGACTTAAGTCCCACTCCATGAAAAGAAACCCATACCCAATACTGCTTGGATAATCAAGAGCCAGAGGTTAGATAGCATAAGGGCTTGGTGTAAAATCAAATACTACCAGTTTAAAAGAAAAAACAAATAAAACAATTCCTAATGATGTTCTGATATACTCATAGATCAGTACTTTATCTAATCTTCATCACAGAGGCTTCCTCTGGCAGCAGACAGGAACAGATGCAGGTACCCACAGCCAGGCATTATGTGTAGAGAGAGTCTAAATTAGACAGTCATTGTATTTGAAATGTTATAATATGGAAAGTCAGGTACATTCAACACATTGAGATTAGCTCCATTTTGAGGGCTTGTTGAGGGATATAAATGTCTACGGAATGCACTGTAAACCTGAAGTACGTGAAACATCACTGGAATCCTGATTTAGCTACTTATTAGATAGAAGGTATTGAAATTTTCTTAACTTTGTTTGCTTGATTTTCTTCTTCAGTTAAGGGCATATTCCTGGCTATCTAGTGTCCCTTTGCCCAGAATGAGCAGCTGGGAACTGAGCTAAACTGGGAGAAACAAGGCTGTAGTCTGGTGCAGAACCAGTTTAAGAGAACTGAAATTGGGATTTGTTGATAGCCAACATTAGAAGATGGTGCCGACTGCCTGCCTGCCTCTTCAGATTTTTCTGGTAAACAGGTATTCTGCACATGCATCTGCATGATTCTGGTGTGTGCCCCTCCCGAGTGGGCATATGCTAATGAGGTACTGTAGCCTTAGCCAATCCTTACATTGGCAACATCTGCTTCTCTATATAAGCAGCACCCTCCGGCTGCACGGGGTCCTCCATAGTATTATTATTAGTTCCTGCAATAAAGGCTGATGAGAAGAATCCAACCGTGTTGTGTCTGCTTGCTGGACAAGTTGGGCGCGACAGGGATTGAAGAATTGAGACTAAAGAAGCGCTACGTTGACCAGACTTGAAGCATTTAAACTGTGAGCTAAAAAGTACCTAATATTGTTATGGCAATTATCGTTTGATATTAAAGGCTCCTAAGACAGATGCCTTTGAGTCTCTGAAATCTCAAGGCATTGTACTTGGGTATATATTTGGAGAATTTTCCAGAAAGCAGAAATAACGTTTCGTCCACTGGTCTTGTCTCTGCGTCAGCATATACTGCCATATACTGTTCAAGAAACTTGAGTGTATAAGTGAGGTATTCCATCTCTGGTTCAGTCACCTGAGCTTAGCATCAACATCTGTATATGTCTCACTTGTTGTCAGAACATTGTATAGCCCATAAATGGTTCATTCGTATATTGTCTCCCTGATCTGCACTCTACCCTGTCTGATGGACAGGGCCACAGAGTACTCCCTCCTGTGTAGTGAAGGCCCTCAGTCTCAAATGGTTTGTATTGTAGTTGCTTCTCCAAGGATTTAACATGAAACTTCTGTTTCTTAGTCTTGAACTTATTTGATGGATTCAAAGTTGTTTTTAAATGCTACAACTTTCTTGCTAGAAAACATGCACTTTTCAGGAGATTGGGTCTATCCCCTACATAACCCTAGTGCTATAGAAAGAACTACGTCATACAGAAAGGCAGCAATCTGTCACCCCTACGTCAGCCACTTGGACTCAGATACACAAATTCTAGAATGTTGTTGCTACTGTTTACAGCTCTAGGCTGTGTTGATGTTTCAAATTATATTTGGCAGGAAAATCTAGAGGTGACAGTAAAGATAGGGGTGAGATGAACCTTAACCTGTTATTCTGGAAATATATATATATACTCACTAGTGAAGATAAGATCTACAAATTAACAAACCAACTCCCCTTTCCACTTATTTGTTTAAAAATTAATAATAAAATAAATGAATGGATTGACTGTTTTCTTCTTACATCGTTTGTTTTATCAGATAGTGATGGAAGATTTCCAAAAAAGTACTCACTTAAAATGTTCCACTTAAAATGTGGAATTTCCTTTGAGTAATGCTGGATCATTTAAAATTATACACGTTAGTTTTACACAATAAAATTATATGTATTTCTAGTCATATTTCTTGTAGGGAGAGGCCTTGATTTAATGATTCAGTCCCTGATTGAAGAGTTGCACCTTTGCCTGTATAGATTAAAATTTCATTCCTATCACTTACAGGCTGGGTGACTTTGGACAACATACTTATAATCCCTAAACCTCAGGTCTGTTACTTATAAAATGTGACAACTAGTCAGACCCTTATTGTGTCTTTGTGAAGATAAAACTAAATAATTCATTTATAGAGCTTAGAAAACTGCTGGCTCTTGATACTGTTCAAATGGTTGCAATTAGTTAGGTCTGCCCTGGACTTCAGGCTTTCAATAGCCTCCTTTGAGCCATTTGCAATGCTTACTGTTGGAACTGAGTGCTTAGAACTGTGGATTGCTTAGGTTTCATATTCTCCCAGCAAACAGTTGAATGACTCCAAGTTGTAGCACCTTTAAAAACTGCATGCTAGTTTTTAAAAGGAGGAGAACTTGGCTTCCCGTGGAAGACTGAGTCCAGAAAGTACACTGGGCAGTACCTTACATGTACAGTGTTAGAGACAGGGGTTTCTGCTGTCTTCAATCTTGCCTGTGTTGAACAGAAAAGACTGACTTCGTCAACATCAGGCAAGAACATTGCAAAGTCAATCCAGTGTCATCTCTGTGCTATCATTGCCAAGTCTTGGGTTGTCTGCCTGGCTCCTGTTGGGTAACCTGGCCTGCCCTTGGCTTCGAGCCCTTTCTTCTCAAAGAGATCTGATTGGGGCTGAGCCAGAGTCCACACACACACACACAGTGGGTACCATGGATCCCAGCTGCTGCCCATGTGTCACCTAGAACATACTGTCCTTGAAGGCTACTCTGAGTTGTTTTCCCAACTTTTACAATAGTCTTTAAATTTATGACAGTTCTAAAAACCTATTCTATGCAGTCTTTGCTCAATGTAAGCCAGGTCATATCATCTATGGTCTCTTGTCCACACCTAGAGTACTGCTATCTCTCTCCTCAGGATGTAAAAACTCAGGCCCGTGCATACTCAAGACCTGGCACAAAGCATTTTTCAGTGCACAGCCAGTCAACAACTCTCTTCTAAACTTTTTATTATATGTTTATCAAGTTTAAATCAAAACTTTCCACCATTGTGTATGAGCCTTTATGTGATCTAGATCTTTCCGCCTCTCTGGTCTCACCAACTTCTTTGTATGCTTTGGCCACACAAACCTTTGTTCTTTGGACAATACATTGTCATTAGCTGCTTATTGCTTTGAAATTTGGTTCTTTCTGTCTGTAATCTCTCACAAGACTGTTGCCTCATTACATTTTTTTTTAAATTTTTTCAGTAAAGTTCTTCTATGCCCGTCAAAGGACATCATCTGTGTTGCCATCATTTGTGTTCCATGGCTCTCAATCAGGGGTCTTGTGTTCCTCCAGCAGACATTTCACAATCTCTAGAGATAGTTTTGTTTATAGCCACTGGAAGGGACATAGAAGACGGAGGTCAGATGTCCTCTAAACATTGTAAAAGGCTCAGGGTAATTCACCAAAGAACCATCTCTTGTAAATGTCAATGGTATGGAGCTTGAGATTGCATGTAGTGAAGTCTTATTTTATTATTTAAAGAATTTGGCATTTTGAGGAGCTGATTGATTAATTCATTCATGATAGTAACTTGATTCTGCCTGTTTTCTGAATTATAATATAAATGCCAGGAAAACAGGAATCTTGTCTTTTATAAAATATATTTGAAAATTTTATACTCAAGCCCATTGTGTTTACACCATTTTCTCCTCCCTCTGTTCCCTCTAATTTTTCCTCTCTCTCTCTCTCTCTCTCTCTCTCTCTCCACCCCTTGTAGAGTCTATGAACTCTTCTATAATCTCTGTTGTGATATACACATATATTGTTTGGTATGTGTTAAAACTATACATGTGTATTTATATTTATGCACATTATAGTGTACTTTAAAGTAAATTACTTAAAAAATGTTTCCCTATGGCTCTTCCAAACATCTTTAGTGTTATTTATCTCTCCTATCTCCTCTTGGGAATAGACACTCTCTGTCTATTCCCAAGGTGAGCTGCCTTCCCATTCTCCCCATGATTTCTCTTGATGACACCCACGTCCTACTATCTTCCTCTCTAGAGCTCCTTCTTCCTCCTTCCCTACCCAAGTGCTTCCTCTTTTTCTTTTCTAGTTTCTTCCGTTACCCCAGGTTGTGTATTCAGATCATAAGACTCAAATCTAGAATCCACAAATACAAAAGAACATGCAGATTTGTCTTTCTGGGTTAATCCCATCAGTATAATATCTTTTAGTTTTATTCATTGACCTAAAATTTTGTAATTTTGTTATTCTTTACAGCTAAATATAACTTCATTACAAATGCACAACATATTTTCATTATCCACTCATCAGTTCAGGGATAGCTTGCTTGCTTGTATTTTCTAGTTACTATAAAGAGAACATTAATATGAGCAGAGCTGTGCAAGTACCTTTGTAGTAAGATGCCGAGTTCTTTGAGAAGATATTAAGAAGTGACATAGCTGGGTCACGTGGTAGATCTGTTTTAGCTTTTTGAGGATTTTCCACATGTCTACAGTGGCTATATCAGTTTGCAATCCCATCCCATCAGTCAAGGAGCTCTCCCCTTTTGAAACGTCCTCACTTCCACTTCTTGGTTGTTTTCTAAAAACAATAAGAAAAAAGTTTTTTAGCCATTCTGACTTTGGAGTCTCAAAGTAGTTTTAATTTTCATTTGTCTCATTGCTAAGGAGATTGAACATTTTTTTTAAAAAAAAAAAAATCTTATCTGTTTCATCACTGTTGTGTCTCTGGTGTCTACTTTGTACCTGACCTTGATAAGAACATTAAAAGTATCTATTGAATTAATAAAACCATAACAAACCTCAGTGGAGAAGTTGACTATGCATTTCTGTGCATTATACTTGATCACCCTGGGCCTGCACTGTGGTCTTGCACTGCATTTTGTCCTGGTTATTGATATATGTTTTAGAGTAGTTACAGACTTGATACAGAGGGATGTGTCCATGATGGATGAAATAAATTGTTAGTAGAAAGTATGCATTGTAAAACTATTTCACATTCTGTGTCCATCATAGGAGTTATTCTTACCTGTGGTCTGTGTACTGTCCATCAATATCTAGTAATTTTCATCCTTATTTTATTTCTCAACTGTACTGTCACCATTTTGAAATTAATAGAAAGCAATGCACACTTTCAGATACTAAGAGAACCAATTCTGAACACAGTGCAACTCCTTGCCTGCCCCTGTGGGCCAGGTTACAAATACCTAGGTTTATAACTTAGAATACAACTGCCCTCTCCTAACATTCACGCTCCATTTCAGTGTTGTAAACATAGTGATGACCAGGGGCTGTGTACAACTTCAACATCACCTGCTTAAAAGTCAGACATCCTTGGCTATCTAAAACCAGAAAGGGAATAGTGGGTCCACAAAGAGGTGATGCTGTCCCTCTGTGCACAGTTATACTAAGAGCAGAATAACCACTGACAGGAGTTTGTGTGGCCTGCATGGGCTCTGTTGTATTCTGAATAGTTTTAGCTGCTGTTTTCAGCCTCCTAGAATGTTGAATTAGACTATTTGTCATGGAATTAGGGCACCATGTACCTAGTGGTCTAATGGGCGCTAACCAGAGGAGTCTGATGAGAGGCGATTGTGCCTCCATTCACTTTCCTACCACTTCTGGTATCTACTTAAGTAGAAGAGGAGACAAATGTACAGAAATGAGAAGGTGTGCTGCTCTCCACCCTGACTTTGATGGGAAGAAAGACAAAGAATTTAAGAAGGCTATGTAGAGATTGCATATGTCATATGAAGCTTGTCGATTACATCATTCAAGTATTCCATAGCTCAGTCACATCTTTTTCTCCCCTGCAAGGGGTCTATCATTCTCCCTCTGTGCTTGTAGACTTACTTTCATACTATAATGTCACTGTTTTCTACTTTATGTTTTTCAGCATTATGCTTTTAAAATGGTTTATCTATTTTATTTTTGTATGTGTGGACGGTTTCCCTGCATATATGCCCTGTGCGCATGTATACCTGGTGCTCACAGAGGCCAGAAACAAATGTCAGATCTCCGGTGACTGGAGTTACATGAAGTTTTGAGCCACCTTGTGGGTATTAGCAATCAAACCCCTGTTCTTTGGAAGGGCAGCCAAGTGCTCATAACCACTGAGCCACTCCACCCCCCCCCACACACACACCTTGAAGCTCTGCTTTAAGTTATGCATAGTTCATAGTTTTAGATCTTCTTAGTAAATAAGGCTGCTCATAATTGGCATCAAAACTTTGTTTTCTGTCTAAGTTTCTCTTGGCTTTAAGCCAATTTTAGCCAATATTATTGCTTCATCCACATTCTTTATTATTAACCATTTAATTGACATCTCTCTGAGTTCTCAGGAGTGTCTCCTAAAGTAATGTTTATTTTCTGACTTGTGAATTTAACCCAGGTCCCTGCACATGAGTGTTTTACCACTGGTCCAGATCCCCAGCCTTGGGTTTCTTCTTTTTTTACATAATCTATTTATTTTTATTTTATGTGCATTTGTGTTTTGCCTGCAGGTATGTCTTTGAGAGGTTGTCAGAGCCCCTGAAACTAGAGTTTCAGAAAGCGGCGAATTGCCATATGCATACTGGGAATTGAACCCTGGTACTTTGGAAGAGCAGCCCATGCTCTTGACTACTGAGCCATCTCACCAGCCCAGTCTTAGATATTTTCTTGACAAGGTCTCACTAGGTAACTGAGCTTAGCATTGAAGTCCCTACACAATCTAAGTTGGCTTCAAACTAGCTCCTGAAAAGTTAACACCAATGTACCAACTCTTGATATCCACAAGAGTCACACACACACACACACACACACACACACACACACAAATAAAAAACAAAAAAAACTAATATGTCGTGTTTATTGCCATCACCTAATCTGGCAGGTTTGTTTCATTTTTCTTTTTTTTTTTTCTTTCTTTCTTTCTTTTAGATTGTTGAAGGATTTTCTTTCCCTTCATTCATATTAATATGTCTGTGTTACTAGTTATGCAAGCTATTATAACAAGCATACCTATCTTAATGGTGTATAAAACTAATGGCTGCCTTTATCTACAGCAGAATAAAAGCCACAGGATCTCATAGTGGCTATACTCAGATCATATCTCTCCAAATTTAAATATTACTATTCTCCCATGTTTTAGTTTTCACCCTTCCCAAATGAGACAATTTGATTATATTTTATATATATTGGATAGTTTTATTAATTATATGTATGAATATATGTATATGTATATGTATATTATGTGTATGTGTATATTTATACATACACCATTGCCATACTTATTCTTTTTTTTAACAACTTAGAATTTTTCTGTGATAAAATTTTTCCTTTGCTTGATCTGGATATTGTAACATATCACCTAGTGAAGTGAGACCCTTTAAGGAAGCCCTGATTAGCGTTTGGTCATGAGACTCTCACTTTTATAGTAGAAAGCATGAACAAATTTTTGATGTTACTGGTGATTAAACTTTGAAACAGGTTTCACGGTGTAGCTACTCCAAGTTGCTGGATCTTACACATCAAAGAGAATTGAAATATCATAGGCCAGCATGTTTAAGAAGCACAAAGATAGAAGGAGGAGGGAGTCAGGGTGGATATAGTCAGGGTACATTGTATACGTGTGTGAAAACTTCAGAGAATAAAGAATAAAAAAGGAGTACAAGGAAACACCATCATTATTATTAGATTATGTAACTTAATATCATGTTCTGTCCAAAATTGCCCATTATCATTAATTCTGAACTGTCTATGTTCATGTTTATCGCAACATGCACATAAGAACACAAACAGCAACGTGAGATCCTCACAGGTAGCGATCTTCTTACAGTTAATTAAAATATCTTAATTGATTCAAGCTGTTGTTGAACTGCTAGATTTGCATCGGAAGAAACAAATATGATATAACTTATCTTAGGCTCCTACAATATGGCTTTAGTTTGTTTTATATATTGAGGTTCTGCAAAAAATATTTTAGTTCAGAAAGAAATTCTTCTAAGCAAACTAATCCAAAGAAGGAAAGATATATTTTGGTTTTAAATGTGTCGTTGCCTGCTTGTTATTCTTTGAAATTGAATCTTATTATATACTGCAGCTGTCTTAAATCAAGTGTAAACTCTGTTTTACCTTAAATAAGAAACATAAAACTTTTTTCTCCCTTACTGCCACAGTCTGGCTGGACACAAAATTTAATAAATTACTTTCCAGTTCTCTTCTTCTGCCTCCCCTCCCCTCCTGTTCCTTCTCCCTTTTTTCTCTTCCCTTCCCTTCCTGTCCCTCCTCTCCACTACCCTACCCTACCCTGCCCTCCCCTCCAGTACCCTTCACTTCCCCTTCCCTTCTTCTCCCTGCCTTTCCCCTCCCATTCTCTTCTCCTTCCCTTTCCTCTTCCTGCTCCTCCCTTCCCTTCCCCTCCCTGTTCCTCCCCTCCCTTCTCCTTCCTTTCAATTCTTCCTCCCTTTCTCCCTAATTCTCTCCACCGGAATGTCACTATGTAACCTAGGCTAGCCCTGAACCCCCAATCTCCCTGCCTCAGCTTCCCTCTTGCTAGGACTAAAGGTTTGTGTCACCACGTTTGTTTTCCTGAAGAAATTTTCTAAAAGTTAGTTAATCCACTATTCGAGAACAGTTAGTTGAATCTTATGAAGAGCACATAGAGGATATCAAATAGTCAAAGAAATGACAAGCATCTGAGGTGTTAGATACGTTCCAATGCGATCTGGTTACATTTTATGTACATGTGTGAATGTTATAGTATACCCAATAAACCATTTCAATAGATTCAAAAATTCCAACGAAGTTATTCTTGATGAGGGATAATTTAATTTACTCAATGATCTAGTTTTCTATAACAGAGTTCATTTTGATGCAGAGTCTTATCATGTACCTCAAGTTGGCCTGAGACTCTTGCTTTATTGCTTGGGTTAGTTTCCAACTATTAATCTTCCCGCCTTCATCTTTTGAGTGCTAGGAACACAAACATTAACCATTATGCAAAGCTGTGAGAAAAACATTAAATACTTTCTAACATTTTCCAATCTATATAACCAGCTATTCTTTTATAAATGATAACTTCATATTTATCATGAACCAGTCTAGAATAAGTGGTTATCAACTAATTATGCAACTAATTAATTCATTCTTAAATTTGTCCTGCCTCCCGATAAAGAATAACAGTTCCCTCTTATTGTCACAAGATTTGACATAATGATTCATTATGATTTAGTTGAAATAGCTTTCCCTGAGTTCACTTCTACTTCACACGACTAGAAATATAAATCCATTTCTTTCACGTGTCTCTCCTTCATCTCTTGACCACTTGCTAAGAACTAAAGGTATAATTTTGTTGACTCAATAAAAAGAGACAGCCGGGCAGTGGTGGCACACGCCTTTAATCCAAGCACTTGGGAGGCAGAGGCAGGCAGATTTCTGAGTTCGAGGCCAGCCTGGTCTACAGAGTGAGTTCCAGGACAGCCAGGGCTATACAGAGAAACCCTGTCTCGAAAAAATCAAAATAAATAAAATAAATAAATAAATAAATAAATAAATAAAATAAATAAAATAAAAATAGACAGTTAGGTACACCTTACAATTATGTTATTCTAAAATTTATTTTTTTAAACAATTTAATGATTTAAATAAATCCCCATTTCTTAGAGATGTTTCATGAAGGAATTTTAGCATTGTAATTTACAAAGAAAAATGTGGACGCCATATTATCACCCATATTAACTCAGCAACATGGTTACTACGTTTGTTTTGGGTTTTTTTTTTTTTGTTGTTTTGTTTTGTTTTTTTCTCTGTGAGCTCACCAATAACACTTCCTTGCATTGTCAAAAAAAAAATCCTTGGAAATAGAACAGTTTAGAGCTGGAGAAATGAGCATACACCTTGAGTATGACTTACACTAAGACTGGATTCTAGGCCTCCAACTTGGACTTGGTATTCCTCTCCACCTATTGCATTCGAAATGGTTATGAAATCCAAACCAGCAATATGGAGTAAACAGTAACTTCTATGCAGTCAACAGTTACTTCGTTCAGTTAGTTCTTAGCTCTTGAAGAAGCCAGTGATGAATTCTATAGATGAATTTCTGTAAATGGACATACTGGTGTATCTCGGTCAAAATGAAAGTTGTTTCTGCTATTGAAGGAACAAGTATGGCTTTTATTTGATCATAAATGCTGAATCGGGATGCCTCAAACACGAGTATGCTAATGCTTGGTCCATGTCTTGATGGGCCTTTCCGGCTAACAGAAGAATAATTATTACGATATGTGACTATAGACTCAGCAAAAGCATTTCTGTCTTTCACTATCTTTTCATCTAACTAGGCCTTCACTTTTGGAAATTTATACTTTATATTTATATTATTTCTCAAACTGCAGAATTTTTACAACGAAATGGGGGAATAATAGACTATGATTGAGCCAAATTTCCTTCCTTACCAAATAACAATTTTATCCAAAGATATTACATCATCAGACATCTAGTGCTTAAATAGCTATTTAAGAGATGGGGAATGAGTACCACCTCTTCGCTACCAACTGCCTCCAGCTGGCACCAGCTCAAAGCTCTGAAGATAGTATCTCATTTAAATCTCATCACAAATGATTGCAACATCGCCTCTGTTCCCATGGCAGGTGGGAAAGTGCAATTATAAAGAGATTGGGTGAGTTATGCAAGCACATATCAGGAAACTGAGAGCAGGTTGTGTTAGTATTCTGTCTAAACTCCACCTCCATAGTTACCTGGCAACAGCCAGGTATGCTCCTCCCCACAGTTATCTGGCAATAGCCAAGTAGGCCTGGTCCACTATAAAAGGGGCTGCTTGCCCTTCCTCTCTCTTACCCTCTTACTCTCTTACTCTTAATCTCTTACTCTCTTACTCTTTTGCCTCTCTGTCTCCTCTCCTCCCTCTTTTCCTCTCTCTCCACGTGGTCATGGCCGGCCTCTACTTTTCTTCTTCCTCTCCTCTCTTCTTCTTCCATCTTCTTCCCCCGACCTTTGCCCTATCTCCTGAATAAACCTCTCCCTCTTGGAACCGTGTGGTCTGGAGTGGTCTGTTTGCTGCGGTCGAACGTCTGATAACAACTAACAGCTTGGACTGTGATTCTAAAGCTGCTTTTCATTATTTTGTTCCTAAAGCTAAATGGTAAAATGGAGGGGTAACGATAGTTTATCTCTGTTGGAGATTGGTTCTAATGCTTTGATTCAGTCAGGAATCTGCATGTCCAAACGCTAAAGGTCCTTGACCCAATTACGTTTTGATTGATCAATAAAGATCCCAGTGACCAATGGCTGTGAAAGGGAGATGGGGTGGGAATCTTAGAGTTTCACAGGCTAAGACACAAGGGAGAAAGAGAGAGAATCACCATGACTCAAGAGAGAAGAATGGGACACAGAACTGCAGGACAGAACCCAACTAACCTTGTGAGATTTTGTGTAAGTGGCCACTGGCCACTTCCCCAATTGAGCCTAGGGTAGTAGGCAGAGGATTAGAAGTGTCCAGCCACTGAGCTAACTGGCATATTAAAATAAGCTAGTGTGTGTGTGTGTGTGTGTGTGTGTGTGTGTGTGTGTATGTGTGTGTGTGTGTGTGTGTCATTCACAGATCCAAAGAGTTCTTGGATTGTTGGCTAGAAGCACATAGCCCAAGGCTCCTCGGAGATCTGGCCTTTATGGTGATAAGTGGCAATAAAGAAAGGGCAATAGCCTACATTTCATGGCTGTGAGACACAGTACAGAGGCCCTAATAGAGTTCTCTTGATATTTTCAATCTAAATGAGAACAAACAGGATGAGAAATGAATGATGTGGTTCCTTAAGAGTCATGTAAGGGACTTGAGCACACAGGCTATGGGGAACAGACTCTTCACAGGCCTTTGTTGTTTCTGTCCAAAGACAGTGTAAGAGGTGAGCACTGTCTCCCAAAAAGATCGTGACATTATGAGACAAATCTCAGTTTATTTCATTGAACAGTGCTGGTGTAAATATATTAAAATATCCTTATAATTGGGTAAAAATAATTTAATTACTTTCACTGCCTACTAATTAAATAGCAGAACTAACTAAATTACCAAGCTTCTAATTTTTTGTATTTAGTAATTTATTTATAAAGCAGTAATAATATGAGACCTTCTTGGCTTAATATTTTAAATAACAAAATGTTGTTTTTGAAATGCCATGGATTGACTCTATCTAGCTAGCTAGAAAAAAGAAAACCAAGAGAAATCTACAAATTATAAACCAGTCAACCTTACGTTGAAGGAGTTGGGAAATTAGATAAGAAGTCAGTAAGCAAAATTATTTTCTCCAAATCACTGAATAAAATAGGCGAAGGAGACAATTTACTCACACACAAATGAGCCTATTCCTGTTAAGAATGCAAACTTTCCTTTCCACTTGCTATTGTTAGAGATAACTACAAAGTAAGTGGTTCAGAGAGTGCCTCTTCCACATCTGTGCACCACAAGTCTCGCAAAGGTAAAAAGCAGCTTGTAAGCAGAACTGTAGTGTTTTCAGAGACTACAGGGAGTGACTCATTTTCCTGTCTTGGCTGCTTTCTAGAAGCTTCCCACATTCATATCTTATGGCTCCATCCTCTATTTTGAAGGCTAGAAGAAAAGCACCCTCTAATCTCTCAGATTTCACACTATTTCCTCACATCATTTTCACTGATCAGAGTCCCAATACAAACAGCCATCATTACAAAGAGGTCTCCCCAGCACTTTATCTTTTTTGAGTTCAAGTCCCTCCATCCTTCTTTCCTTCTTTTGTTATTAATTCCTAGTGGTCACAGCATCTGTCTCAAACCTGTTCTGTTCTCATTGGTGGAGCGTTCCATGTAATTATAACGAACCATGACATCTCTCCATCTGAAACACGTCTATCTGAGATCAGCCTCAGGGCTTTGTCCCCTTGAGGTTTGTGCTGCCTTGTTAGCTAGACTGCCACACCTGCTTTTTGTGTGGTAGTTGCGTGTCATTGCCAGTGACATTCATTCCACCATCTCCATATGCTTCTTCTATTCAATGACTGCTTTCCATCTGTTATGCATTTTCATTTTATCAAGTGTCCAGATATTTAAAGGGTCTGTTGGGGTGGGGGCTACAGGGTAGATACACATATAACCATGTATTCTGTTGACATCAATATTTGTTAGGAATAAGCCCAGTTAAGAGAATAGTTCCTGTTTCGAGGTATATTCAGAAAATCCTGAAGATATAGCATATGAGAATAGCTGCAATAGTATTATGTGGGTATTTTGTTTGTATGTTTTCTGTGATGCTGGTACATAGAGGACCATTCTCTGGGTATAAATATCCAAGCATGGTCTTGGACTCAGACAGCCCTTAATAACAGATGATAAATCTTATCACAAGATCTTTAAAATGCTTAATCACCAGTGAGTACTTTCACAGAAGCACCATAGTCTTATACAAAAATGAATCATAAGTGAATTAATGGTAGACACTAAAAATTATTTTGCTACATGGTTTATTGCTTAATATAAAACATGCTGTGAAATAAATATGCCTTCATAAACAGTACATTCAGAGTCAATCAATGGTAATTTTTCCCGTTGAAGTTTGGTAAATAATTTAATAAATCTCCTACTAGAATCAGATGGAATTTCAAATAAATCAGTAGATTTTTTAGTTTAGCTGTTTAGTGCCCATAATGAATACTTAATGTCTAACGGCGTCTACTGTTTACATTTGCCTGGAGTCTCTAAAACACTAGGAGATGAAATGATTTTTGTTTCTGTTGCTGGGTGTATGGCTGTTGCAGAATTAAAGTGTTGCGTGAGTTTTGTGTTTGAGGGAGAAACTTCTTCACTCAGTCTCTTGTGAGTCAGAACAGGGGTAGAACTGCACTTAACGACGTGCCATCTTGTGAAGACCGACTTTGTTCTGAGCTATGCAGCTCTCAACTGTACCCTCATGCATCCTTAAAACAAACCACAAATTCTATGGGACACATATTTAGTTCTTTGCTGAATGTGGAAGATGTAAAATGATGATTTAAGGGCCATGAAACCGAAGTTGGTACAAATCTAAGAACAGTATGTAAATTTCCTTTAGAAGCATAAAGGAAATCTTGTTTTGAATATGCTTAAAAGTTTAATAAAACTTCTTTTCCTGGTGTTCTGAAAATGCAACTCCATAGAAAAAAAATATCCATTAGCCTCTGCTAAAACGCACCCCGCTTTCCAATTATAAAAGTCTTGTAAAGCCAATGACTTCCTTCTTTTAGAATCACTTAAAACAAGTGCAAGAATTATATTGTTATTTGAATAGGCAACGTTCGTGGATATTGAATGGATTTCTGCCTAAGCTGTGGTGAGTGCAGCACTTAAATGTAATCCTATTTGAGTACTTTTGGAGACTCAACAGAAGTAACTGACGCAGCACAGGAGAGAGTTAACTAGGGGTCACCAGTTAACTCTGAGGGGTCTGAGGTCTGTGTGAGCTCGTAACAAAGTACATGCGATAAGTCACTAATAAGGTCCACTGTGGGGGAGCCTGGGTTCCAGGGGTTAAAAAATACAATAGTTGACATGCTAGGCAATGCTTATGTCCCAATAGCATTTACCTTTGTCTATTCTTTTCTTCAGGGTAATAGGTAAGACTCATCAACAAACAGATATATAATATCTTGTCAAGTGGTTAAGTCTAAGTGCTACCAGGAAAAATAATGCAAGATAATTTTTTTAAAGGCATAGGGTTATAACCTAATTGCCTTGGGCTTAGTTTTCCTCCATGAGAAACTTTCTATTTATCTACTTATTTTATGATTGTCATCTACATGGGAATTTGGAGCAGCTTATAAGGACATGTTAAAGGAACTGAGCACGGGGTTAGAAAAGTGATTACCTCCCAAGATAAAATTAGAACCTAGACATGCCAACTTTATGGCCTAGCACAGTTTCATCGCTAAGCCTACTGGCACAGCAACAGCAAATATTCAATTGTTTTGTCCCAAATTGTTGAAGTCCATCTTCAACAAGCCTGCATCTAGGTATTTGTAAACACCCATTGCCTAAGGAGGACCCAAAAAGATGCACTTGTATGAAGCAGTGCTTGACAAAGTGACTCCTAATACTGCTCAGTCAATACTAGTCCTTTATCACTTAAGACAAGATCACTCCACTTGTTAAAGAACAAGACCCTTTATCACACTATATTATGTTTCCCCTTCCTTGAAAGATTCCCTCTGTCTCCCTTGGGACCTTGCTGGTTACCTAAACTCTATGGATATTCTGCTTAATACACACATACCTAAAGCTTAGGAAGATAATGACATCCATATATGAGAGAAAACACGCAGTATTTGTTTTTCTGGGTCTGGGTTACCTCAATAAGAATGATTGTCTCTAGTTCATTCATTTACCTGAAAATTTCATTTTTCATGAGAGCTGAATTAGTATGCAATTTTGTACCTGTTCAAGTTTCATTATCCACTTACCAGTTGGTGGATAGCTAAGATCTTTCCAATTGCTGACTATTGTAACTAGAACAGCAATGAACCTGGATGAGCAAGTGTCTCCATAGGAAAACATGGAGTCCTTTGAATATATGCCCAAGAGTGGTATAGCTGGCACTTGTGGCAGATCTATTTTCAGTTTTCAGGCAGGCCCAGGCTCAGGAAAAATTGGGCAGCTTCATACAATGAGTTCTGTGGCTTCCTTGTTGTTGTTGTTTTTGTTGCACACGGGCACGTGCTCTTTATTGTTTGCCTAGGTTTTGTTTTGTTTGTTAAGAGAAAGACTGTGGAGTTGGGTGGGTGTAGAGATGAGGATAATCTGGGAGAAGTAAAGGGAAGGAAATTTATTGTATGTAAAATTTGAAAAATGAAAAAAAATAAGAGCAATAAACACAGTAAAACCATCTCTTAGAATGCTTTTTTTTCTCTTTTAAATATTTATGATTGGGTATTTTGCTGAGCGTGCAAGTATTCATGGGAAAGGTCACATACGTGCATAAGAAGGCCAGAGGCCAATCATTCTTCACCTTTCTTTTTGGGAGCATTTCTCAGTTATCTGGAGATCCTTGACCTTACTTGGCTAAACTGGCTGGCCAGCAAGCCCTGGGGATCTTTATGTCTCTGCTTCCCCAGAGCTGAGATTCCAGGCATGTCCCACCAGGCCCTACCTCCTTTATGTAGGTCTTAGGGTTTCAAACTTGGTTCCTCATGTCTTTGCGGCAAGCACATTACCTACAGAACAATTTTTCCAGTTCTCTCTTTGAAATGTTTTTATATGTGCTAGGGAGAGATGTGTCAGGCCACTTTGAGAATTTGATGACAGCTATGGATGTCATCCCCAGAAAGACATACACATATACATTGATTCATAATTTGGCATACACTTTCAGAGCTGTCAAAGACATTCTGAGGACCAAACAGAAATCCCAAGCTGCCCACTTCCCCCTCACTACACTGCCATGAAAAATAGAAAAACGTGGTGTTTTTCACATGATCCTCCCTCCATGAATATTCATGTAACCATCTTCTTTTTAATTATTGAGCAGCAAAGAACACACTGTTGTGGGCTCTGATGAAAAGAAAAAACTCATTTGCAAATATTCCTTGGCCAGTTATTAACAGAACCATATGCTCTGAAAATTAGAAGCATCCAAGAAGAAATGAGGAATGAGACAAGACATTGGCATCTTTGATTGTCTGTTAATGGTTTGGACAGAAGGACTGGTTCTCAGACTTCGAGTCCATTGCCTTTACATCTATACTGTTTTAGTGTCTGTTCCCTGTTTCCCACTTGATCCTCTTTACGTTTTAAAGCGCCATAGTCAGGATTCCTGTAACAGTATGTATATCTGTTTCTCTGTATGATTCTAAATCGGAGAAAATTGAACTAGCCAGCTAACTAACAGAATAGAAATGAAAAGTTTAACAAAATGTCTCCCTAGTTGCACCTTAATTGAAACTCCAACTACACTGAAGAGAACGGTACCGATGTAGGTGGATGAAAGTCTTAATTGCTAGGTATCAATTATTAACAGTTTGGTTGGCATCATTAAGAGGATTTCAAGTTCTCTCACCTACTAGGACTCCTTTAACCATGCCCACGACGTTTACCCACTTGATCGGTGTAAATAACATTATGCAACTCAGAGTGAACATGCTCACTGTGACATGAGATAACTTCACCTGCTATTTTCCAACCTTTCTTTTTCTTCCCCCACTTGCTTTTTCATTCTCTCCCCTTTGTTATTCCAAATCTTTATTGGAATCTGAGAGTGAAGAATGGGGCAGTCATTAGTTAGCTCGATCTCTGCAGGTGGCTTGTACTCAAGAGGTGGTTCCAAGGTCCTCAATTGCAAACACCTGCTTCTGTGTTAAAGTCCCACAATGGTGACACTCAGCATGGGAGAAGTTTCTTTTTTAGAAAATAATTCCCTTTGGTGTGAGTTTTGCTTCAGGTGTGCATGCATAAACACTTGGTTTTTTTTTGTTGTTTTTGTTTTTTTTTTTTGTAAGAGTGGGTCTTGTAATACACAGTAGGTGGTTTTCTTCAATGTTCAATACCCACTAAATATTCCTAACTTGTCCTGTTCACTCAGAGAATGCAATTATGTTTTCAAAAAACTTGTGATTGATGAATTTCTGGTGTACCTTCTCTTTGCCTAAGAGAATCACAAGCCACCGTGTGTCATGAAGAACTTACACATGCAGGCATAGCTCATGTAAACTATTTTTGAAAAGTACAGTGTTATATCTGAATAGTTTTGTGGCTGGTAGCAGTAAGATAACTCTACTGTTTTTTGGCTGAGAATGCATTTCTATTAATGTTGTTTTGCCTTCTAACAGCTGTGACTTCTGGTTTGGGCATATGCTGGAAGAACAATTGGTGTTTGTTTTTTGTATGGTAATAATAATAATAATAATAATAATAATAATAATAATAATAATAGGCTTAATCTTTTTAGTCATTAATTTGCTTATCATAAAATTGTAATGGAACACAATTGGTACAGAGTTAAGTGTAAGGGTCCACGATTCACCCAAGAATGATACCCTGATTCAAATAGTATGTAAACACAGAGTGTTTTATTCTGCAGAAGTCCAGCATGCTGGGGTCTACCTATCTCCTTCTACAAAGATGGAAAGACCCCCAAAGTGAGCTTGCAGGCCCAGTTTGTAGACCATTAGTGGAATTCCAGGCAGTGGGGGGGATAGATGACCTTTACATTAATCATGACTCTATCTCTAGGGACATTCTGGAACCATTTCTGGGGCCAAGGGGGCTGGAAATTGTTGCTGGGGAATTCTAGAAACTGTTGCTCAGGAAGACTGGACACTGCTGCTGACCTTTTGTCCTTGCCTTGGGCCAGGTGACAGGGCAGCTTCTGAGGCCCTGGACTTGCCTAGACTTGCCCAGTTCTTGAAAACAGAGTTTTAGGCCTAGTCTCCTCAACTGCCAATTTGAAGCCTGTTATGGAGTCAGCCTAGCCTTCTCATTTCCCCCTTCAGTTTCAGGCTATCTCAAATCCTTGAGATGTTTCTATGGGTTGGTTGTGTTATTTGAGAATCATCAATTGAATGGTGGAAATCCATTCCTTAACAAACTGAACTAAAGCATTGATTATGCAGGGACCACAAGTCAAAGCTAACATCAGTAGGATAAGAGAACCAGTCAGAGCAGAGGCAAGGGTGATCCACCAAGGAGACCAATTGAAAAGGGACTCATACCAACCCTGAGACTGTTCTCTTTCTATTCTTCCGTCTTATAGTCTCTTTCTAATGTAAGAGGGATTCAAAAGTAGAGCTTAAAGTGCACCAGTCTGGCACTGAAAGCCACCCAGCTGGTGGATTCTTGAAGTTTTCCTCCACAGCATGGGGTGGTGGGGGGAGTGGTAGTGATAACAAATTCCTGCCCCATGGTTATTTTGTCAACATCCTTGACTAGCAGGGCAGTGGCAGCTGTGATCCAGCAGCAGGCTGGCCACCCTTGGGCTACTGGGTTCAGCTTCTTAGATAAATAAGCCACAAGTCTTTTCCATGGTCCCAAAGTTTGGGTGAGCACCCCCTTTGCTGCTCCTTTTCTCTGATCCACATACGAGTACAAAGGTTTGTGAATGTCTGGGAGGGCCAAGCCTGGTACCTCCCTCCAATAAGTCTCTTCCTTGAGTTTTAAAAGCCATGTCTATCTCAGGGGTCCATTCTATTTTGTCTTCTTGGCCCCTGGTGGCCTCATATAACAGTTTGGCTGTCTCTGTGAACCTTGGCACCCAAAGTCTACAAAACCCAGCAGATCCCAGAAATTCCCATAGTTGTCTTCATGTTGATGGAACTGGCATGCTAAGGATGATTTGCTTTTAGGCATCCGACAGCATGAGTTAGTTGGGATCCCTTGATATGTATCTGAGATAGGTGACTTCAAGTTGACAAAGCTGGGCCTTCTTAACAGACACTTGGTAGCCAACTCAGCTCCTGTAGCAGGTCTTGTATGGCCTCCTGGCATGTTTCCAAATTATTCCTCCCCCCAACTTCTCCACACTACCCCCACAATCAGGATGTCATCTCCACACTGGAACTTTGTTATTTGGGGATGGGTCCACCAGTACTCACTCAAGTCCTCATGCAATGCCTTGTCAAAGATGGTGGGTGAGTTCTTGAATCCTTGAGGTAGGTGTGTCCAAGTCAGTTGTCCCTTGAAGCCTCTCTCCAAGTTTTGCCATTCAAAGGCAAATAGAGGCTGGCTTTTGGGTGCCAGAGGCAGGTGCAAAGCCATTCAGTGGCTGAAGCTTCCAATAGATGCCAAGGCCAACTTGTTTAACAAAAGCCATGTTCACAGCTGACTAGTGCTCTCTGGCTTCTGGGTCAAAAGGAGTGTAGGTTCTATAGGCTTCAAACAATTCTTATAGATATTTCCTGGAGCTCTTGTTCTTTCTTTGCATCACCTGACTCACTATAGATAAATCTGTATGTGGGCCATCTGGCAGCCTCTCGGAGCCCCACCCCCATCAGAATTGGGCAGTACACTTGGAGCCTCTCCAGTGTTAAAATCCCAGTTGGGTCTAGTCAAAGGAAAGACTGCATCAGTTTCACCTGGACTTGAGTGAGTAGCCCATTTGCTCCTGGAACCAATTTCCAGGTGACTCCCACAATCCTCTCTCTCTTCTGTTATGAAGAGGACCTACCTGTTGCTGACAGTCATCCCAGGTGGACTGGTGAGTCAGCCTGATTGAATCTAGAAGACCTGTAAGAGCAGATGATCTAAAAATGGGGAGTTCTGCAACTTCCGAATGTAAAGATCATTACTGGCAAATGACATATGTCATGAATTGTCTCCCCTGAGCATCTGGGCATCATGTAGCCCAGAGGGGTAAGGCCATAGTAGAGTCAGCTCTCTAGGCAATACAGACACAGAATGTTAGGTGGTTTCCAAATGGAGTCAGGAGAGTCAGAGGAGTCAGGAGTTACTCCTACCTTCTCCTGTGCTGGCTGAGCATGGATAGAGGTGACAGAAGCAGGAACATAAGGAGAGAGACGGAGATCCTCTTCAAAATCAAAAAGGGGGAGCAAGGCACGGGGGCTAAGGCTGACCCTCTTTAGAGTCAAATGGCAGGGCACATAACAAAAAAGGTCTCATTCAAACAGGGGGCTTCTTGACCAGGTATTGCTCACATGGTGATATATGACATATGGTCCAGATAGTCCCAGGCCTTATGAACTAAACCTTCACCCTGCAAATGATGGGGAGGTGGAAAGTCCCCTCCTCAGGCCATGTTACTTTATAGGTGGGCCATTCATTCCTGCAAAAGATGATTAGTTTGCAGGGAAGAACAACCAGACTGGAATCTTCTGAGACTCTGCAAAAGTCCTTAAAATGGTTCAGGACCAAGCCCAGGAGGGTAATTTCTGCCTATACAATCCTAGGAATCAAAGAAAAAAATGTACAAGAGGAAAAAAAGCACAAACAGAATACACACAGATACTGAAGGACATTCCTGTAAAACAAAAACAAAATGAAAACGCTGTCTCAAACAGTCTTCCTTGCTGCCCATGGGAGGGCATGCCCATAGACCCACAGCCAGTTCAGAATTCAAACGAAAACTAGCAAGTTCTCCTGCTTCTGGTAGGGGCTCAGGAATGTCCTCTGTTGCCCCTAACTGGTTGACAAAATACTTGTCAGCTTTGTTCCTCTCAGCCTCCAGATTAAACAGAAACACAGATTACACCCAAAACAGAAACATAGAGATGGACAAGAGAAAAGACAGCTGGGAGCCTGGACTTACTGACCAGAAGAAACACTTCACTATTTGGGTCAGGGATTTGACAGTGAATTCTGGACAAGAGTCCCCAAATGTAAGGGTCCATGATTTGCCAAAAAATGATACCCCAGATTCAGATAGCTTATAAACACGAAGAGTGTTTGTTTTGCAGAAATCCAGTGTGCTAGGGTCTACAATCTACAAAAATGGAGAGACCCTAAAGTAAGCTTGCAGGCCCAATTTCAAGCACATTAGGGGAATTCTGGGGAGCAGTAGGTGACCTCAATCTTAATCTTGGCTCTATCTCTAAGGATATTCCAGAACCATTGCTGGAACCTAGGTGGCTGGAAACTATTGCTTGGAAAGACTAGAAACTGCTGCTGACCCATTGTCCTTGCCTCAAGCTATGTGTCAGGGCAGCTTCTGAGGCCCTGGACTTACCTGGACTTGCCCAGTTCTTGGAAACAGATTTAGGCCTAATTTCCTCAACTGCCAATTTGAAGCCTGTCATGGAGTCAGCCTAGTTTTCTCAGAAGGAAAAGAGCTAGAGTATAAAAATGGACAGAGCGGTCTATTACAAAAATCAAGTATGGAAAGCACTAGGGTCGCCCATAAACAATGGACTTCTGGTAGAGAAAGCTGGAGGTTTCTATGGTTGCTCAGACACATATTCTTCACATGTAGGCTGATGGAACCAGCACATTTCTCAGCATGCTCAATTTAAGGTCATAGAGTTCACCTCCATCCTGTTCCTCAGCATCTTTCCATTCTTTTGCTTCACCACTCCTCCAAAAGCCACAACCAATTCTCATAGAGGTAGACAATATCCATGGAAGGTGAGAGTTGAAGCCGAAGTGTTGCTTCCCTGACTTTAAGAAGGAGAGCACCCAAAGCCATCCTCTATGGTTTTCTGACATAGCCAACTCTATAATGCAGTTATCTTGGTTTATTCTCTTTCCTCCTTGCTTTTCAGAATCATGGTCTAAAATAAATTATCCAAGATTATTTCTCCTGGCATTTTGGGGGACAGCCTAACTTGAGATACAAAGTCCAGCCTACATTGTGGGAAGTGGAGGAAGCCCTGCATGAACGAGGTCCTGAAGAAATGCAGACTATTGACATGGGTATGAGCATGTCAAGGACCAGAGCCTCAGACCCTGGGAAAATGACAAAGCCTCCCCTGCATCTCACTCTGGGTGGGGCTCAGAGAATGGTAAAGCCTTTGGTTTTTTTGAGCCAGGGAACAAGGGACTGAGGCCCATATTTTATATGCCAAAGCAGACCTGGCTTCCAGGTTCTCTCACTATCCTTCAGTTCCTACTTGACATAACTGGTCCCCAACCCTGAACTTTCCAGCCCTGTAGCTAGGCTGCCCTTCCCCAGTTCCTCCCTATGTAATCCAGACATTTTGGTCTCTCACTTCTTTTCCTCTTCTCTTTCTATGTGACCCTTACTGTTTCCCTCCCTACCCTCCTTACCCCATGGTGACTTCCCTGGCCTTGGTCTTTGGGGGCAGTGAACTTGCTCACCTGACAGCAGCTTCACAATAAATTTGCCTCTAATCTAATCTGGCTTGAACTGGCTCGTTTCGGTGTTGGAGAAATGACCTAGCACTGTGGTTCATGCATAGATGTTGAGAGTGTGTGTGGTAACTAACTCTCATTGCTTTTTGTGGCCTGAAGACTGCTCCCCTACAAAGACTGTTCCTATGGAGATCAGGAAAATCTGCCTTCTTGACCCAGCTGTGTAGTAAACTCTATCTCCTTAAATCAGCTGTCTACCACTGTTCAACTCTACGTAACAAACATGCGGTGCTCCCAGGATGGTTTCTCCATCAGAGAATCTAGTCAATCGGATCCCAGCTCTTCTGTGTTTCCATCTCCCTTTTCATACTCTATCTCCCCACTCAGGTCTAATTCCTGGAGCCACATTGGGCACTGCACTATGGTTTTGCTCATAACATCCCATTTATGTCCCCAAAACAGATGAAAATTCACCCAGACTTCTTTTTGTGTGGTGCAATATCTAGAATATAAAATGATAAGGTTCTAATTTTATTTATGTAGAAAAATCCATAGTTATTCTAAAAACCCTTAGTTATTCTAAAGGTACTCACACTTTAATCATTTTAATCTCTCTATGAAATAAAATAATTCTATTTATAGTAACAATCATCTGTTTTTAAATTTTGACTATGTAGGTCGTCCTTGTTATTTATATTCACTGTTTCAACCTTTGGCCAAAGGAACTGGTGAGAAATAGAGAATATATTGTTTATTTAGTCCTAGGCTGGTCAAACTGCAGTTGTATACTCCTGCCTGTTTGTTTAGCTTAGGATAGATATTATGACTGATTTAATTCTTCTGTGTTGGGGTTTAGTTTAGTGGTTTGCAAGTTTAGTGGTTAATTTTCAGAGAGGATTCATGCAAACTGATCCTTTTCTTATGAAACTCAGCATGCAAAAATAATCCCCGAAGTATGAATTTCAATCAGCATGGCTTTCATCATGCAAAAGTCTAGCATATAGGTTGGCATCATCCGAAAGAGTGAACTGTTAATTTGGTCCAAGCAGTGTTGATAATTTGTTGTTGTTGTTGTTGTTTTATTTTAACTTGAATTACTTGTTACTTAAGGACAGGTAAGCACTGTGAGTACAAATGAGTGTTTTGAGATTCCGGACAGAGGGTGCTGCTGCATCAAGTCCACATTTCTTTTCTTAAGATGCATTTGGTTGCTGAATATTGGAGCTTCCTCATTTGGAGTTGCCCTGTACCACCCCAGGCTGTGTTTTTCTGTTTTTCTTGGCTATGTTTCTTCCTGCTTATGTTTGCTTCACTCATTTTATCTCTTAGAGTAGCCACTTTAGGGCTTGAATTGGGTTCTCTGCTTTATTATCTTGGATGATACAAATTAAAACAACTGTCTCATTTCAAGCCAAATCAGGACGTAGATTGACTTTGATGACAGCACATACTTATGATGCTCAAAACCCACACTACTACCCAGTGTCACCACCACTACTACCCAGTGTCACCACCACTACTACCCAGTGTCACCACCACTACTAGAAAGGAAAGCACAAACAGGACACCTAGAATCGGCAGTTTCTAATACTCAAGATGACCCTCATGATTCAGTCCAAATATCCTTAACTTACTAATTGGAACCCAGGAACACAGAAGCTAGTTTATTCACACTCAACCAGGTAATAATTTAGTGTGCCAGCCCTTAAGTGCTGTGAATACAAATTTAAAGACTCTTCTCTTTTGCCATGGAAGAAAAAGGACATAGGCTCTATCTTCTTTTAGAATATAAGTTCTTTAAACAAACCTTTAAAAAAATAATCAAGGAAATGAGAGAGAGAGAGAGAGAGAGAGAGAGAGAGAGAGAGAGAGAGAAGAAAAGAAAAAACAAGGTGTTGGTAAAAATTCAAATTAAGAAATGACAGTGTCTTTTAAACAGTCAAAGGAAAAAAACCCAGGTATTATGTTTTTGACATGGTCTGGGTGGATGTGATGAGCATACTGTCAAATGATAGATCAGTAGGAAAACGAGAGTACACAAAAAAGTGACCGGGGGCATGTTAATTAGAGATCACAGGCTTCAAAGACTGAATGCATTAGTCTTGTCTCAGCACCAATGGATTTGTCTTGTCTAAGCAGCAATGGATTGGTCTTGTCTAAGCAGCAATGGATTGGTCTTGTCTAAGCAGCACTTTTTAGTCTTTAAGTGTTGCAAGTTTCACCTTCTTCTGCACATTTGGATACATTTCACTGTAAGACCTGGGCTGTATATAAAGAGATGATGTATATTCTATTTCAAGACCTTCTTAAATGTCACCTTATGAATGGGCTGAGGCCTTGAACAGAACAGGGGTGCTATGGTCCTCATTAGCCATCCAAACAAAAGCTCTTAAGCTCATAGGATTGTGAGGTTGTGACAGTGGAAAATAAAAGGACCTCTTTCTCTATCCCCAGCCAGGAAATGACTGCAAGGAGTGGCCCCTGGAGTTCTTCAGACTTTCAAGACATGACTTGAGCTGGATGAGTGAATGGGTAAGTGGAGGGGAAGCTGGAGCCACTCAGAAACAATATAGCTCTTGGTAAATATGAGTTGTGCTGTGAGAGTGCCAAGTTTTGAAGGCACCAGGTAAATCAAATCCCTTATTTATATATTTGTATTCTGTGAACTCTGCCCAAGTACTTCCCAGCCCTCTAAAGAAACCTGGGTTAAACTCTCACAGCAAACTCTCCGATCCTCTGGCTCTTACAACCTTTCATTCCCTCTCCCACAATGATCCCTGAGCTTTAGGTGCAGGAGTGTTGCTGTGTTGTTGTCAATGTATCTGTTGGCACTGGACTCCACAACTCTGAATTCCTATTGATTGTGGTTTTCTGTAATCATCATCTATACTTGTTGTAAGGAGAAATTTCCTTGATGAGAACTAAGGATTCTCTCTCTCTCTCTCTCTCTCTCTCTCTCTCTCTCTCTCTGCATATATAAGGATAAATCTTTAGAATGTAGTTAGAGATTATAGTGAATTAATATAGTGTAGGTTCGTCTCCTAAATCTATGACTTAACTAGCCCTGGGTAACTGGCTGGGTCCTTAGTGCCAGGCATGTTTTCTCTTTTATTGAGTAGGTCTTAAATCTAATTAGAGAGCCATTAGTTACCTCCAAGGTATGTGTGCCAATACTTCACCCTTAGGGCTCTCATTCTATGCTAATCATTGTTCTATTGTGGGTCGATGGTATCATAGCCAGGTAGGAGTGTTTGTTGCTCTTCACCTTTTGAAGAACACATGGTACCCATTGGTACCATGGAAACTAGTACTTAGGTTATAGGCTTTCAAGTCAGTTCAGCTTAAGAGGCCTCTGAGCCTGTGTCTAAAGTGCATGGTATTTTCAGTAGTAGTGACTTGCCTTCTATCTCTGGGAGCATATAAAGGCAATAGCAATAGCCTGTAATATCTGGGGGAGTCTTTTGAACAACTCTAATCAACAACTCAAGAGTGTTTCTTGTAATATTGGAGTTTTTGTTAGAAGATCTTTGGAAAGCAAATTATCAGCCCAGATTGGAAAATGTTATTTAAACTATATGTGCATATTTATTTTAGAAGAAGCACGTATACAATCTTACCAACATGATTGCCTATACATGAGCTGAGCAAGGATGCTACCAATAGACATGTTAATGCAGATAGGAGAAAGCCCATTGGGTATCAGCCCTATACAAAGAATACTGGTAAGTAAGGAATGCTGAGATTGAAATGTCATACCCATTGGTCATCTAATACTAAATGGTCAGCCCTGAAAACATATATACACTAGTAACAGTATACAGACTCTTCAGCTTGTATTAGAAGCACACACACACACACACACACACACACACACACACACACACACACACAAACAAGCAATAATTACTGGAAAAAGAATCCATGAATTTGAAAAAGCACAAGGAGGGATATATGGAAGAGTTTAGAAGAGAAAAAAGGTAGGGGGAAATAATGTAATTATATTATAACTTCCAAAAATAAACAAATACTTCTTGCTTTGACTTGTGACAAAGAAGAAAGAAAGAAACAAAGAAAGAAAGGAGAGAGAGGGGAAGAAGGAAGAAAGGAGAAAAGGAAGGAAGAAAGAAGGCAGGCAGGCAGGAGTAGCACTTAAATCTGAACATGAATCATCTGTCTACCCAACGTACTCAGATCCCAGGGAAATTGAGTTGTTACTTAAAAAGCCTTAATGGGCTCCTTGGACCCTAACATGTTGGCTATCTCAAGTTATAAGTACTCTGTCAGCTTTCTAAAGAACAAAGACCCTGTCCTGCAACTCTCCATGCCTATTAAGGTCTGTTTCTATATCTTAAGTTTTTAGTAGCCTCCATTAAATTTTAAATATATTTCCTCTACCAAAATTATAAACTATTGACATTAAAACAACAAGAAGGAAACCTGGAGCACACCTCAGCTCCTAGCTGCTTCTCCACAGCTGTTTCCCACTGTGCACTTCTTACTTTAATGATCTCATAGCTGGGCTCTTCTTCCTTTTTCATTTCTCACTGTCTGTTCCCAATCCCAACAAGCCCAGTGTGCTGCTAAAGCAGAAGTCAGAATTGGTTGCTTCTCTATTCTAACTCTCGGAATGATTTCAGCAGTGGAGATCAGAAAGAGGCCCAGGTCACACTGAAGCTCTACAACCAATTCAGTGGACCCTGGGACAAGGCTATCAGCACCAACGGGCAACTTGTAACACACACATCCGTGCTCATCTGGCATGGAGTACCTGGATAAGAGGTCCTGGGCCCAGGAACCTGAGCTTTGATGAATTACCTGAGGTAATACGATCCCTTCCTAGCTGAAGTTTAAGCATGGCTGTTTCTTCCTGGTGTCTATCAGGGAGGCACTCTAACTGTTTCAGGAGCCCACACTAGCTTCCTATGGTCACACCTTGAGCAATTAACTCACAGTCCCATTCATTGTCAGAAAAAGCTCACAGACTGAAGTGCTGGGAGACAGGATTTCAAATTGCTTTTCTAAGGGGAAATGCATGAACCTCACATTGTTCAAAGTTCCGCTCTGTCCATCTCGCTGCTTCTGCCATGGCTGAGCTGCTTCCTCATCCACCCTACCATTTGTGCGTCTGTTTCATTTACTGTTTGGCTCCCTCCACTGGAATGAAAGCTGCATCAGAGCAAAGATTCTTGCCCATTTTCTTTTCATCCCCATAGTATCAACCACTTTTGGAATATACCTGACAAACAGTAGGGGCACTTAATGTATGCTCTATGAAGACAAATGATAGAGAAGCAGTCTCATCCTTTGTGGTTGGGAAGTCAGATGTTTGAAGCACAAATGCTTTGTCTTTTCTTTTTTTTCATGCCCTTTTGGCTAGCAATAGAGAGAGGACTAGAGATGCACCATGTGAGAAAAGTAAAGTTTATTCTTAAACTAAGAATGACAAGTTTCCAAATGGACCAGGCTGACTACCAAAGAGAGACCCAAGTTTTTAAAGCTGGACATATTATGAGTTTAGTAACTAAGCTGATAGTCAACATCAGGAGTGGAATAGTGTCATACATACAGTTGGTTAAAACATGACATAGAAGAAACGTATCTTATAGTGAGAACTTCTGCCTTTGCATTACGGTGTCCCTGTTAATTTGTTTGTCTATCCATCCATCCATATATATGTCCACCTTATACATATATATGCACCTTATACATCTATTCTATCCTATTAATATATTCATTCAATTCCATGTACCATATGCATACATGTATGCATCCATCCATGCATGCATGCATCCATCCATGAATCCATCCATTCATCTATCCATCCATCCATCCATCCATCCATCCATCCATCCATCTATCCATCCATCCATCTAAAACTTAACTAAATAATGAACTGTGTACTCCAAGATTGAAGAACTTTCTAGAGTCTGCATTATAAATAGGTTGAGCATAGGAATGCGTGGAGTTACCAAGACAATCACACTTTTCATGGGGTAAGGTTTGTTTAAACTATCTTTTATCTGTCCCAAAGAAGGCCAGTGTCCTTTCCAAGCACAACATAATGTAGGCGCTGATCAGCCAAATGAAAGTTCATCAAAATGGAAGACTGGACTGGATTTCAAAGGTGAGACTGCAGGTGCTCAAATCTTGTCACTAAAGCTAGTGTTTCAGCATCACCCTGAGCAGTGAGTGCAGTGACAAGCTGTCTGGTGACAGGACTTAGGAAGTGGAGCTTTGCCCTTTCACTTCGACTCTGCAGCAGACGAGCCAGGTGACTTAGGGAAGTGTATGTTATCTATGACATCCGTAAGATCACACTTACCTTTTGGCATTAAAATATTAACATAAAGAATCTAAGCAAAGCACAGTGGGAAGCCCATAATAAGCACTCAGCTTGGATATTATAGAAAAACATACATCTGGATGTTGCATATTCAAGAGTTTGGTAGATCTTTATTTTTCTTTTATGGCATTATGGGATAAAGGATAAAGTCACAAACCAGTATGAATCAGAGTTCTTCCAGTGGCAATGCCCATATACAAGAAGTTTAATGATGGGGTCAGGAAAGGCATTGTGTGGCAATGCAATATTCTGTACTCATCTCTTACATTCTAAGAGACTGCAGCTTTTGCTGAGCCTCACATAACATACATGGGAGTCACTTAAGACTGCTAAAAATACTGTGAATTCAAATCCTTTACTTAACCTGCCTTTAAGAGAACAATGTACAACCAATCTTATTTGCTTTGGATTTCCCACATAACCAACTTTTACAACTGAAACTAATCCATACCTGCAATTTTAAGTTACATGCTTTTCCATATCCATCTCCTAGAGTAATGCACGTGCATCATTTGCTGAAAGCAAGAAATACAGAAGTTGAAAGCAACTTCCTAAAATCTACCATGACAGTTGAAAGCATATGTTTATGGATATTGCTTGAGAAACAACGATGTTTATTATCTGGGTCAGTTAGGATTAGTTGGAGCTAGTGACTTAGTCTCTTGTAAAATTCTGTTAAATATTTCTGTCAAGTATCCCACTCCTTCTCCATGTGCCATTCACAAATACAGAGCAAAGTCCTTTGTTAGGGACAGACACCATTGACACATAGAGATGCATACAACCCAGCACATACACACCACTCACACATGCACTCACACAGACACAACAGATGCTCGGGAAGACACATAATCACACAGAAAGAAACAGACACATACAGACCAAAGGCACAGGCACAGGAAAAGATTTGCAAGATCCCCTTCGGGCAGGTAGAGATTCAGATGCATGAAACAGAGGAAGGAAGATAAGGGGAGAATGGAATAGAAAATTCAAGTCTGGGCTTGCTCTTAGTTAAATGACTCCAGAAGGGAGTGCTTTTATTTCTTTCCTTAATGCAACACTGATGCCTTGTTGGTAACTCAGAGCTAATCACTGGTAGGTGTGATCTGTGAAGCTGTGTGCAGCAGCATCTCCTGTATTTAGATTTTAAGACATCACCTACATTTCATCAGTTATGAATCTTGGATGGCAGACTTAAGACATGCTTCCTAACATCCCAGGGAGAGAACCGTAACAGAAAAGTTGCAGTGTCTCTGCAGTATTGTTAAAATTAGGCGGAGAGGCTTTGAAGGCCGTTCTCTTTCTCAGCTCGCTTCCCCATGCTGCTTAGAAAAGACAGCAGCGAATGGAAACTGAACAGCAAACTGTGTTCTCACCATCTGTCTTGAAAGAAGTATGATATAGGAGTGACTGTCACTCAGGCTGCCTGGAAAGGAAAGCCTTTTATAAGTGTCTCCACTCCTGATTGAACACTCTACACAGAGTTGAACCAAACTATTCGAAAATACCTTCCGAGGTTATTTCTAGGGCTGCCAGTTCAATAAAAAGACTTCAGGCATCAAGTGTAAGCCATCTGCTGATAATTCCAATGTCTTTATTAGACTGGATTAATTAGAATCTGGAGATAAGAAACCCTCTTCCATCTTCTCCATCTTTAGATTTCCCTGCAAGAATTACAAAGATTTGGAGAGCCTGTTGGGGGCCAACTCGTCTGTCATTAGTAGTAACTACTCTTGCAGTTTTCAAACCTTTTCAAAGCTGTACCCATAGCAAGCAATCAGGCTTGAAACTGTGAGAAGAGTTGCATGTGTTTAAAAACTGAGCCTTGACAAACAGAAAAGTGTCAATTTTTTAGAGCAGAGATGACATTATTGCTTGAGAGCCCGAGGTAGAGAATGAGTGAAAACTACAGACCTTCAATCCCCTTCTGCTACAGTCTCTAGCGTGCTGTCAAGATCCCGGCTTGCTGGCCTACTTCTGACACCTAAGACTCTTTTCCTACAAGTAATGCATTTGATATTCATTTCTCCATCCTAGTAACACAAGAGGTGGCCTTTTTAGGTCATATATATATAGGTCCGCATTGTGGGTGAACACTCGGCTGGCTGTTATGATTGATCAGGGCTTCGTCCTTGCTTACCCTAGAGCAGAGACAGCCCGGTAAACTCTGCTCAATGATCACTGCTCAGCATCCTGTTCCTTACAGAGCTGCAACATGTCTACAGCCTTGGACAAAACCGCATCTATCCACGGATTTCTTGAACAGTGGAATTTTCAATTTAAAGCAATACAGGAAAAAAAAATCCCTCAGCTTTGTTGCCAGTAATAGAGAGACTATTTTACAAGGAAGTGTAATTTCACTTAGACTTTTTCCACCTTCTTGTAGCAATGTGCTGTATTTTAATAGACTTCCCATGTATTATGCAAACGGAATGCTTTACAGACTTGTCGCAGATGGCCCTTGAAAGTGACTATTGGCTGATCACTGCTTACCACTTTCTTTTTTAAAATGACAAGCTTTATCTGCCTACCCATAATCCCCAATTTGAGGAACATAAACTACATAATTAAAAGAAATTTGAAAAGAATTTCACAGGGAAGGAATGACTGCATGGTTAGGGTTTGGTCTTCCCAGTCCTTGTATTAAGAGCTTGATTCTTGTGCAGGGCTTTGGGAAGTAGGTCTGGTAAGTAGTACTTCTTCCAGGAGCAGGGAAGGAGCCCTAGTGAATGGAATACTGCTGCTGTCTCAGAGGTGGGTTGCTTAGTCACAAAAGCAAGGTGTTTGTCAAAAGCTTTAGTTTGTCGCCCTTGCCTACTCTTCTACACATGCCTACTTTCCCTTTCTACCATGTTCTGATGCAATTTGAGGTCTCTTACCAGATGTTAGCACTGTGCCCTTAGGCTCCCCTGCTTCCATAATAGTAAATTTCTTTTCTTTATAAATTTTCCAGCCTGCAGTCTTCTCTTATAGCGACTGAAAATAGAGTGCTCTTCAAAGTATGTCTAGGAGCCAATATTTTCGTATGTGGCAGCTGAAGGAAAATTTCAAACCTCTTCAACTAAAATTTGATTATCAGGGGTGCAATGCTAGGTGGTCAGTGGGACAAGAGGGGTTTGGAACATTTGAAAGATCTGGGACTGCTCATGCCCTACAAAGTTGTGTGTTGATTATTACCTAAACTGTAAGTCTAATTGTAACCTCCCAGACTCTCTGTAATGTTCCCAGGTCAGTTTTGGTCATCTTCCATCCTCAGCTCCAAATTCTCTTTCTGTTGAAGCTATCATTTGCATGTGCTGCTACTGCAGAAGCTTGGATCCATTTGACCTGTCTCCTGAAAGCAGGCATATCTATCTATCTATCTATCTATCTATCTATCTATCTATCTATCTAT
>JANHMN010000008.1:32720710-32752432 GCA_030674055.1 Rhabdomys pumilio
GAGAGAGAGAGAGAGAGAGAGAGAGAGAGAGAGAGAGAGAGAGAGAGCACACATACAAGGGATACAATGGCATGGCAAGAGTTCTTTTAAAGCTCAAAGCTTGCCCCCAAAGACAGGATTCCTCCAACAAGGCCACACCTTCTAAAAAACAATTCCTAACAATTCCATTAACCAGAGACCAAGTATTCAAAGACATGAATCTATTCTCATTCAAACCACCACAGGTCTAAATAATATATGGGCAACTTCCCTTGACTTAGTACCAAAGCAGAGAACCAACTCAAGGCAAAGCAGTCACCCTGATTATGTTAGCACATGTAAATGAATCTATTGCTCACCAAAGAGTGTAATGGAGGTGATAGGGGAAAGAATGAAAAAAATCGACATTGTCCTATTAAAAATAGTTCATTGTGCATGACATCCAGATGGTGAACTATTGGTTGGTCCTTGATTTGTTCATTATCATTTATTTATTCCTTCAAATACCTAAATGAGTACTACATCCCTGGCAGGATACTAGGTTCTGAGGATAAAGCAGCAAACAAACACGTTTTCTGGTCATTTTGGTAAGGAAGTAAATCAGATATTAAACAAATAATTTCAGAAATAGCTGTTCACATTGATAGTCAAGGCTGTAGAGGTGGTACTCCAGACTGCAGGAGCACCTGGTATAATCACCTGATCTTCCTTAAGCATCAGAGAAAGTTTCTGGGGATCAGTTTCCGCATCTCATTCAATTTCCCAAGAAAAGGAATCAGACATGTGTGTTAGTCAAGTTCCATTGTTTGAGGACAAATAATTGATAGAAATATCTTAAAGAATAGCTTGTTTTGGCTCATGATTCAAGGATGAAGTCCATCATATCAGCAAGAGCTGGAGACAGTAAGTCACATTGCATCTATAGGAAGTAAAAAACATTGAATGATGGTACTCTACCTGAGTTCTCCTTTTTATGAAGTTTAGAACCCCATTATGTAACTGTGCTGCCCAGTTGTAGAGTGGGTTTCCTACCTCAACTAACCTAATCTGGTTAGTTCCTCAAAGATGTTCCGATATGCATGTCTCCTTGATGACCCCAGACTCTGTCAAGCTGGCAGCATTGAACCATTACAATACGTTCATAAGAAGTGAGTATTACTGTCTAGGCAGGGGCCAGTTCAGGCACAGCCTTGTCCACCATGGTCACGAAATTTGGACTTTATTTTCATCTCAGTGGGACATCTTTGAAACATTTCAAAGTAGCAAGAGTAGCCTGATCACCATAGGTATTGAACATGCTCCAGTTTCATACAGAATGAGGGAGATATTGATGGAAGATGCACACTCCCAGGACAGTGACCTCCATGGGAATGTGCTGCTATGGACTGGATAAAGATGATGAGTGAATCTTGGGTGATGGTCCTTGAAGAAAGAAGGAAATATCAGTGGATCTGAGGCATGGCTGGGAAGCTGAAGTAATAGAAAGTAGTAGAGAGAAGCAACTGGATGTAGAAATTCATTGAAAGAGATGTGGCAGAGTAATGCCAGGCTCAAGTCAGTGAGTGAAAGTCACTTATTTAATGATAGTGGGACTGGGAGATTTTTATTTCGGATCAACTAAAAATCTGAGGAATAATTTTGAAGAAAAATAGCATTAACATTTTTTTCTTGTGCCTGCAAATGGTACACATATGTGTACGTGTCCAGATGTGTGGGGTTATTTGTACAGGTGCTTTTGCACATAGGTACATGTGCCTATGGAGACTTAAGGCAAACATTGAGTACATTCCTTGAATACTTTTCACCCTGCACACTGAGGCAGCCTCTCTCAGAAAAAAAAAATGCAGAGTTTAACATTTCAGATAATGTGACCAGCTAACTTGTTCTGGGGCTCCCCTATTTCTGCCTTTTGAGTGCTGAAATTACAGGGGTCTGCTGTGTTCACCTGGCATTTTTATAGGTTGTAGGGATCCAAATTCAAATCCTCAGAATTTAATACTTTACCTTCTGAGCCATGACACTATCTCTGGGTCTGAAAATTTTACAGTGCAAAATATTATGGGATTGTTTTTAGTTACCAAAGCGATGGTTATCACAACCCTTATAAGCTTATAGCTCATAATCACACCCCTGTAATGAAGTGACCCCTAGTCTCTGGCTTACCAGTACACTCTTTACATTTCTTAGAGAGAAGGGTGGGCAGATGTTATGATTTAAGCTTTATCTGTGTCTTAAAAAGACAATAAAAAAAATCAGGAGTTGAAGAACAAAGAAACGACCTCATTCTTTCTTTATCTTCTGCCTACAAGACAGAGACGATAAGCAGTGAGCAGTGAGTCCTACTTGATAAAGTAATTGCAGGAATAGGCTGTTGGAGTTGAAAAATGAGACTCCTGTATGAAGGTTACCTTTTCAGCAGGCCTCAGGAAAATCATGCTTCTGTCTTATTGTTCTTACAATTATGAAAATTTTGCCTTCTCTATTCAGATCTAAACAATAAACTCTCAACATTATTATAACAAGAAATTTAGCTTCATGGATATAATTTTATTACTGATAGATTTTTTTTAACTTTTAAAGATTATTCTAGTTTTTTAGATGTCTGAGTATTTTGCCTGCTCTGCTTGCGTGTATGTGTACCATATACATACCTGGTGCCTGAAGGGGCCAGAAGAGGGAGCTATGTTCCCTGAAATTGGTGTAACAGACAGTTGTAAACCAGCAGTTGGATGCTGAGAACGAAACCGGGGACTTCTGCAAGAGCAGTCAGTGCTCTTGGCTGTTGAGCCATCTCTCCAGACCTTTTTACTCATATCTTTTATTTGTTCCTAAGCAGTAATAGATTCTTTTATTATCATTTTCATTTATTTTATTTTGCTTTTTATTTCTTACTTAAAAAAAAATCTCAGTTTGTAAATTTTTTTTTAAAGAGTAATTGTTTCCTTCCTCATTGTGGCCACTGTGAGGTTTACTTAGAGTCAAAGCAGTGTTGTCTGTCAGTAGCTTTGTGTCTTAAAGTCATATTTCCTCTCTGACTTGTATCACTTTTATGACCAGGCCTATGTTATTATAATTATGAGTTAAAATTTATTGTTTTGTACTCATGTTGTTTGCCTAGAATTTGGTTGCTTAGCACCTGGGCTCTAAGAGTCAGTGATAATCTGAATCATAATTCTTCAGCCTTGCTAGACAGAGATATGACATTATTTTCATCATCAAGTTTCTCTGAAATCAGGTGTCTTTAATAAAAAAAAAAATCTACCTATTAGCAATTTTATATTAAATTAAACTGTATGTAAAGGCCCAGACTAGTATAGGAATCTTTTCTTCTTTCTCCACTAAATGTATTGACACAAGAATCAACATCATCAGATCACACACTCTACCATTGTTTTATCTAATTTTGTTCGTAATATTTTCATTATCCAGTGTTGTTTGATATAAGACAGTATACAGTAGAGAAGTAACTGTCTTCATTGCTTTTCCTGTGGCTGTGATAGAATTACCCCGACCGAAGCAACTTAAGAAACCAGCTGTGTTGGCACATGACTTTAATTCCAGAACTTGGGAGGCAGAGAGTCATAGGTGGATCAATGTGAGTTCAGGGCCAGCCTGGTCTACATAGTAAGTTTTAGGCTAACCAGGATGACATAATGAGACCCTGTCTCCCGCAAAAAGCATGGGCAAGTGGGAGAAAGGGTTTATTCTAGCTGAGAGATGTAGAGAGGGATAGAGTCCATTATGGTACGAAACACAGCAGAAGAGGCAGGAGGTTGGGTGGTCACATTACACTTTATCCAGGAAGTAACGAGTAAACAGAAAACGGGGCCAGTATCTAAAGGTTCACGGCAACCATCACACTTCCTTCAGCCAGGGCACATCTCCTAAAGGTTCTTAGAACTTTTACAATGACATCCATTGGAGACCAAGTCTTCAAACATGTGAGCTCATGCAGGGAGACTCACACATTTAAACCATAACAATAACTAAGGAAGAGTATGTGACAAATATTATCATATTTAGTTCTTAAAGCAAAGATGGACAAGTACCATGTTCTTGTATGTAACACATAGTAGGACTCCATCATAGATGGATAACTAGGACTCTATGTAAATAAAATGTTAAAACACAATGTCTTATGAGATTGGGCTCGTGGAGAGAGAGACAGTATGGAATTATGACTTAGCAAGGAAAATGCTTTCACAAGGGAGATCTAAGATGGTTGTTGTAGATTAACTAGTTGGGAGTCCCAATAATGGCTTCATCCCCCAAATGAAGAACAGAAAAGAAAGAAAGAGAGGGAGTAAGAAAAGAAGAAACAAAGAAAGGAGAAAAAGAGACAAATGGAGAACATGGGCTGTAGAGGTATTGATGATATTTAGATACTAATCTTCTCAATGATCCTTTGTTTCTATCACCATTTTCATTGACTGATTAAGATGAAATAAGGAAAACCAAAATTAAAACCAAATAAAAGCCAGCTGTGGATTCACAGCCAGAGCGTGTTATCGCAGGAAACATTTAATGTACATCTAAGCCGTGTGACTTCGCACTGAGCTGAGGCTTCTTACTCTAGTTGACATTTATTGAAATGGCTTCCATTGTTTTCTAACTCAGAAATATGCAGACATAAAATTCTGCATATCTCATATTTGCTTCTGTACATTTGTGAGTTAACGTTGGCTGAATTATTAACTTGCTTGTTCTTAAACTGAGGTAAGGACAGCTTTCATTTCCAATGATCAGAAATAGAAATTGTAGCATGAAGTAAATGGGAAATTTTTGGTTTTGAGTAAATATGTGCCAGGACTTGTTGTCCCTTCACAGAATTTCGTTCCTTGGATGAGTTTCCCTCCCAGGTTAGTTTTGTTAATCACGCTCACTGTGTGGAACATTTATATTGCGATTCATCACCATTTAGAGCTACAGTTTCATCTGGAACAATGTATTATGCTACACTTTAGGTGTGGTTCTCTACAAAGACTGTTGGGGGGCTGAGGCTAAGGTCACCGGCTGATTCTTGAAAAGGACCTGAGCTTTATTCCCAGTACTCACATACATACAACCATCTGTATCTCCAGCTCTGGTTTCTGTGAATCCCAGGCGTGTGTGTGTGTGTGTGTGTGTGTGTGTGTGTGTGTGTGTGTGTTTGTGTGTGGATATAATATATATATATATAATCTCCACACACACACGCCTGGGAATGAACACACACACACACACACACACACACACACACACACACAGAGAGAGCCAGGCAAAACACTCATGTAAAATAATTCATTAGCATAACTGGGCTGGATGTTTTCAGTTCACTTGAGTTCAGTTCACCGATGTCCCCCCACCCTCCCTCCTAGATTTCCATCCTGTTACAGCATCTGTCTTCTCCTCTATCATCTGCATACCCACTTTTCCTAGTGCAGGGCCATTTGCTGAAAAGTTTGGGATATTTGGATGTTGTGGATGCTTTAATGTTACCTCCAATGTCCCTGCAGGCTTTGTGATTATCCATGGGAGGGATTCTAATGAATAGGATATTGTTTAAAAAACATTTGCATATGTATACATACACATACATAAGTATTTAAAATATCTATCTTTAGGAATTTGACCCAGAACATAATTTGAACCTCCACAATACTTGGAATGTTTTTAATTAATGAAATTGAAAGTTAATAACAATAAGCTTGTCGTCCTTTTTAGTCCCTTTCCTAACAAACATTGTGCTAACCTGACAGTGGCCAATCACCATTAGCCACATGAGGGATCAACTTATATATCACTCCTTACTGGGGTACCCCTGGGCCTCAGGTCCCAATACTCCATGCTTTGTGGTTATCAGTGCATTGACAACCAACAACCAACAAATACCTATCACAGTGGATTCTGTGAAGATGGGAGCTTGAATGGCACACTGCTGTCTCCTTGGGGATAGCTTGGGAGGGAACAAAACAATTTAATTAGAAAATGAGTAATGCAGGTTTAAGTCTTTATCAATCAGGATTGTCAATTTTATGCTATAATAAAGTTACAAGTCTCAGTTGCTTTGGCAACTACTTCCTATTCACTGTGTGTATCCTTCTGGGTGGCGAGGGGGAGAGGAAGGGCCTCTAGTCATGTAGTTCCTTCGTGATCTGATCTAAGCTGGTAGTTTAGACAGCTAGTCCCTGCTCCAGAGGCAACAAAGATCTGCATGGTACTTCTCCAAACATTAAAACCCCAGTCCCATTGTGATACACGTGCACTCAATGTCTAAAGCTTTGAACCACAACCAAACAAAAGGGTACATGCTCTCAATCCTACCATGGTCAGAAGATGTAAAGGCACAACTCCCCAAAAGGCAGGGGATAGCTTCCATTAAGTTGAATCTCTGTGTTTCTTAAAGTTGGGGAGATGGCTTAGTGCATAAAAGCACTCCTGTGAGGATTTGAGTTCAAATTCCCATCCCATTTATGCCTATAGTCTTAGTGCTGTGCAGGGCAGAGACAGGAGGATCCCTGGGGCTTGCTGGCTACCAGCCTAGCTGCAGGTTCTCTGAGAACCTCTCTCAAGGGAATAAAGTGGAGGGTGAAGAGTGACAGAGCAAAATAGTTTACATCCTCTGGCCTCTGAACACAAAGGTATTACAGACTCATATGCAGACATGCATAGACTGTATTTCCTGATGCTAACGTTACGAAGGAGATGATCACTGGCTACAATGTAATAGATTGTAAAGTATCTGTTGGAAAGAAATAGATGGAGTGATGTTGACATTCTTAATTCATTCATTTCACTCATCATATACATGTATAGAATGTTATAGCAAATATTATATATATGCACACACACACACACACACACATATATATATATATATATATATATATATATATATATATATATCTCAAAATTTTCCTACAGTGCCTTGAACATGACTCACGAGTCCATGCTTCAACTGTATTAAAGTTGAATTATAGTTTACCAACTAGGTTGATCCTTTGTTTAATCCCTAGAAATTAAAAATATAAGGTCATAGTATTTCAAAATGATAGCATTTATTAGCATACGTGAACTTATTTTTAATGTAAACTCACTTGCAAACCAAAGTCAGAAGCCCCAGAAATCATGGGGCAAGGGCTGTCTTGAACACCTGAATGTTTCAAATGTCTAGAATAAGCAATGTCTCTAGAGGAAATGACTAACAATTTTTGAAACTGCCTTACTGTAAAACAGATAAAAATAAAAAGGCATATTTTTAAAATTATTTTTTCATAAATTCCTTTATTGGAATACTGAAGAGATAGGCTCTTGTACAAAGCATTTGAATGGGGAGCCTGTCACCTCAAAAGAGTTCTGTTTGCTTTCTCAGCTTCCCTCCATGATCCTCATTTGTGGGATAGAAATGATGACAATGCCTGTCCTCTTGAGTTAGTAAAACACTTTAGATTGTGTCTTACCAGACAGAGTTCAGAACGGTGTGAACACATGGGGAAGGTGTGATGAACTCTGACTTCTGTCCTGTGGCTGTTTTTATTGTTGTCTTGGTTCTGCAGCAAGAGAATAAATGTCCTACAGACACCCATTAATTACAGCAGCAACAGTGAACCACAGAAATAAGCATACAATCCAAACTAAAGCTCTGTCATTCTTAATTAACTTGTTATTTTTGAAATCTGGTTTGTGGAGGGTGTAGGAAAAAGAGGGAGGGAAGGAGGGAGGGATCAGAAGAGGGACTGAGGGACAGAGGAACGGAAAGAGAAAGGGGGTATTATCATTGAAAGAGCAGCTAGAAAGATTGATGAAACACCAAGACTGTCTCCCTCTTTTTCTTGGTACAGCATAGGAAAGAAGGTTGTTCTCAAAGATGTACCTAGCATTCAGCCTTTTTTTTTTTTTTAATAATGCCCACAAAAGGCAAAGGAATTCTTAGAAACTTTGAAGTTTTCAAGGCCAGAAAATTGTGAGAACCGTCTCGGTTCTGAAAATAATGTAGAGGACTGAAGGCAGTGTGACCTTTGACATTGGGGATCACAACTGTCTTGCCTTCTGCTTTATCCCAAGCAACTGTCACATAGTAGGTGTGATGTAAGTGACTGGTGCAGCAATTGAATGAGCGTTTCAGAGAATTATCACCGGAGCAGCTTATAAAGGAAAAGTAGGTCATCTCCCATGCGTCTCTGAAGTTTAAGCACAATCATAGTATATTTCCAGGGAAGCCGGGGTTCACACCATAGTACTAGAGATACAACTGAACTTCTGAGTGTTTTCCCTTTCCATCTCAGCATGCTATTTAAAGGCAGCAAAAAATACTTTTTACAAAGAACCTTGAGCATATTTCTTCCTCATAACTCAGTCTCTGGTGCCAGCAATGATATATTTTTCTACTTATTAAACATGTTAAATAACTCCAAAGATTTTGTATTTTGCTTAGGAACACAAACATCAGTTATATTCCAGATAAATTGTATTTCAGGAAATAGCTGACAAAACAACTAACTGGAAAAAAAAATTCAGGATGAGCCAAGCTATATTTGGTTAGGTTGCTGGCAAGAAAAAGGTGAGACCTGGTGCATGCTTCACTTTCCCATTTACTGTCTGAAGCCTAAAAAGCCATTAACACTATCAATATGTTTCATGATGCTTTCTTGTCTTTCATTTTTCTTTCCCTTCTCAGTCCCCTGGTGTGAGAATGTTACAAGAAAACAAAACAAAACACAAACAAAACACAAACAAACAAACAAAAAACCCCACAAAACCTCCACCAGAGACTATCAGGCAATATCATGTTAAAGTACTGCTTGAGTCATGGGAGAGTCAAGGGCAGTCATTAGAATTTACCTTATCTATAATCGAGGGTAATGTCACTTTAAGACATGTGAGACTTTAGAGAGGAGGGGTGTATTGAAACAGACTCCCGCTACTTACGGAGGTATAGCAGCCCTGCTCCTACATTTCGCTGCCTAACTCTGTCCTGAATGCACTGGAGTAGGGATGGTCTGTCCGTGGCTATAAACTGCTTCTCATCAGGAAACTACATTAGCTCACCATCACTTCAAAGGTCTCGTCAGACAGAGGTGACGCCAGGAGATGATTTAAAGGTGAACATGACAAGGTTTCCACCCCTCAAACCTTGGTTCCTTTTCTGACAATACAGTGAACGAACCCAACGTCTTCACAACTGTGGAAATAGGACGGGAAGAGGAAAGCTTGCCTTTTTTTTTTCTTCAATTCTTAATAAAGAATTGCTGGGAAGCATTCTCTTCGAAAAAAAAAAATCTCAGAACTGTGGCACAGATGGATTTTAAAAAGTGTTAGCTCTTTCCAATGAACACTAGGAGAGTGCCCTGCTCTTGGCTGGATTTTTCAGGTAAGGAAACCTCTGTAAGATTTAAGATTCAGAAAGCTGATTGTAACATATTCAGAGAAGTATGCAAGACTAGATGCATTATTTGGGGGAAAACAGTGCCGTAGAGCAGAGCTCTGTCAGGGAGCTACCAAGAAAAGAGAGATGTAGCAGCTTGGGAAGTAATGCTGAGAATTACAGAAAGTTAACTGTGGGGACAAGAAAGAAAGAAGGAAAGAAAAGAAAGAAAAAGAAGGAAGGAAGGAAGGAAGGAAGGAAGGAAGGAAGGAAGGAAGGAAGAGGGAAGCCCTGTAATTGTCAAGTCACAGCATGTTGTGTGTGCTGAGCTGTGTGTGGGTTAAATGAACAGGAGATGGAGAGTCTCTGAAGAATCATTAAGTTTGATGGTTAGATTTTTTTCCCCCCTGAGTTAAATTTTCAGTGCATTTTAACAGTGATGGTCGAATAGCAAATAGCAAAATGCATACCGGGTCACCTCTGTTTTGTCTCTCTGTAATTTGCAGGCTATTCTGAAAGGTTTTAAAATGCATTCATTTGGGGATTCACAGGAGGGGAGTTGTTATTTACCTCTACTGATGAGAGTGCATCTATGCTATCCTGCTAGTTCTGAAAACAATGAGACAAAGCATGCCATATACAAAAGTAAACAGTGGGCCACCAAACTAGAAACTAATTAGAAAGTGACTGGTCCATCTGAGTCACTGCCTGGGGCATGGATGGCTTCATGCTGCTGAAAAGAATGTTTTCCCACTTTGCACTTAATTACAGTTATCATGGTTATGTATTGTCATCCTCTAATCCCTTCTCAAACACTCCATCTCTCTGAAACCTGCAAATTACCTGGAATTATGCACATGCATGTGTGTGTGTGTGTGTGTGTGTGTGTGTGTGTGTTTGTGTGTGTGTACATAATGTTTATTTTTGCTGACCATCACTGGTTTTGAAAGAGTACCGATTTCCACAGATAAGGAAGGCATACCGTGAGGTCACCAGCAGGTTTTCAGAATGTAGTGAAAATTCTTGAAAGGTGTCATTTGACAGAGGAAAGGTGCACAACCTTGATTGCACAGCCCCTCTCTGAGCTCTCAGAGAGGAAAGCATGTCGCTAACTGAATTCTTATATAGGGGAGGCTTCCTATTACTGGCTGACTAAGGACGGCGATGCTTCAAGTTTGATTAATTTGGCAATATGAAAGGCAGCATAAGGTGTTGTTTGGGAAATTGGACAATATGTAGCGCCGTTGAGCTTCTGTAGCTCCTGAGATGCTCATAGGTGCAGATAAGACTGTCAAAGTTTCAGTGCCTGAGAAAAGGTATATGCTCACCCATATAAATACACACACCACCTGCTATACATATTCATCAGTGCTCCGGGAAATGCCACAATGGGATCTTAGGAGGCGAGGCAATACTGTAAATTATGGCTTGCCGTAGGACAGATGCATAGGTTTTGCCTCTAAAACTCATTCTGGCTGAAGACACGGTGCCTTCTGATTTCAAGTCTAGTCAGAAAGATCCGTTCTATCGGGAGATTACAACATGCCTCTGAGAAATGATTATTTAGTTTAGAAGACAGCATTGCGATTAAAAATTCATGACTGTAGAATTAAAAAAAAAAAAAAAAGAGCCCACTCTTTTCTTCCAGGCTTATGTCAGACTTGCAATGAAGTTAGAATGAACAAGTCTGCAGCTACTGAATGCCTGGGAAAAACTAGTTTGTAGATCTTTGTGTAAAACTGGATATCTTCATGAGCATGTAATGTTTGAATCTGCCTAGTTAACAGTGACAAACTTTATTCTTGTATTTGGGACAGTCATTGGCCTCTTACAGAACTTAAGGGACATACTTATGAGCTTCTGGAAAGGGTCTTCAATCCTACTCTCCAGCATGACCTCTAGAGGATCCTTCCTTCTAGTCAGCCAAGTAGCAAAAGAACACTACGTCTGAGAGTCTGAGGTCTCCCTTCCCTCCTCAGTGGGCTATACCGCTCTGGAGGCTTGAAGCCAGGGGTAACCTGTTCTTGTCTGATGCTCTCTTTAGAGAATGGCAATGGTCTCTGCAATGTCCTGGGTCCTGTACTTGTGGATAAGTGCTTGTGCGATGCTGCTCTGCCATGGATCACTCCAGCACACCTTCCAGCAGCACCACCTGCACCGGCCAGGTAAGTGGGGGAGCTGGCTCCCCCAGGCTCACCATGGTCTCTTCAACAGATGGCGGAATGCAAGTGACAGAAATTGCTATAGTGTGGGCAGTTTGCCTTTGAATTCTAAGACATGTTGTGGGCTGGATGCTCTGGAGGAAGGAGAGTGTACCAAAAAAATGCCTCAGAGATATTTCTGTTAATTTCTCAGAAAATGTGGGTTTCTCTAGAGGAGCACCCCACACACACAACCCCCACCCTGTTCCACACACCTGGCTCAGGAGAATGGTTTGGTTTTGGACAATAACAAACTATTCTGTAAAAGGTGGGGGTAACTTTCAAAACTAAGAGACTGGGAAGAGGCATGTATTCCCTGGGGCAAGTTAATACTTAGTGCAGAGAGTCATTTCAGAATATGTGGCTAAAGAGTCTCTAGTTGGTTTAATGACCAGATTAACTTTAGAAGTTGTCAATGAAAAAGAAAAGGAAACAGTGACTTACTATGTGGTGTCTGGTTTAATTTGCATCCTGTCTTCTCTCCCTTCCTTTCTTTACTTTTGGTTTCTCCAGTATGTTCGATGCCCCCACCCTTTTTTTCCTCCCTCTGTTGGCAGTTTCAGGAACAAGTTCGCGCTGGCATGATTTTGAAAATTTTCTTTATTGATTTATTTTTCCTTTTAGTTCCCGGTGCAGTTTGCTTTCCTCGGCTTCTAACTCTTCCCTCCCCTCACTCTCCAATCTGGATTTTTTTCCTTGCCTCTTCAGCTTTCTCATTACAAAGTCGCTCGGGTTTCGATTGTTCTTAAGCTTCCTGGTTGGTTCTCAGAAAGGTTTCCTTCCGTTTTCTGCATAGCTGTGTTTAGCCTTTGTGTCCTTTCGCTGCACTCCCTACCTCAAAGTCCTTGGTGGTACCCTCTGATGGTGAAGCCCAACGTTCCAAGGGACCAGTTGCACGCCCAAGTTCCCGCTCCTCGGTTCGTGGGTGCTGCCGCCCCTCCCTCCAGGTTCCTCTCCATATCCTTCCCTGGCCTCCTGCCATCCACAGGGCTTCTCCATGCGCCAGGAGAAAACAGTCTGCGCGCTGTTTTTTGTGGCTCCGCAACCTTGACTGTGGTCCCTTGCTCTTGTTTTGGCCTTCTCCAATCCCTCTCCTGGTGTCTTTTGTTGCCTCCTGGGGCTCAGCTTCCAGTCTGGGGCGGACTGGTTAGAGATGGGAGGGTGCATGCCAGCGCCCGCCTGCTGAGTCTGCAGCCTTCAGGTGCAGAGGAGGACTGGAGGCGGAGGACAGCTGTCCCCCGTCCCAGCCGCCTTCTTTTTGTAAGTCGGGTCAGCAAGGGAGAGAGGGGGCGCTGATGCCCCTGCGGGTGGGCATGGAAACCACTCTGCTGCTGCTGAGTGCTGCTCGCCTGTGTTTTCTGTGTCCTGTGTGCAGACCCTGGCATGGGAAGTGCCAGATTCCTGCCAGAAGCTTCAGTGCCAACATGGAGGGAACACAATCTTTGATTTGGGGATCCCTGAGCTACCTCCAACCATTTAATCGCCAATCTGTTCTGGCAAGAAAAGTCTTTGGCTTGTTACATTGTCATACAAATAACCTGGGAAATGAGCCTTCTCTGCAGTACTTAACAATGAGATAGAAGAACCGTCAATCCAGACAGTGCTAAGCACACTGTCCAGGATTAATTCATATTGTTATTTCAATCTTTGTGTAAGTCGGTATAGTTTGCCCCCTTTTCTCAGACAACAGAAGTAGAAGTTTGGAGGGGCTGGGTGACTATCCTGAAACCATCCAAAGAATCCCTGCCAATGGACATCACGTCTGTGTGATTCTGCCACAAAGGGGAAAATACTGTGTAATACACAACATGAGTATGCCAGGTAGCCTCTTTGAGAAGCATTAGCTATAATCTATAACTTTAAGTTCATGTTAATACAGGTACCAATTTAAGGGACCAGCCAGTTCTGGGAGTTAGCTGAAGCAGGTGACAGGTGGTGGGGTCAAGGGTGAGTCAACATCTCTCCTGTCACTTAACTTTGGTGATAGGACCTTAGATGAGTGACTTTTCATATTTAAACTAATTTACCCATCCGGAGATGTGGCAAGGGGCCAAGGGGACAACTTCCTAAGAGTTGGGAAGTGCTATGTGCATTGTTGATTTTTCCTATAAATATCAGGCATAGTTGACATGCCGTGTAAGGAACTGCAACCTGTATTGTTAGGGATGTTGACTGAGTCAAAATTTTACAGTTCATCCTGCTAAATAAATCTACTTGGCCAGGATAAAAGCTTGTTGCTTTTGTGGTTTTCCAGCTATGTGATGCATGGCTAGGACATGCCAACAATAACAAACTGTCTTTATGCTGTGGATGTAGTCATTAAACAAAAAAGCAAAAAAGAAGAAGAAGAAGAAGAAGAAGAAGAAGAAGAAGAAGAAGAAGAAGAAGAAGAAGAAGAAGAAGAAAGAAAGAAAAAAAGAAAAAGAAGGAGAAGAAGAAGAAGAAGAAGAAGAAGAAGACATAATTTGGAGTGGACTCTCACATAGTGTGTGTCTATTTGCTTATGGGAGCTGACGCTATTACGTGTCACAGAAATTCATATCATTTAGGTCTTGTAAAAATACCATGATTTTTAAAATTGAGAAACAGATACAAGACTCTGACTGGATTTAAATTCACTGCTCATGTTTTCCCCTTATCTGCCATAGAGTTTGCTCATTCCCAGTTAATACATGTTGGAGCTAATACCTTAAATATTTTCAGGAGCCATGTTACCAACAAGTCTACCCCCAAATACTCACTCTTTGAGCCCTCTCTCGGCTTTATTGTACAAAAGGAAGAACTATAAATGCCCCTTCAAGATGCAGAGAGATTAAAATTCTGTTGCTTTGGAAGTCCAGTGGGTTTTGTAATGTGCTTATTTTACAACTTCCTTACGATTTCCCCAATAGCTGCAGAGATTAAAATGGTCAATCTTGGTCCTAGTCATCTAAATTATTTCAGTCACTCTTCATGTGCTCTCCTGCTTTAATTTTCAAGAGTAAAAATTTGTTTCTTTTCTTCTTTGCTCAGATAAGTGTTGTGGCATTTTCCTCTGTGGGTCTTAAATGGTCAGGGACGCTAATGAAATGTGTATACAAACAAATAAGCAAACAACAAAAACCAGGGCCAGTTATCTGTGGCAATCCACCCCTAAACGAGCAAATACAGGAATAAGTAGTTGGGTAAATGAGCTACAAAAGGGAAAGCATAATCTCATTCTCTCAAATTGGTGTGAATAAGTGACATGATGAGAAAAAATGAGACAGTAGCTGGCCTCGGCCTGGCTACATTTGCCTAAGCTTGAAATATCGGTCCCTTCATAGGGCAGAACAGTGCACTTGGCATGCGTGCCAAGCATGCAGAAATATGCAAAATGACAAATCTTTCACTAGGTGTGTGTGTGTGTGTGTGTGTGTGTGTGTGTGTGTGTGTGCATGTCTGTGTAGTAGGTGTGTGTGGAGGGGGGATCTACAGCCACCCTCACCTGCTTAGGAATGGTAGTCCCTCCCCCTCCAGTCAGCACCTCACAGGCAGCTTCCCAGTCCCCTCCACAGCAAGATTGATGGTGTTCAGATTGCAAGCAGGCAATTTCAGTCTCTCAAGAAATAATCCACTACGCTGACAGATGAGAGGAATTTGACGAGCCGTTCCCCTTGTTGAGACTGCGCCTCACCTGGACGGCACCAGCCAGCCAGGGCCTGTTAGGGGAAATGGTTAGAGATTTGGGCCAATTTCTGCTGTCATAACATGAAATTGGGACAGTGTTTTTGTAAGGCCATACATTTGTGATCTGTCTCCTCGGTGTAGTGGGTTTGGACACAAACAGAATGAGAATATGTTAACTAGAAAACTGACTGATTTTAATGTATTTGCCTGCAGCCTTTAAGTACTTTCTATTTTTCATATTTATAGTATTAGGAATGCACCATTTATTTTCACTTACTCACTAGTTAAGGGAGATTAAAACACTCAATCAAATGAAACTGAAATTTCAAATTACATAAGTGAGTAAAATGTGCTATAGATTAACAGATTCACAGTTTCAATAATTGAATATTGGAATAGTTTTTATCTGGGGAACGACATAGGAAGTTGCTATGACAACTTGAAAAACATTTGTTCTCCCCCCCAATTCCCACACCAAACCTTTGGAAGGCCAGTTAATTTTTAAAAGACCACCTCCACAATGAAAACTCAAATGTGGCATCTCTATTGTTTCCCATAATTACAACAGCCTAAGTTCCTCACACTCACCAGAGGGTGCATGGGAGACAAAAGACAAAAGGTCTGCCAATTGAGCCTTACAATTTAAGATTACACTTGCTCCTGGTATGGATACGTGACTTACGATGGATGACAATTTTAATGACTACTTTATTTGGGGTATGTGGGTAGATGTGGGTGTGTGTATGTTGGGGGTGTCCTTGAAACAATAGAATAGGAATCGTTTCAAAATTCTTTTGCAAGATGTGACTCCCTGGGATTCTTTAGTTAAAAAAAAAATCATATTCCTACGAATTACATGAGGCACAAGTTAGAAGTAAACAATGAATCATTTGTTCTTGAGTCAATGCGATTTCATTGACGTTGGGAATGATATATAAAAGCTTGCTCTGAATAGAACGTCTATATAATTTATACTTGACACAATTTAAAATTGTATTGAGCAAACTGTTTACATTAGAAGTCCACATTTATGACTTTATTATGCAGTGAACATCATGAAGATTTGGGGTAAATCAATTAAAATTTGTACACACTTTACATTGGTTTTTACCCTCCCATTAAAAGTTGCATTTTAGAAAACCAGCTGAGGGGATATATTTCAGATGCCAAGGTGCTTTTCAAGAAAGCGTTGTGTGTAAGAACTAGTGGAAGAAGTGTGGTTGTACATTTTCCTTTTAGGAATGTCTACAAGAGCGAAGTCACTAAGTGTAGTGGATTGGTGTTAGGATTGGAGCAGACAGGCTGTTATTTGGTGTAAGCCGGTCCTAGTGATAACGCATTGATCATCTGATCGATGTTTGTGACCTCCTCCAAGAGTCAGAGTGCAGCTATGGACATCAAATAAAACCCTAAATACCAGGGCCAAGGAGAGATACAAATACATTTTTCCTGTCAGTGCCATGAACCTGGAACAGAACGGTGACAGTACCATATAAATGACTACGATTTGAGCACAGGACTATGCTGTCAATTCACAGTTAAGGACACTAGGCATTATAGTCCACCACAAACTAAAGTATATAGTACTGGCACACGTGAGCATTAGTTGTCAATTGCTAATTTCTTAACCTTCACTGGAGATGATGATCTGACCTCTCAACCTGAAAATGCTGCAAAGCATTTCATTTTGAGCACACTGAAGCTGGTGAGCCACTTTCCCACAGCTTGATAGTGGGATCTCTTAAAGTGTGAAATGTGTGAATATAGACAGGCACTTCCACCTCTAGACGCTTATCCCTAGAAAAAAGAAATTGGACAGGTGTGAAAAAATTTATGTTGAGGTCTCGTCATTGCAGCCATGGTTCTAATGGCAAGACAGAGTTTCAGCTCCATCAAAATGGGATTGATAAAATAAATTTATGGCACACATCTACTCAATGGGATTCAGTGTGGTCAGTACAAAGCATGAATTACATTTTTACGTGCTCGTGTGGAAAAATCCCTCAGGCATAAGTGCCGAATGAGGGAAACAAGGAACAGAATAGTGTTTTAAAATAACTTGAAGAAATGCAAAAAAAATCAAACAGTTATGAAAATCATTCATTCAGTACCAGTACTTCAGCGAAATAGGAAGAAAATCCTCAAATGACTTAGGTGGTTTAGTTTTTAATTTGCACATATTCATACACACCATGGGTTTTGCTCTATATGTTCATGCCTGTATATGATGAGCTTGTTCACATTCTGCCTCCTACCATCCCTTGGTCTTCTTTCGCGATCACTTATCTTCTTCTTACTAATCAGTTTCTCTCTTCTTCACGTCTGTTTTAAGGCTTATTTTTATTTTGAATTGCGTGTATGCATGTGTCTGTCAGTGGGTATGGACCCAGGAATGCAGGTGCAGGAAGAGACCGGAGGTATCGAATGCCCTGGAGCTGGAGTTACAGGTGGTGGTGAACGACTCAAGGTGAATGCTGGGAAGTAAACCCACGCGCTTTGTGACACAAGTTAGCGTTCTCGTAACTACTGAGCCGCCTCTCCAGCCCCACTATGTCTTTATTCTTTTTTAAATGTATGTGTGAACCAATGAGTTTAATTAGGATTTCTTATAGGAATATTGGGGGCTGTTATTTACTGCAGCATGAACAACTTATCAGTGGCAATCCCACTAAAGAAAACTTTTCTCTCTCCTTCCGAATATTATAGCTGCCTATTTATTTTCAGGAAGGGGTAAAGTTTCTTGTGTCCTTCCCAGTCTATGACATCAGGTTGATGGTCCTAATTTTATGTAAATTTCTTGCAGGTAAACACATTTGCTGAGAGTTCAAGAGAGCCATAGTCACGGCTTAGAATTTTTACTTCTTGTTAGTCTATATTTTTAATTCATTATGATATGAGCATATATTGCTTTTTAATGAAAGACTTAAAAATTAGCTCTAGAGTTTTAATGAATAAGTTAGAAGTAGATCCAACACTATTTTTAAATAAACAAAGACAAAAGGGAGATGAATAAGAAAAGATCATAAGGCTTCTTTCTTAAGAGACTCATATGAATTGAAGATGTGAGCCAGTATTACCCTAATTCTGATTATAAAGACCCTTATTGGGGAAATTGGGTTGAATGTTGGAAAAACAATTGCCCTATAGTATATTCTTGTCTAGGAAATGCACATCATAAGTGTATGAAAGTTCTGGAAACGGTTGCAAATAAGAAACAATATTGTTTATCTAAAATTTGCAAACATTTCTTTTTTTTTTTTTAATTTGGGAAGCACTGACAATGTCACTCACATCATGTGGATTGAGAAATGTTGGAGAAGAGAATTCTGAAATTTTATTCATCCTTTATATCTCACTATAACTAAGGTGCTTGGCATGAAGTAGATGGACAGAAGATACTTGCTAAATTATTCAATTAAAAAAATTGATGGTTTTGGCAAAATTGTCAATTCTTTGTTAGTTCTATGAGATGTATGTGTGTGTGTTTGGCTTTGTGAGCACAAGAACATTTTGAATTAATGTTGTTTGTGTGTGTGATTTTAATGTGGATACCATTCAAATAGATAGTGACAGAAATAGCAAGTAATTAGTATAACATACATGTGTATAGGTATGTATGTCTTTGTATAAATATTTATATATTTGGTTTTTGACAGCTGTTTTGCTAAGCAAAACAATCTGAAGAACTAGTGCTCAAAAGTATACTTACAGATGTGGATATATAGAGATAATATTTATAAATATAGTCACATGTTAAATGTTTAAGAATTTTTATTTTAGACAATGAGTTTCCTTTCTCCCTTTTAGATTTGAAAAAGTCTTAGAGGGATGAGCTTGGGGCACTGAAGAGAAAGTTCCTCTTAACAGGCAGAGAACAACCTATCAGTGTCTAAGTCTTTTGATTTCAAGAGAAAAAAATTACTTCATCTTTGTAGCAAAGAAAACACCGGACAGGCAATTTCTACCTTCTCTAGGGTAAAGAAAAGATGAATTATTTTTTTAAACAAGTTGTGTAAACTAATTGAATCCCCCAAAGATATCTTCAAAGCACATGGAAAACTCTGTAAGCCCACTCTTTCTTCTTCCTTCTTAATGTTATGTAATAACAGGCCCCCAAATGAAAACAGAAATAGTGTTATCATGAAATTTTCTTCCCAGAAACTGGATTGAATAGTGAGTGGTCTGTCTGTTGATTAAAGACTTCCTTCATGTAGGAAAGACATAAAACCAAGTCTTATCCTTGATCTTACAGGGCAGAAGACCCTGAGGCCCTCCGGTATGGTCACTGTTTTCATGGCATTCCCAGTGTTTACTTCTACTGCATCCTGACTAGACATTATCTTTTAGGATGCTTTGTGCCATCCAATTCCAAATCAAAGCCATCTGAATATACATATTCCGAGGGATTGTCTTTTTTCTTAGTTCTGTGGATAAAGAATGGACAGATTGAATGACGCATTTTTCAGAATTCCAGCTCTTAGATTTCAATAAAGCACCTACGTTGAAGGAAAGTATTACCATGTTCTAGCAATTAACCACATATTCTAGATTAGGGTCAGCAGGCCAAGCTTTCTACTGAATAAAGACTGAATAACTCTTCAGTAAATACTTGCTGCTCAACTGGGCTTTGTGGTACCTAAACAAGTCCTTTATATCTTCTAATTCCCACATACTGTAGAAAAGGACTACATTAGCTTTTTAAGAAATCATCAGACAGTAAAGAGAGGTGACCTTAGAGTAGGACTCAGAGGCTGAGCTTTAGCATACCCCCAAAGCTGTCAATCACTAAGGCTCCAGTGACAATGATTGGAAACTGAATGAACGCTGTCCACACTTCAAGGAGGCAATCCATGTGTTCCATTTTTAGTGATGTATGTTGTAAGATAATGAACCTTGAAACTGCCTCCAAGAACTGGTTTGTTCATTTTATCCATTCCATGTAGAAAGACACATTTCAAAAATACCCCTTTGAAAGAGACGTTGTCTGAAATGAAACTTTACAGACAATTTGTAGGTGAGAAAGGCAAAGCCCCTAATGGTAACAGAAATAATTGAAACAGATAGGGGGGCACTAGGAGATACCAACAGCAGAGATAACTGAAGAATAGACACACATCTTGAGAAATGAACTTGTGCTGAGCTGCCTCTGAGCCCAGCCCGATGTATGAAGATTATCTGATATTTGAAAGTGATCCTGGGTCTTAACCGTTATGTGCACTTTCCTTATCATAAATGTCAGGTGAGGACTACAGACCTTGACTAAGAATGGCATCCGTCCTGCAAGCTGCAGATGAGATTATCTCTAGCCATCATACTTCTTATTCCTAAAGCATTTATTACATATATTTATGTAAATCGAGTAAAGAGAGGCAAGGCTAATAAGTCCAAGGTGGGGGACATTGTAGGCACATCTGGGTTGGCTTGACTTAAAATTGTGTGCACACTGAGTCCTGCCCTGAGTTTGCCCAACAGGCACAAAGACTTGAATCTGTGCTTTTTATATGCAGAGGAATTGTCATTACAGGGCTCCTGTCAACTGAGAGTTTTTATATAATGAGGCCATTGTTCTAATCAGAGGTCTTATGTGAATCTCAGCTAAAGAAAATAATTAATTTTCTTTTAAATTAAGGCTTGGGAGAAATGGTAATCGGTAAATGTAATAAAACTAAGAGAAGCTTCCAGAAGTACTTGTGATGCCCACATAAAACTCTTAATTTAATATTTTATTAAGGTTCTCAGAATCTAGTTTGCAACCGACTAGTATGTCATAAATATATCTTGGAAGCCAATATTAATTCTTTTTTTCATTGTTGTTCCCTAAAAAAGTGCATTTATTTCATGCAAGAGTAAAGGCAACTTATTAGAAAGGCCCTGATGTCATCATTCTTTGGCAAATGACATATAACTGAGGTTTCTGAGCATGCCTAAGTTAGTATTCTCGTAGGAACCCCGCCTGCAAGCTCTTAGAAATGCTGAGAAGTTCCTGCATACAAATAATTCTAATTCTTTCCATCTGAGCAAAGGCAATTTGTTATCTGTGTATCGTGAGTGTTGTTTTAGTTGTTAGTGATTTTCAATTGCTGCGGCCTACTTTTTAATTATAAGTCACTGTTGGTTTAGTTTTCTCATTATCAATTAGTTTGCTATGTGCTGTTTGGTTAACCCTATAGTATGAATGATGCCTGGTTGTTTATCTTGTACTTCAAATTGCTGAAGAAGACTAACTAACCATTAAGCCAATCCTGAATTATGGTTCAAAGGTGGTTGATCTGAGCCTGGACATGTAGAATGTTTGTCTAGCATAGACAAAGCCCTGGGTTTTATCCCCAGTACCCCCATTAAATGTGGAGGTACATACCTGTTGCCTCAGCTTCAGTTGAAAGTTCAAAACCACCCTAAGCTACTTAGGAAGACTGAGGACAGTCTAAGTTATATCAGGCCCTGGAGAGAGGAGCAGGGTGGTGATAATTCAAATTCTAGTTGTAAATTAAAATGTGTACTTATCACTCTACATGCATTTATTACTTGTGTAGTGACATTGTGTGGATACTTGCTGTGGACCTCTGCACATGTGTTCTCATGCTACTTCTATGTTCACAGAGCTAGAACATGGCTTTATAAGAACCTGTTAATAGGTTCATCTTGTTTCTCAAATACAGTGTTTTGGACAGGTTTCTTGCCAACAACTTATCACCTAGAACTCTTTCTATTAGGAAGGTGTAATATGTGGGAATTGGATATTTCTCTTCATCACTGAGCTATGGTTATGAAAGTTTGAAGGCCACTTTTGTCAAGACAATTATATGACTGGAGATTAGTGTTCATAAGAGTTTAAATTAAAAATAATAGTTACCACAGTGAAAGTTCAGTCAACCCTCTTATGAAGCAAAGCAATGAAAGGCAGAATGTTGTTCCTGGAAGCTTCCTAGATACTGTTGCATCAAATGAAATTAACTTGGTTGCTCCATGCATTTAATCTGCCAAGAATGCAAATATATCACAATCCAGAAAGGTACTCCGGAATTAAGGTCACCGGGTGAACATTTATTGGGCGACACTTTTGACAATTACTTCCAGAATTAACTAAAAGATACAGTGAATTCATGGTTTGTGGGTTTTCAATCTCCAGTCTTCTATCAGGCCTACAAGTTCAATAAGTCATCATTGTCTACACTCTCTTCCATGACGTCCTGACCTCTGGGGCAGGCAGAGCAGCACAGATGTCCTATGTAGGCCTGAGCTGTGATAGTCCCCTATTTTCAGCACATGGTACTTCTTCCCTGTGCTTCCATATGGCATATGATCTACTATCCCCTGCAGTTATATTTTTAACTGGGTTCCAATATAGTAGGTTTCTATATGGCTTTTCACACACCCTTCATTTTGGTTAACTCTGTCTCCTATTCGCTCGTTTCCCCCATCCCTTACCCTGACTCCTGCTTAAACCTTTCTGCCTCTAAAATTCATGTCTACTTTCATTTTGCCTATAATCTACCATTCACACCCTCCTAAAACATCCCCTCTCGATTTTTAGTTATAACATAGCATTCATTTAATACATGATATTCGTCAAATGCCACTTTCCACCTACCGGGTGCAGTGATTTTCTTTTTTTCCTGTTATACCAGAGATGACATTTTTTTTTTGTAATGCCTACACAACATTAGCTCATATGTTCTGGGAGATAGTAAATGCTGGGCATGCTGAAAACCATGTTTACACACAGCGAGGGCAACTGAATATTTTCTGATGAACAAACGTGGAGCCTAAACACGAGTCATCACAATAAGCTTGTGAGGTAGGGCATCCTTTCCTTTTATGAAGAAGGTCTAAATAATAAGGTCATTGGTTTGGTTAGGTCCCTATAGTGTGGGCGTGGCTTGAGATGACACACTAGGGATTCTTTCTAGTGTCTGAATGGCACCTCCATTTAAAATATACAGAGTTCAGTATGGCATGACCCCTTCTCTACCACATTTTACCTGCAGCACAACCCTATACGTTGTCTAGTATCTCTCACATTGTTCCACACAGCAGCAAAGTGTGCAAAAGCACGCCAAATGTTAGAAGAAACGCAGGGACTCTTAGTCAACTCATGCTTGCCCCTTAGCCAGGTACTGCTAGGAATACCAGCCAGGTAGTCTCAACCAACTGAAAGTAGAAAACTAATTTCCATGCAAGGGCCATCGTTTTTGTATAAGCTCAGCACCTTGCTTGTTGAGAACTTGTGCTTAGTCTCTATAAGGCAGTGCTTTTGAAGAATGCCTTTGTCTTCATTTTACAGGACAAAGAGGCAAAGCAGGGCACATGTGTTCTGTTATTTCTTTGCCTGGTGAACAGCCACTCATTTGCAAGTACGTTTTTCAGGGCTCTTGTTTGCCAGTAGGCCCTGGAGACTTTTCTGCACTACACAGAAGGAAGCGGCAGCGGAGGAGAAATGGTCGTAGCGGAATTTTTTCTGTAATACTCAAAATGAAATTGTAAATCACTCACGTTGGGAAAGAATTCTCTCCATCTACAATCTAACTTTCCTGATAAGAATTTTCTGGCATTTATCATGTTGAGACTTTATAAATTATGTAGACTATTGTAAAGTGGGCTGACCTTTCTGGTAAGTGATTTGGTCATTTGCAGCTGTGTCTTTTTGCTAAAATATTGAATTTTCTGTCTTTCAATAAAACATGCTAGACCCACAGCTCAGTAACATGTTAGGTAGAAATTGCTTGTGGAATCAGACAAGAAGTCTTCCTTTCCAATCCCTGTCATCATCAAATACATATTTTCCTCTCTAAAAATATCCCCAATGGCCAGTGATAGCATACTCTTAGCAGACAGCTAGCTTATTCTTTCTAGGAAGCTACCATTGCAGGCATCATTAATCAATCACAGAATGTTTTACATTGAACCTAGACTGTATCTCAGAATCACAAAGTAACTAAATAGGGCAGCAATGATTTAAAAAAAACAACCACAACAACCACCCCTAGAACAGTTATTATTACCCAGCAGCCTCATCATAACATATGTTGTATAATAGACTTGCCTATTTAGCTATAAGATGAAACACATTAGATCTTCCTGGTCTAGATTGTTTCTTTATGTACATCATATGTTCCTTCAATGTGGTCCATATTTTTCATTTAAAATTCATTATTTGCTAGCTGGAGACATGTTCAACAGTTAAGAGCATTTGCTGAGGTCTATTCTCAGAGCCCAGATGGAGACACACAACTTCCAGGGGATCCATGCAGTTTCTGGCCTCTGCACGTACTGCATGCATGTAAATGACACACAGATGTACACTAGGCAAAACATCTGGACATATAAAAATAAAATGTTAAAAAATAAATAGAAATAGCAAATTGAATGATCAAAGAAGTTGGTACACACTTAGTTCTTAGAAGAAATCTTGGAATAGGTTAGGTAGCCAGGAGTGAAGCATCTTTCTGTATTTTGAGAAATTAGAGGGTCAACTTTGCTTTGTATGACTTGACTTTCCCCTGTTAGTTATTTTTGGTGTAAGGAGTGAGTTGGGTTGCAACAGTGTGGTGTGCTAAGAAGGCCAAAATGTCATATCCTGCTTCTTTTGTTTATTTGCTCTAAATATGGGATGAGTGAGGCTAATGTTTCCTGTTTAATCCATCACACGGGGAGACCCATGTTTATAAAATCCCAGCTTTCACACTTGGGCAGGAACCTAGTGAAGATGTGTGTTGTATATTTTCTCTAGAGTCAGTGATCAGTATGTGGCGTCTTGCTATACTGTTAGATAACTGTATCAATGTCAGAAAAAAAATGATGTGGAGGAGATTCTTAATAATGGCATCAATAAATACTCTTAATATTTCATCATGTAATAAAGATGCACATATAAATTTTATAACTTGGTCTTTATTAATCACAATCATATTTGAGTCTTTTGACAATAAAATCCATGTATGCAGCCCAACGAATAATAGAGATTTTATGGTTAATCTCTCCTCTGCAATACTCAATAGTTAGCCATGAGTTCTAAGTCAATATGAACTGGTCAATATCTCTAGTGCCCCTCTTCTAACAATGTTCTGTACATGTAATTACTTACAAAAGAGCTCTAGTCAAGTTTGGTAGTGCCTGTGTATTCCAGCCAAGATGGAAGTTTAGTTTAATTGATAACCCATGAAAGGGAAAGACTCTAAAAGTTAATAATGTTGTTACTCTCAGAAGATAACCCAAGTCTATTATAATTGGACTAAAGCAGACACTAGTCACACAAAATCTTATATCATGGATCTATGCTTCCTGGTGTCACTTTTCTTTTTTATTAACTTTAATTATCTTGGGGGCACTGGGAACTGAGCTCAGAGACTTGCCAATGCTAAGCCCATGCTCTCTTACTGAGCCCCATTCTTTTGATCAAGTTGTTCTTAAAATAATCTGTTGCTTATTTATCACAGAGCCCAGCTACTAGCGGAAGACAGCCATAATTATCCTGATAAGCACAATGTTATCTAAATATCCATGGGACTCATCTCAGCCTAACATTTGTATTTTGAAGCTACACTCTCACATGTCTCCTTTATTTTCTGGTCCACATATAAAATATTACCTTTGTTTATTAAGAATTGCCTAAGCTAGGGCTGGGGAGATGACTCAGTTGACAAAGTGCCTGCCATACAAGCGTGAAGTGGACCTAAGTCAGGATGCCTAGACCTCATGTGAGAAACCAGCACCTGGTTGTGAGCATTCATACTTCCAGCACTGTGAAGGCAGATGTGGGCAAATCACCAGAATGCACTGGTCAGAATGTCTAGCTAACTGGTAAGAATTTGGTTCAGGGAGAGAGAAAGAGAGAGAGAGAGAGAGAGAGAGAGAGAGAGAAAGACCTTTTTGCAAAAGATAAGGTAGAAACCACAGAATAAGACACTTGACAAAAACCTCTGGTCTCCACATTTTCATACTCACAGTGTACCTACATCCACACACACCACACAACATGCATATATGCACACAAGCATACACTTGGCTATGGTTGTGGTTCAGTATGATGAAGTGTTTGTCTAACACATATAAAATCCTGGATTATCTTCAACATTAATGGAATGTAGTAATGCATGCCTGTTGTTCTACATATGGGGAGATGAAAGCAAGACAATCACATATTCAAGATTATCCTTGCCTATAGAGTGAGCTTGAGGACAGCATAGGTTGTGTAAGACCCTGTTTCCAAAAATGTAAATGCCTAAGGTGTATGATGTCTAAAATTCTGAACCTTGTCAAAGAGGGGAAAAAAAAGAGGTAACAGTGGTCTGTTCTAAGAGTCTAGAGAATTTGATCTTTCATGAGAGAATAGCCAGAATTGGCAAAACCATGAATTAAAGATATTTTAAGATGATGATAAATTTGCAATCACTGTCTCAGAGTCTCTTAATAATTGTATCCAACAGTCATCAGATGTGTACCGAAGGGGTCAAAAGAATTATCAAGCCTTCCTGAGTTCTTCCGGAAGCTGTATTATCTTCTTACTGTCCTCATTAACATACTTCACAAATGCTGTTAAGGATTTCTGGCAGGCCGAGCATCTGAGTAATTTTACAGTACTGTAAAGGATTTATTAATTATAATCTTTTCATGAGTCTATTTATTTTCAATCGTGACATTAATAGGTTGCCAAAACAAACCAGAGTTAATTGTATTTAATTAAACTGTTGAAAACAAGTAAGGGTAGTTTATTATGGTTGTAAGTAGAAAGCCTTATTGATGTACTTGTTTGTGTGAATAAGGTCTAATGTGAAGTTCTTTCTGCTAGCTATCTTGTAATTCATCACGGAAAAGCAGTATCAAGATGCTAATTCAAGGATGTTGTCTTCATGGTAGAACCTTTGGAAATAAAGGCCTCCTATACTATTTAAAACACTGAATTTTGTATTAAGTGATTGAAGTGCATGGGTGCATGCGTGCATGCGTGCGTGCGTGCGTGCGTGCGTGTGTGTGTGTGTGTGTGTGTGTGTGTGTGTGTGTGTGTGTGTATTCCATCAAGGCAGAATCCCTGTCTTCCAACTATGGACCTTCGGAAGCAGTCATGCCTCCTATCCTTCCTTTATTGCATTGTATTGATGGGAAATCAGGACAAAGTCCTCCCCTGCTTCAAGTACAAGCAGAAGAGGTAGAGTCAGCTACTCCAAGAGTAAATGATGGAGTTGAGAAGACAAGAAAAAAACCTTGCTGGAAAACATAACATTATATCATAGCTTTCTCTTCGGTGTTTTGCAAAGGATGAAGAACCAAAGTTAAAGCAAAACAATCAGATGGAAGGAAAGGAGCTGCCTTGCTTTGGACCAGTGCATGCAGATGTTTTGAAGGACACAGGGGCAGAGTAAAGGCTGGCTTTGGAAGGAAAAGAATGACTTAGCACTCCCTTCCCTTGGCTATTCCTAAAATTTACATGAATTCCAAATGCAGGCTTTTGCTAATCATTTGCAGTGTGGCTGGTATTATGCCCAAGCTTTCCAATTCATTCCCTTAACCAGCATATTCATCCCTATAAATATTTACTCTCTTCTTTCTATGGGTAAGAAACATGGGGCTCACAGGAGCTAAGTACTTTTGCCCCTAAGTGCAGACTAGTAAGTAGAAAAGCAGAATTTGAAGCCGGGTCATCTACTTCCAGATGCCATGCTTGCCACAGTGGCATTATGGACACTGTGCCTCTGGCAGCATGCTTAGTTTTAGCTGAAGTGGACAGCATTAAGGTGGAAATAAATGCATGTCAGGCCAGGAAAGGTGATACCAGAGTATCCAGTCTTTTCAGCACAAGTGACTTGAGCTCTTCCCTGCTTATGCTGCTGTTGGCTGAGGTTGACTTTAAATGGTTCTTCTGCCCCCCCTCTCAATGGAAAGAAAGCTGTTGACTGTGGCAGAGAAAACTTTGGGAGGGTCCAACTACAGGTTGCTGTTTGGAACTATCACAAGTCTTCCCCCACCCCCACTTTCAGGCCAGAACAAGCTGCACGGCTTAACCCAATGGCAGGCTTCTCCCATTTGTAGATAGTCCTGCTTAAATGGCTCAATTTGTTTTAATGCGTTGGTAAGGCTCAAGGAACTTCACTAAAGAAGGCAAGAGGGAACAAGAGAAAGGCATAATCTAGTTAGTGAATCCAGATCAACACCAAACCCCCACATCTCTGGACCATTTTGGCTTTATTCTCATAGAGCTGACTTTGAAGTGTCATCCACCTTCCCCTGGGCGTGAAGGTGAGGAAAGGCTTGAAAAGGCTGTGTGTATTCCTGCTCTTCGGTCCCTTGCATTTCTTTCCTATCACAGATCTGTCATGCTTTTGCTTGCTTACTCTTTTTGTTCCCCTCCCTCTCCCTCCTAACTGGATAGAGTGTAGTGTGCAAACTGATGTCCAGTTCAAGGAAAATTTCCTATCCAGGTCTCAAAGGTCAAAGCACTCAGTACCACACCATCTAGAATGTGCCTGTTCATTTTAGAGAAAATTGGGATAGGGTGCATTAGCAAGGAGGTGTATTTTTCTGTCCTCCTGGGTAATTTTTTTTTTATTTAAATCTCCTTATTTTCATTTCTAGAACTGTGTTTCTTCCTGGTTGGCAGGCAGAGAATCAGTTATGGATCAAATGCACCCATGTGTCATGGATTAATGCATGCAAATGCTTTGATGACAGCAGGAGACAGAGGCTTGTAAGAGTGGATGCTGACTTGGGAAGAAAAAAAATTAATGAAGCTAGGAAAACGGCGATAGCAGAGAACATTGCAATTTTAGGTGCTAAATGACTTATTTTCAAACCCTAGGAGTATGGCAATATTATTCCTCGCCGCCTTCCTGTAACTAAGTGTTCTCATAATGCATGGTGACCTACACTGAAGGAAAGTTGTTGGGGGGAGAGTCAGGCTTTTGGGAGAGCTCTTATTTAACTAACAAGAGTTTTTCCTTATTACCTTAAAAAAAAAAAAAGAATTCAGTGCTCATGGGTAGATCTGAAAGAGCTGAAATTCGCCATTGTGAAGCTAAAGGAGGAAAATTAAAAATTAAAAACAGGAACACTAGTTTGCTCTGCCAACACTTCTATGTGTCACAAATGTCATTGCCAAGCGCCATTTTCCTGTGGATGGTTTAAGAAGACGACATTTGCTTGCCAAGTTAGCTGTATGAAACGTGACTTTAATATCTGACCTGTCTTCTCAGAGTGGAACTCAGCAGAGGCAATTATTTTTGTCATGACTTTAAAAGCCTCTCTAGACTAGAATAACACACACACACACACACACACACACACACACACACACACACACACAGAGCCTGCATCATACATTGTTAAGGAATTATAAAACTGTATTTTAGTCACGGACGAGATTACCGTAGCAACCATCCAGACTAAGCTTTCATTAGATTCCTTGTTTGCCTCAAATTATTCCTTGCCAAGTGATTGTTGACTCACTCATGGCTTTTTTGCCATGCTGTTTTGAGGTGTGCTACTGAGATTTGGGATGTTTCCTTTGTATGACCTAGACAAGAGTCTTTAAGTCATGAAGCTGAGTTGTCTCTGGCCAGTTTCCACTCATAGCTTTCTTTATCTCAGTGAATGATAACCCAAACCTCCCTATTGCTTACACCAACACCTTAGCATCACTTTCAGTTCTGGGCTTTCTCCCAAATTTTATATTGTGTCCACTAGACCTGCTTTCATTCATAGTTCTCTTTATCACAGTAAATGGTAAATCTAACCTCCCTTTTGCTTACACCAACACTTTAGCATTGCTCTCAGCTCTGGTCTTTTTCCCAGATTTCATATTGACTTTACCAGTGGGATTGCTTTCCCAAAATCAAGATACATCTAGACTCTGGTCATGTCTCCGCAGAGTTATGATGGTTATGATGTCCTCTAAGGTAGATTGTTGCAGAAGCACTTGGTAATCTCATACTTCTTCTCTTTCCAGCAGCAGCAGAGCCATAGTTAAACTTCATTTTAATTTATTATCAATCTACATTCTGGCTTTTGTACTTCTCTCAAGGTAACAGCCACAGTTCTTACAATGATCGTACATGATACACCCCAAACTCATAACCCCACTGTTACTGACAGCTTTCTCTTCTTTGTTGATACTTCCTTACTCACAAAGGCCTTCCTGTTTTCCTTTGAAAGACAGATACGCACCTGTGCCCATGGGCTTTTGCTCCACCAGGAACACAGTCTCTCACATATCTACGTGATGCGTATCCTCATCTTCTTTTGTTTGGCACCTGGTATAGACCCTTTGGTCCTTTAGGCATCTTTATGGATTTTTGATTTCTCCATCCTCCCAGGTTCTCCTGTTTTTGTGGCAGTAACACTTGCTACTGTGAACTTACTGTAACTCCCTTATGCTCATGTTTGTCTCTTCTAAACTGTGAGCTACACAAGGGCCTTGGTTCTATTGTTTTTGACACTTGATAAACCACGTGCTGAAAAATAAGTCCTCTAAATATTTGTCAAGCAAATCAATGAAAAAAAATTTTTAGCATCTCATCATGTGAAAGCCTTTCCCTGTATTTCTTATTAACTATATCTAACTAGTCCTACAGGTCCCCCCAAACCCTTGCCCTCAGCTCTCTACAGAAAAAGAAATACCTTCCTATTTTTGTGGTTCTGCCCCTAGAACTGACATGCCATTGCTAGTCACAGGGTTGAGCATATGTTTTAGCCCAAGACCAAATGCTTGTGAGTGTGACGTAACTGCCTAGAAAGATCAGGGTGCGGAACATGTGTTTCTAGCCTGATTTTTACAGCTACCAAGTCATCCCTACTCAGGGAGGGTCCATTTTCCCTCAGTTCTCTAAGAGAAATCCAAAAGAGAGGTTATAAACATAAAACTTCGCTAGAAGTTTTAAAGAGAAATTTGGTGCTGTGAATGTTTCTTTCTTCTAATACAATGGTGTCTACATACCATGCAGCTTTTGTCACGTGTTGAACAATGAGTACTCTGTATGTACCTACCAACACCATCCTTGCTATTGAACCTTGACAATAAGCCGAAGGGGTAGAGACTTTTATTGCCTTGATTTCCGGTTTCATACAAGTAATAAATGTTCGGGATGGAATTAAAGCACAGTCTGATTCTAGTCTCTGGTCCTCACTCCCATGTAGCATATTGAACTGACTCTAGTGCGTGCTACTTACAGGGGTGTGGCTTGCTGGTCTGATTCTAGGGTGTGTTCCTTACTATTCTGTGGCACGCTGGCATGGATGTGTCTTCTTTACGGAAGGTGATACACCGTTCTCTTGGGATGCCATTCTTAAGAAAAAAAAAAGTACAGATTTCCTGGCTCTTATATAGAGTACTTCATGAACATCTCCTCTGAGATATGAAGAGTTCATCACCTTTTGGGATAGACTGGTTCAGTGTTTGGTAGTTCAAAGTAGATCTGTTCTCTTTTTATTTAAAGTTTTTTTCCATACAATATATTTTGATCATGTTTCCCCTCTTGCAGTTCCAACTCCTTCCTCCCAGGTCTTCTCAACCTCTCTCTCTCTCTCTCTCTCTCTCTCTCTCTCTCTCTCTCTCTCTCTCTC
>JANHMN010000008.1:32757971-32776993 GCA_030674055.1 Rhabdomys pumilio
TTTCTGCCCTTCCCTTCCCTCCATATAACAACATTCTTATGTTTCTACCAAAATTGAGTCAGAGAAAAAAAACTTTTATTTTTATATGGTCGATAGAAAATATATATACTTGCCAAGTTGTTTAGAAAAGGTAATGTCTAGTTGTGAAACACTTTCACAATAATGAAAAAGTGGTCAAATTGACTTCAATTTTTGATGAAAATAGATAACGCCCCTAGTAATTTTCTGCATTTTCCCATTGACCTAGTTGCTAGTTCCTTGGATGACAGTGTGGGCTCTCATTTGTCCTGGGTGGGAGCTTTCAGACTCTCTTTCCTTTTTGACAGTCTGGTCAGATGTTCTCGTCTTCACCTTCCCCTGTCCTCACAGCTGGGGACTGAACGTTGACTTTCCACACCTGACATATCTGGAACATTCCACCTCAGGCTCACTCCTCTCTGTGTCCTTCTTTTCCAAATATTGGATCATGAGAGTTTTACTTTTCTCTGTTGTCTTGTTTTATTTCTTTTGAAAACTGTGTATGAAGCACATGTTTAACTTCTGATGTTGACACTTACTCTGCAATTTTACGTCAGCCATTGCTCTTTTTAAAAAATTTATATACAAATCCAATGCTCCCTCTGATAACACAACATTTTTATATGTAGATAAGTGAATATGATATGACAAATATTAGCTTATGAATTGCTGGATCAAACCTATGTTGGATGCTTTCTTCTTAAGGAATGGATAAAAAGAAAAATTAGCATATAAAGTATTTTCCCAAGCAGAAAACATTTATTCTCTGTAGAAAGTGGAATTGGACTATGTCTGCTATTTCGAATATGTTTATTACAGACAGCCTTTTCAGCTTTATAAATGTTGAAAATATAGGTTTTAATGTCCCTGTGCATAGATAGACACCATGTTGAGCTTCATATATCATTGTTCAGTTAAGAGTGCAGTGTTCTTTTCAGATCAGTTTGTTTAAAAGAAGAGAGGTGATAATAAAGAGGTAAAATAAATAAGAACTTGATCACACTAATGACAAATATGGCAATATTTTCACTCACAGGAGCACAGGTATTTATTGTGACATGACAGCTCACCTTTGATGTGTGACACAGTAGTGTCTTTCATAGCTGTGGTATTGCATTCTTGCTTACCGGTAGCTACCTTTTGTGCATATGGCTTACGTTATAGACTGAACTAAATAAACAAAACACTATAGAATAAAGAAAAGGAGCATCAGAATTAGGAGGAAGTGGAATTTGGGTCACTTTGAATGCTTTCTTTCCTTGGCAGTTGATAGGGCTCATGTTACTCACGATAATAAATTTGAAAGTAGTAACAGCTGATACACAGCACTTGTGATCCACATATGAATATTCTTGCCTATCCATATTTATTTATCGTCCCTGATATACGTGCACGCATTATGTAAACCTATATGACATCAGTTCTATCGATTCCTTCAATCTAAGGGAGACCATAAAGTAGTTCACCTTTCCTGAAACTATTAGTGAGAAGCCTAGCAAGTAAATGAATCAAGTTTGTATTTGAACTGTCCGATTTCTCACCATGTGCTCTGAAATATGACTGTATTCTGGTCTAGCATTTTGTAGGAGGCCTCTAAGTGAGTCTTAGGTTGGGGAGATGGCTGAAAGGATAAGATGTTTTTCATGCAAATGTATCTGTACTTAGACCTTTAGATTTGAAAACCAGATGTCTGTAGTCTCAACGTGCTTACAGTAAGGTGGGAGGTGGAGACAGGAGGATGCCTAGAAGCTCACAGACCAGCTAACCTGGCATACGCATGAGAAATGAAGAAAAAGAGAGACTCTGTATCAAATGAGGAGAAAGAGGAGTACCAACACATGATGTTGTTGTCTGATTTCTGTGAGCACTGTAGTAAGTACACACACACACACACACACACACACACACACACACACACACACGTATACTCCTCCAATACACATGGAGAAAATAAAAAAAAGTTTCTTCACAAAATGATGTTTTTTGATTTTAGTTCATTTTATTTAATTAATTAATTAATTTATTTTTTTATTTTGAGTTGACGACAAGGAAGTTGCTATCAGTGTTTCAGGTCCTCACATGGCAAGTATCAACACTTTATATGCCAGGACACTGAGCCTAGGAGTCTCCTTTTTCTGTCTATCTGAAATGATGGGGAAGAGAGAAATTCATTACATCTGTGAACTGAAGAAAACATTAATTTTTTTGTATGAATGTTCAGGTAAATATGTAAACTGGGAAATGCCTGATACTATCACAATAGAGGAAATTAAAATGCAGCATTAAATAGGTTGTCTTCTAGTTGCTTGTATACTCTGCCTCGTAGCAGCACCTAGGTTAGAGATGTCTCGGGACTTGCTCCCAAAGGCTCTTAGGTTCTCTCTGAAGAGCTTCCCTTTCAGGCATCTGTTAAACATTTTACAGAGAAGGGTGTTGAAGCAGCCGCCGCCATTAATTTCTCCATAGCCCAGCAGTTCTCAACCTGTGGATTGTGACCCCTTTGAAGGTTGAACAACCTTTCTGCAGGGGTCACTTAAGACTAGGAAAGCACAGATATTTACATTATGGTTCACAACAGTAGCAAACTTGTAGCGTATGGCCGGGGATCACCCCACAATGTGAGGAATGGTAAAGCATTGAAGGATAAGGAAGGTTGAGAACCACTGCCCTATTCACTGGTCATCTCCTATTGTATGACTTTCGAAAAGCAAGATTCCTTCTGATTTATGGACTGTAACTAGAGCTCTTTTCCCTAGAGTTTGTCACCCAGTCCCGTCTGTGGCCATACTCGTCCAGTGACTACTCTTTCTTACTAGCAGCTCTGAGGTCCTTTCTCCCTTTGCACATACCTTCTGTTTATTCACAACCATCCATTCTGTCCTTTTCAACCCAAGCCTCTGCAGTTCCTTGTGTTTTTCTTTATATTAAGTCCTTAGTGTCTTTAACAACAATAGTCTGCTCTCCACTTGCATTGGAATCTACTTCACTACGTTATTTTTTGATGTCACGGATGATGTTTTCAGTGCTTAAGGATTAGATCTAGAGCTTTACACAGGTTAGGCAAGCATTGTGCCACTGAGATGTACGTATCCACAAACCCCTTCCTTTCCAATTGGAGACAAAACATTGAGGTACGTTCTCACTTGAACTGGGCAACTCTTGTGCTCCAGGTTGGACTATAAATCTTGCATATTCAAAATTTCACTCACTAATATCAAATCTCCTTCTCAGTGATCTACTGACTAGAACAGGAAAAAATACAGATAATGCCAACTGCTCAAAGGATATAAAACAACAACATAAGAATAAACTCCTGCCACAGAAACTGGGACAGTGTGGCAGCTTTTTATCAAATTAAATAGATACTTATAACATGGTTCACTGTTGTTCTTTCTTTGTGTTGTCTCAAGGGAACTGTAACTGATGTTCGCATAACACCATGCAAAATTATTTAATTGAGGTTTTATTCAAATACAGTTAGAACTGAGGATGCTACAAACGTCCTTTAAGAGGTGAGTAGGCCAGTGAACCGTCATGAATTTGTACAATGCAACAGCAAGAGAATGCTGCCAAACACTGAAACATTCACATACGTGACGCTAGGTTAAGTGAAAGAAGCCAGACTCAAGACCACCTTCTTCAGGGTTCCATATAGGAAGCATTCTTTATGGTCAAAATACTTATAGTGATGCCCCAGGGGTTGGTGCTGAGGCTGAGAATGAGGCAACGTTCATCAAAAACAATTCCGCCAAAAGGATGAAGGCTATTGTTAAGTAAACTTGAAAACAGTGAGTGTAATCTAAAACTGATTTCATGACATTATTTGTAAGTTTATTATTGATTTCATATCTTGCTTAATGTCAGGGAGCTTGACACTTATTATTTTAACCTTTTTACAATTTTACTTGGGGAAAAGTACGTCTGAGACCATTGATTTTTTTTTAAAAACGTGTCATGTTTCGCTGCAGGTGATGATTAGGTACAGGTTTGGTAAGTCCCTGTAAGGTCAGGCTAGGTGCATAGGTACTACAATATGTGTCTGTACTCATCTATCTGCCCTGCTTCATCCTGGCCAACTGCTCCCTAGTAAACTTTGCAGCATAACAATTACACTATTGATCTCCAAACAAATATTGGTGTTAAGGACAATTCCCCCTCTTTGTCAAAGTAATTCCCATGAGCTCGGGAAAATTATAATAAAATCACTTATTCAATAAATAGAACCTGGTCTGTGGCCATTCAAGATCAACAGAATTGTGAGGACTTAGTTCGTGTGTGTGTGTGTGTGTGTGTGTGTGTGTGTGTGTGTGTGTGTGTAGTTGTGTTGGTGCCATCATTTGTTTACTGAGAATGTCTAATACCTACCAAGAGCTAAGTCCTGAGTCAGAAGCCAGCAAATGAAAGCCAATCAAATTCTCTGGAATCTGTGTTCTCTTGCAGCAGATAGACTTGCTGCTTAGATACAGTGTGGTGACCAGAGCAATGACAAGACTCAGGAGGAGGTGATGAGCCACTTCTTAGTGCAGGTCAAGGATGAATTGAGAGACATGGCAGCAACTGTGTTGTCTTAAAGAGTGAGCAAAGTGTTTACCCAGACAATGAAGGGTAGGTGAAGGACACAAGACAGGAATGAGGACAGGGACGAGCAAGACAACACAGACAGCAGTGTGTTGGGAGAAATTTGGGGACAGCAGCATTCTGGAGGGTGGAGTACACAGAAGAATACATTTCAGAAATGGCACTAGGGAGGTGAGGACCACATTCGTAGGCCCTAGTATATGACAGTAGAAGAATGGATGGTACCTATCTCAAAGCCTGTGGTGATGAATCTCAGGCTGAGCATCTCCTATGACTGTCCCTCAGCCCACAGGACCCACTTTCAATGTGAAAGATTTGAAAGTTATTTCTTTTTCTTTTTTTTTAAATGTCCAGGTATTAACATTTTATGTCTAAACTACAGTTTCAATTTTTCCCAGTGACAATCTTCTACTCAATAAAGGAAGTAATCTATTTTGGAAGGAATACAGTTCATCCATGGGACTCAGTAAAACAATTTATAGTTTTAGTGGGGAAATATTCAGCCTGTAAATATTTTAATCTTTTCCTCTGGTTTGTGGAAGGGGCTCTTTTAAATGGTTATTGGCAGAGATGAGACACGGGAAGATTTGCATTTTAGAAGCCCTGCACCAGAGGCAAGGTGGAGAGAGGACTCTGGAAAGAAGCATTTTACTTCTTGGGAGGCTCAATGTAAACAAATCATTTTTAAGCATCTTCTGACCGGCCAGGACAACAGAGCAAGAGAAATTATTTTCTGCAATTTCTGTATATGTAGAAACGCAACCCAAAGGAAACTGTGTGGTCATTGTTTCTACCTGAAGAGAAGAAAGGCAAAGGAAAACCATGAAGTAACTTTGCACACTATTGCGTAAAAGCCTGATGTTATTTGAATTATTGTATTACACATGATTCTCAACTGATCATACCATTAACAAATTTCAGAACAATGCTGGATTTTGTCAGGAATACTTTTAGCATATGTACCCTTGTTTTGACTAGTAAATTACTTTGTTATATTTTATCAGAACCATCACTGCCATACACTAAAACAACAGCTCACACAGTTCCAAACATCTCCCATCTGCTTTATTTTTAAAGAGTTTCTTTGAGTAAATAATACATGTGAAGACAACTGGACAAACAGGCAAACCATTAAAACCTTTGAACACCAAGGTTTTGTGTCAAAGGAATTATTAGTCAATGTTTTGGGAAAGTGTAACTTTGGCAGACCAGACCAGGACATCTTCACACTTTCAATGATTTTTAAAAAGCTTTGTTTCATTTATAATATCTTCTCCTACAGAGCTCACAGCACACTGTACAGAACACAGACTTTAATGAAAACTTGGCATGGACCGGATGATGCTTTTATTGTTGCATTGTTGCTAAATAGAATCTATAGTGGAGCAGACATTTTTTCTTTCCTCCCTCCCTCCCTCCCTCCCTCCCTCCCTCCCTCCCTCCCTCCCTCCCTCCCTCCCTCCCTCTTTCCCCCTCCCTTCCTTCCTTTCTTCTTCTCTTTTTCTTTCTTTCTTTTTTAATCTATGTGTTGTTTACAGTAGAGAGTGTCTTTGAAATCTAATTTTAAAAACTTCACAGAGAGGGTAAAGAGATGCCTCAGTGCTTAAGAGGACTCACTGCTCTTGAGGAGGACCGGGGCTAAGTACCTAAGACCCACATGGTGGCTTACAACTCTCTGGCCTTCCCTGGCTTCTATAAGCACCAGGCATGCATAGTGTGCATATGTATAGGGCAAAGATTTACAGACACAAAGTAAAAATAAATAAATCAAAAACACTACACAAAGATCACTGCTTATAGGTTAAAAAATTTGAATCAATAGACAAACAACCAGCATAGTACCTTGGAGAAGTTTGAATAAGCTAGTTTTGAATAAATCTTGCTATCTGGTCACCACTAATTGGTAACATTTCCTTATTTAACCTTCATGTTCTCTACAATTTCTTTAATAAATATTTGTGTATTTTCATGAAATGAGATACATTGTATTTTTTGTTTGGAATAATTTTTTTTCAAGTTAGATGACAACTCCTAAATCTTAAACTCATGTAGTATTTGCCTTGTACCAGATTTTGTTTCAATATTTTTCTTCCCAGTTTTATTTCAAGCTCCTTGTCACTAGGGCTTGTGTTCTCCTCACCCTTGCTCTGTGTTTAGTCTCCTGAACAACTGTTGACTGATATGTTCTATTTTATTTGCATTAGGGGCCCAGTTGTTTTCATTTTCTGCATGTCACATGATTCTTTTTCCTTCACCTTCCATTGAATGACTTTTAGGTTTTAAATACTTCCATGGGGAGATTCATTTTCTAGGTTTTCATGCAGAATTAATGCATTAAGGAAATTCCATGCTAGTGTGTGTGTGTGTCTCTGTGTGTGTGTGTTTGTGTGTGTATGCGTAGCATTTATTATAACTAATAAGAGACTGTCTTTATCATTCCGCAACCTCTTCCTACTCAATGATTCCATAGAATTTTATCTGACAAATATCCATGATAGATAATCACGTTGCTACTATTTTAAACAATATTTCAGAGAACAGATGGGTTGCCTCAGATATTTTCTGAAACAAAAGTTTGGATAGTTCATTGATAGGAGAGTGGTTATTCTAGGAGATTCCAGTGGGGGTCTGGGAACGTGAGACAGAGAAGAGAGGGCAACTGCTACATTTTGCATCAATAAACAGGTTACTGATATGCATTACTGATGTGAACAATAGGGGCTAAGCCTTCTGAGGTCCATGCAGAACATGCCTCATAGGTGTCCCATTTAAGAAATAAACAAACCAATTATGTTAGCTTGTTACTGGCTGTGAGCTGTTCTCATGAGTATTAACTGCATATTTCTGACTTACCCTAGGAGAAGGCTAAGCACATCCATGTGCTTATGTACGTAGAAAGTTCTCAAGCCACTCCATATGCCCATTATGTGGAGACAGAGACTTCTGAAGTAATATGTTAGGGAACCAGGAACATGTCCTACAAAGATTGTGTCTTCTTTTGCACAGAGGTATAATGTTCCATTATAGTGACAAAATAAAGCATCTTAAAGAAGTGTTTATTTTGGATTATGGTTCCTCCTTGTGGTTGTTTAGCCCTGTTTCTATAGGCTGTTTTTATGTACATTATTATGGTGGGTTAGCAAAGCTAATCACCTCATGGGTCCCAGGAAACAGAAAAAAGCAGGGAGGAAGAGTCCAAGGGTAAGACACTATACTAGTTAGCTTTAATTGATCTGTAATTTAAATGACACATCTTAGAGCCATCTGAGAGGAACGTCTCAATTGAGAAATTGTCTAGATCATATTGGCATTGGGGATCTTCCTAATTGTTAACTGATGCACAGGGCCCAGCCTACTCTGGGTAGTACTGTCACTAGGCAGATGGTCTTAAATTGTATAAGAAAGCTAACTAACTATGGCCCTGTGAGTGAGCAGGAAAGCAGTATTCTTCTTTGGTTTCTGCTTCAAGTCCCTGCTTGAGATCTTGCCTTGACTTCTGTCAAATGATGGACTGTAACCTGGAAGTATCAGCCAAATAAATGCTTCCGTCCACTGAGTAGCTTTAAGAAAAACTCTTCTGGAGAGGTTAGTAAGCACTAATTAACCAGAACCATTCCTGTACTCATGTACAATGTACACTAATTTCTCCAACTAATTTTTATAAGATAAAAATTATTTGAGTAAAATAACAGAATAGTTTTCATTTTGAAAATTTATTTCCTATGACATGTTTATCATAAATGAAGATTTCAGTGTCCCCATTTTCTGCTGATTTATAGGTTAAACAACTCTGGAATAATAAAATGTTATTTTGAAAATTATACTAGTATCTCATTATCAATATATCAGGCTTTATTTACAAATATAAAAATTAGTGAACTCATAAAATCAGTTTACAGAATAGCATGGAAATATTTGTGAGTAACTTGGCCAGTAATGGTAGAGGCATGTTGCCCTATTGAGAAGAGTTCTGGCCTTTAAAACCAAAAGTAAGCCCAGTGGTGGTGATGTGCCTTTAATCCCAGCATTAAGGAGGCAGAGGCAGGCAGATCACTGTGAATTCAAAGCCATGTTTCCTAGCAGGTTATCAATTTCAATAGCTTCTATTATGAGTGAGAGTTACAGCTGCCAATAAGTCTGGTTCTAGTTCCTAAGCCTAATTAATTCTCATTTAAATCATATTGTGCTGTTCCGATTTTATGTGTGAGAATGAGGCAAGTATGTTTCACATGAAAAGTTATCAGACACTGTCCTTCACTTCCATGTTGGCTGCGCCCCTTGTATTATTTATTTGAAGTCCAATAAGTGACCCTGGGGGTAGGAGAGAGGGAGCTGTTCAAACTGTCTTCTCTGTAATTTCTTAGTTTTGTATCTAATACCAAGACTATCTGGGCAATGACCAACTTTACTCAAGGAGAAGAGAAGAACAATAAAGTAATGTGGGAAGGAGAGCTGACACACGTGGACATGTACAAAACAAAACACATGGTATAAAATTCCCAAGGGATTAATAAAACTTTATTTAAAAATTTAAAATATCTACCCAGGTCACTTAAATTCCTTTAGGTTCTGTGAGCATAATGCTTTTGTGCATTGTGTGAAGATTATCCTTGTGTTATTTAAATGCTCATGTCTCTGTCCTCTTAGTTGTTTCAATCCAGGCACAGCATTGTGATGTTTATGTCTAGAACCTCCTGTCTCAAGTTTGTGTAAGCAATTCTTACCATTTATTGTCTGCCTTCTCAACAAATGCTGCTCACTCAATGGCTGAGCAGCAATGAGAAACTTCTGGTGGAAGTTTTCACTTCTGGTAGAAACTTTCTGGTGAAAACTTCATGTTACAAGTATCTTCTGTTTGGGACGTGAGAGGCATTATTTTAAAGAACGAATTAAGATGAAGTATGGGAATACATGCCTTTACTCCTAGCTCTAAGAGGCCAAGGATCACCAGACATTTGAAGCCATCCTGGGTTATAAAATGAGTTAGAGAAAAGTCTGGATAATTTAGTGAAACACTATCTGAACAAATATACAATCAAAAATAAGAGAATTAATTGAAAATACTAAGACTAAGTTGCTTAAAAACATTTTTTGAAATAAGTAAAACAAGAGATTCATTATCAAAGACATTTTTGTTTTTGGTGAAATATGAAAATACTTATTTAGATCAGTGCTTTCAATAAAGATGATTAAGGCTCACCAGACACAACATAAACTTTTACTATTTTAGGAAAAAATTAATTATAGCCTAAACTACAAGAGAATGGGTCTATAATTCACAGGAAGTTCTATAATTTCTTTTTCTCTGGTATCTAAATGTGAGACTGAAGATTTGCCTTCTTTCTGCCCCTCCCCCTGAATTCTGAAAGGGGCTAAGACACATGGCAGGATTCAAGTTTTTTTTTTCTCCTGGATTTTTTCCCCTAGATGACATTGCATGTCTTTTGTTTTGTTGTTTTTTGTTTTTTGTTTTTTTCGAGACAGGGTTTCTCTGTGTAGCCCTGGCTGTCCTGGAACTCACTCTGTAGATCAGGCTGGCCTCAAACTCAGAAATCCACCTGCCTCTGCCTCCCAAGTGCTGGGATTAAAGGCGTGCGCCACCACCACCCGGCGATATTGCATGTCTTAGATGCTGTTTGCTAGAACCACTCTTTCTATGTTGTTGATAATGGCATTGATTTGGAAACAGGCTGTTGCCAAAGGACACATACAAAACTTTTTCATAGATCCACACTCCTTCTTACCTAGAATTCTCATCACCATCATTTCAGGTAATATTTTTCATTAAGTTATAAAGGCAAAAATATTGATGAACCTTAATTTTAGGACTCTGATCTTGAAAGCCACAAAGAAGACGACTTTGGCACTAGTTTAACACACACCGATGGCCTTAGATATGAGTCCCTACCTTTCCTTCCTTCCTTCCTTCCTTCCTTCCTTCCTTCCTTCCTTCCTTCCTTCCTTCCTTCCTTCCTTCTTTCTTTCTTTCCTTCTCTCCTTCCTTCCTTCTCTCCTTCCTTCCTTTTTTCCTTCTTTCCTTCCTTCTTTTCTTCCAAGAAAGATTTATTTATTTTTATTTTTATGTATGGCTGGTTTCACCCGAGTATAACAGTATATCACATGTGTGCAGTGCCCCCAAAGACCAGAAGGGGACATTAGATTCTTTGAAGTTGGAGTTGTGAGTGCTGGGAACGGAGCCCAGGACCTCTGCAAGAGCACTGCGTGTTCTAACCACTGAGTTATTTCTCAAGGCTGAGATTTGAGTCCTTTCTATCACTTTACCTCTTTCTTCATTCATTCATTCATTCATTCATTCATTCATTCGGCCCCACCCCTGGTTTATACTTTTAAAGTAGCATGTTCTTTTTCCCACTTGTAACAGCTTTATCTTTATATTTAGTTATCAATCAGCTTGCACACTTAATAATGGTAGGGCTTTCTAGTCTTTTATAGCTCACCACTGAAACTGTCATATCTTGCAAAGTGCTTACAAAATATCCACTGAGTTAAAAACCACCTAAATTCCTTTCCTTTCATTGTGGGTATATGTTTGTGTTTGCTTTTGTCTAATCTCTTATAGTAACCAGGTTAGTGTTGAATTCTCCATTCTCCTGCTTTGCCTCCCAAGTCCAAGGATTACAGATGAATGCCATCAGGCTCAGCTTTTGTTTATAGTAAAATAAGGGCTCTTTACAGTAACAGGAGGTCTAGGTGATCCAACTTCTGGTCACTTTCCTAATTTTACTGCCTATTATTCTCCTCTTGCTAATTTCATTCCAGCCTTGATCTTTCAAGAAATAGACATGCTCTCTGTAGAAAAGTCCTACTTCTTTACATTGAGGTATTGCTTACCAGTAGAAGGAGGAAAAAACATGCAATGTTAAAGTGGACCAAATTTTAAATCGCAGACTAGCAGCCATTTATTATTAGATACTAGAAAAACGAAAAAAGTTTTATAACCCTCTCTTTTCCATTTCTAAAACTGGAAAAAAATACTGTTGAAGCAAAATTCCTATGATTGGAATTTTGGTATTTAGAATTTATATTTGGTATTGGAATTTATATTGGTATATAGACACAGGGAGTAATTATTTCTGTCAGTGACCATGAGTATATTAGTAAGATACTGTCTTGTAATTTTATACACACACACACACACACACACACACACACACACACACACACACATTTTCAGGGAAAAGAACATTTTCATACTATTCACGTCAATTTTCTACAGATTGATAAGAATAGTTCTGTTGACTTGGGCTAGCTGACTTAGGTAAGAAGTCTTCACTTATGTAAGCGGAACCTCAATAGTTCTGCTTTGAGTTGTGGGTCCAGCTAGCCAGAACAATTCCACATGTCTAGTTCAGGTTGATGAACAAGAGACAGAAAGAAAACTCTTGCCATTTCCAAGGCAGAGGACCAAATCAAAAACGAGGTGTCTTAAGAACTGAGGCTCAGAACTGGCACCTCATTCCTTGTGTGCATAACCCATTGTTTAAACGAAGTCACATGCATGAGCCATGCCAAGACATCAGATGCTGAGCTCTTCTGTTAGATGAATGACCAAGTTATCTGTAAAAGATAGGACAAAATGATTGAAGGACCAAGGCAAAAAGTGTTATGAACAATTATATATATGATGAATAAAACTAGGCTCATTCCCAATGCTATCTACATTACATGGTCTTGTCAAAGTTTGTGTGATCATGGACTTCTACTCGTCACATGACCAATGAATTTGATCTACAGACTTAAGTCCCATCATAGACTTGCTTGGTAGTTCTTCCCTTACATCCTTGAAGAAAGTAATGACTTTGAGACAGTTCTAAGAAAGAATAGCCTCCTTAATGATGACATCTATCATGGGACTTGGAGAGGGAAGTGTGGCCCAGGTAATCGTATTTATCAGTCTTCTACAGGGTATGTTTTTAGATCATTGTCTCATTCCTCATTATCTTGTTATTTTCCAAGCTGTACTTCATTTGAAAATCAAGTGCTAAAATTAACAAAGGGGAACTCCCTTCTAGAGAGAACACCTTGCATGTCCTAACGGTGGCTGGAATCACAAGTCACCAAGAATTGTTAGTGATACAAAGTAGCAACTTTAGGATACTGTCATAATCACTGAGTTTGGGGAATTTGCCTAGTGGCATGTTTTAATTACATTTTTCTGCTGGCGACATCTTTGTCTTAATAGGTTTACACTCCTCTTAGATCAGCTGGAATTCATTGCCTTTTATCCTCATGGCTTATGTAAGCCATACTCCCATTGAGGATACTCTATTTTCAATTGAGGTATCGAGAATAATATAGTTAATTTGGCATTTGGCTTCCAGAATTTGAAGCAAACCTATGTCTCCATTTAATTTCTGTACCATATGGAATATTTTTATATAGGTAAAGATAATGTTTGTTGCTATTGCCTGGAATAGTAAGTTATATTTTAGAGGCTGGTTGTATCAGTATAAAATAATTTACTCACTAACCAAAAATCCTAGCTAACAAGACCCCTTAAAATATTGCTCTAGTAGTTCTGGAAAACACTAGATTTCAGCTTTTAACTGTTCATTACTGAAATACTGTCTCATAACTGTGTTTCCCAGTTTGCAATGCTACATTTAAAAACATATTTAAAGCAACCAGCTGGCTATAAACGAGAATCTTAGAAATAAACCAGCAAGATTGTCCATTAGGGTCTTACTGTCTTACTGATAAGATCGATATTGAGTATGTTGCTTCTTTGGTGACAATAAGTATTGATAGAAGGATTACTGTGTTCAAGCATCATGATAAGTATGACACATGGATAAACCCATTTAATCCATAAAGCACCCTGTGTGGAAGGTACACCAACTGAATTCATAAAAAGACCAAAGTTTAGAGAGGTTAAGTAGCTTAGTTTTCTAAACAGCCAACAAGTGGCAGATCTAAGATTTGAATAAAGGTAAACTAATTTCAGATCCTAAGTAGACCATGCAGTACAGGCACCATATTTTGTGTACAAAAAGGTGTACACTAAGGTTAAACCTGATGATATTAAGTTTTATAAATATTATTATAAGTACTCGTATGCACAGCATATTGAGATTTTTTCTGGTGCTGAATCAAACTCATAGCCTTGTGAATGTAACACAAACACTTGACTATTGGGACTGTACTGCATATTGACATTTTAAAAGAAAATGCTATTAAAATACTATTTTCACTATATATTATGAGAACTATAATATAGCACTGTGCTCAATAAATACCCATACAAAGGTTTTGTTCCTCAGTTACCCCTCTACAGTATTTATGAAAAATTATTATTGTAATACTCAGGTAGTTGAACCTTCTCTCTCCACTTTTTCTTATTCCCTTAAACGTTTGTCAGTTGTGGTGTGTATGCATGTCATTAATACTAAGCACCTACAGTCAGAGCCATTGTCCTACCTTCTGGATGTGAATGAGAGGCTGCCATCTTTTGGTTATAAGAGGTTCTCAAACAAATGATTTCCAACAGCTGTTTTTGTATTCTAAGCATTTTCCCACTCCTTCTACAACCATTAACAACCTATAGCTCTCAGGGAGGGGTCTGGCCTTAAGAGCCCCTCCCCCATCTGTGATGAACTGTTGGTAGGCTCAGTCTCATGAGGTCATGAGCTGATAGCTACTGCTGCTGTGAGTTCATGGGTGCTACAGCTGTGTCACATCTGGAGGATGCCATTTCGTAGCACTCTTCTGCATCCTTCAGCTCATATATTCTTCCCACCTCTCTTCTGCAATGTTCTCTTGGATGGAGCAATATAGATATCTCACTTAGGACTGAGTACCCAATAGTCAATTAGTCTCCTCACTTTGACTGGTCACAGAGATCTTCACTGATCATTGCGTATTGCAAACAAGCTTCTCTAACTTATAGGAGTGACAGTAGTCACATTTAATTAAGAAGGGTGAGTTCCTCTCTGGAATGAAGTCACGGATGTTTTTTCCTTTGGGTGCCATGTAAATTGTCCAGATGGAAAACATCTCTCTAAGGTAGCATTGGAATGAGTAGGTTAAGCCATTTGCTTAGAAGGAACAAACATATGCTCACCTAGGTTATTCCAATGAGGAATGTGGATGTACTGGGACTATTTACCAATGTTGGTGGGTGGTGACAGGTGACAGGACTTAGAGGATTCAGAAGCTTCCAGAGCTTTGAGGCCATTGCTCTCTTATGGGAGATGGAAGTTCAATTGCTCTCTGACCTTTCAGATTCTGTACATGAGTGTATTTGGCTAGGTGCCCCTGGGGAATATTGGCTAAGTTACAGAAGCTATCTTTTCATCAGGAGACAGAAGCAGATGTAATTACATAAAAGTCAAGTAAAAACCCAGGCATCACAGAATTTTTAAAATAAAAATCTCAGAATGATCTACTGTATTCTTTCCTGCTTTATGAGATACAATTGTTACTAATTGAATAATTAATTTCTGCTGATCAGATATATTCTCATTCTTTGTTAGCAAGAAGTTTACACTAATTAATATAATATGTTAGTATAAGAATGTTTGGGGCAAGACACATTTATACAGAATTCATAGATCTTGAAGGTGGGCTGAAAGAAGGCCGTATACTTCTGGGTGAACTTTTTACTGTGCAATTCAATGGGAATCAATTTCATATTCTCTAATGTATGTCGCAGCTGTGCCTCAGTCCCCTACTTTCCCCTTAGAAGACCACTGATGCTCTTACTTATCTTTATTTAATATGTAGAATATACAGAGAAAATAAATCCCTTACCTTTGTCTATAGTGCCTGGGGTAGGGCTAAGGCAGAGGGGTCTGTTGAGAGAGGATGTTTCCCCTTAGCGACAAGCTCTTGTTCAGCATGCGTGTGTGATGAGCAAAATGATTTGAATACCTTTCATTATAGTGGCTCATGGATGAAGAATAATGACAGCCGTGTATCAATCATACACCTGTTTTATTTTAATCCCTTAGAGGAAAAAGGGGTGATGGTTTCACTGCTTCCCCAGACTGACAAGGAATAGAAGCATGATTTGTGTTAGTGGGCACACATGAATTCTGGGTGTCAGTAATAGAATCTGAGTGGAGATTTTATGTCTATCTTGACATCCTGGGAAAGGTAACTGATTGTGTGGAGCTCAAGGGAATATTCCACCTGGGGCTGTCAGTGGAGCAGAGGCAAGGAGAGGGCATAGGTGCCAACTCTTATGGATAACTTGTGGGAGGAATGGTCCCTCTGCCCATCTCTCAGGTAGTGACACAATAAGTGTTGCCACGAGAGAAGTCCTGTCTTTCCTAGGTGAGAGTAGTCAAGAACATGGAGAGTGCATTATGTGTGTTTAGTTTTTCCTCTGAAATAATTTTCTTCCCTCCCGAAGAAGCTTTCAGAGATGGACCTGATGTTCTTCTAGGTTCTTGATCCGTAGAGGAAGCTGAGCATGCTCACTTGGATACACCTACACAGCGCTGTTCTGAGGGAAGGGTTTAGCTAAGAGTGTAGACTTCGGAGGCAGATATTCCTAGTTCAAATATTGACAATATCAATTTCCAGCTCAAGGACTCTGGGCTTCCTTTATAATGTTCTGGATCTTGGTGTTTTTGCCAGGAAATTTGACATTCCTTAGTTCCATTTTCTTCAGAAACGGAACTTGAGTTAGGAACTCAAGGGATATGTTTTTTTAGAGAGTTACAGAAAATATATGTTGGAAGTGAGGAAGAGGTACAGGAAGTAAAGAGAGCCAGTGAAGGATGTATTCTCAAACTAGCTTGTTATAGAAACTAGAAACTGAGAGTAGTTCTGAAATTTTGGGTTTGTCTCAATCAAGGGTAAGACGAAGGGACTCTTTACTGACTCCTCCCAGGAAGCAAATGGGATATGGTCTTTGTATACTCTGCATTTGGGTAAATCATATCCTACATTTGGAAAAAGTATTCCCAGGACAGTAAGATAAAAGGCCTCTGTAGTAAGAAATGGAGAAGACGCTGGACCAGGTCCCTTTAGCCTTGTCATGCCATGCAGAGGTACCTCACTGAGTTTTAGAGGAGTATAGTGTTTATGTCATCAAATGCTTTCTGAAATGGCCTCCAGAGAGCTCTAGCTCTCTGCTAGTGCCCATCTGTGCCACCATTAGCAAAGTCCTCTGGGTGAGAACCTTGTTAAGCAGCTAACCTGAATTCGAGCCCTACCTTTTTCTGGACCCACTGAAGGGAATAGCTTTTCAGCTTCTAGACTTCTATGGAAGTTTATAATTATTTGGGAGCTAGACTGATGGTTCAGTGAGTTACATTCTGACTGTGCAAGTATAAAGATTCGAGTTTGGACCTCAGCACACACATGAAGGATGAAAAACACTGTAGAAGAGAGACATGTGGATTCCCAGGGGTTGTTGGCTAGCTACGACAGCTGAAAGAATAAGCTCTAGGTTCAGTGAGTCTCAAATTCAGTTCAAACTCATGTTCAGAGAGTGTCTCAAATGCTGTGATAGTGATTAAAAAAAGACACCTGATCAACCACTGGCGTCTACATGCATATGCATAGATGAGTGCCCCAAGACATTTATGTGTACACACATGCGTATACCACAGACACTAAAAATGAATAGAATAATTGTTTATGTATGGGCACTTTAATCTGTAGCTTCTAATCAGTGTGACCTTATAGCATAACAACAGCTATAGACAGTGTGTCTGTAAGTGGCTGTGACCCTGGTTCAGTGAAAATTCATGAACTATCAAAGACTGTCCATCATTTTGCTCAAGAGCCAACAAACCTTCCCTTATACCTGTATAACATTTACTATAAGAGTTTTAACTTCTTAATAGACAGTAGAGAGGGCTGGGAAATGTGCTCTTTGTAGCACTGCCTGCTTTTGAACCTTAGCCTAAAGGTTTTCTGTTGTGGAGGCTTTATGCAAATTGTTCATTATTTCATCATCTTTCCTCTCACCTAGAAAGTAAGCGAGATGAATACTCCTACTACATAGGGGCATTTGGAGGATTGATAGGTTAATCTATGTGTTAGGCTTGAAATAATACCTGGCACATTTATTTTGAATAAATGTTTGATCACACCTACTTAGAGTTCCACTGATTTCTCTCTCTCTCTCATCTTTACTAAAATTTGTTGGAATTATTTTAGAGAGAAAACTGCAGAATAAATTTCTAGATTGTTCTTAAAATTCAGATCTGGCTCAAACATTTAGTAAATAATTTGAATAAACTGTAAGAACAGTAGGGTTCAAATCAAATTGTGACCATTTCATAATTCTAGGGGATTCTTAGGTTACTCTATTCGTGGAAGAGAAAGCTACTGATATGCCATGTGTACAAGTCAATGATATTAGCTTCTGCGGCAGAATTTACATAGTTTAAACTGGCATTAGTGTCAGGCTTAACCCCATAAATTAGATATGTCACTTCTGCACCCTTAACCTCTAATATTTGACACAGAGTATGTCATAATATTATATGTGATTTATAAATTATCATCATCATTTTCTGGCTCACAGGCATTGAGGGGATGGATGGAAATATTTTGTCAAGATAAGTGCGCATAGGCATGGAGGGTAATTCTTTTTTCTTTCTTTTTCTTTTGAATGGCACTATCATTGAACAAAATTCTATCGGCTGCCTAGTTGATGAAAAATGTGTAATTTATTTTCTCCTAAATCAAATTTAAACATTGAAGAATTGTTTTGACAATACAAATGATGTTTCTTGCATTCCATATCTTTCTATCAGTCTGGGACAATTGGCGCTGACAGAGTAGAGCCTCCAAAACCTCGGTCTTTGTTGTGATTTAAAGAAGCCTTTTCTCCATAAATTACAGAGGTGTTTGGCAGTGGAAAGCCTGCGAGACTGTTATTCATAACTATTTAACTCTCAATATTATGACAGCATGGCTTTGAAGTGGAATACCCCCATTCAAATGCCCTCTCTTCTAAATTTCACCACACTGGAGCAACTACTAATAGCACTTTCCCATCAAAATCTCGCTATGACCTCTTTCTCTTATTTCTAAATATGGAAATCTTTCAACTTGACAGATAAGTCTACTAGAGAATTTTCAATAAAAAAAAAAAATGGGTCTAGCTGGTGGCTAGGAAGTTCATAGGTCCCAGAGGAAAGCCAACTACTAATGCTGCATTAAATGGACAGTGTCAAACTACCTTCTAAATTTACTCTTTGGCAATTTAATACAAATATATAACACATTTGACTTACTCTTTTCCTTACCTTTCTCTCTCTCCCACTCATGTCAATCCTCAATCCTCCCTGCAAGTTTCTTGCCACATCTTCATGTCTGCTGGTTTTCTTTTGTAATACAATGAGTTTAATCAGAGTAACAACAAGAAGCCTTTTCTCCATAAATTACAGAGGTGTCTGGCAGTGGAAAGCCTGCGAGACTGTTATTCATAACTATTTAACTCT
>JANHMN010000008.1:32781416-32824308 GCA_030674055.1 Rhabdomys pumilio
ATATATATATATATATATATATATATATATATATATATATATATATGTGTGTGTGTGTGTGTGTGTGTGTGTGTGTGTGTGTATGTATCCTTTAAAAATAGTTTTTCAATCAGGTTTAAGATAACAATAACAGTGATAAAGTACTTTTTAAAAGTTATTTGAAACTCACCTGGTATTTAGTTTTAGAATTTTCCATTGAGTATTTTCAGACCACAACGAGCTGCTGATAACTGGAGCCATGGGAGGTGGAAGAGTGTTTTAGAGAAAGCTATGAAATGGCTCTCCTCTCCAGGTGGCTGTGGCATCTGCCTTTGGTATTTACTGCATAACATTTTGATTCTTCATAATTTGTGTGATGTAGAGTCACTCAAGCGATCAGTGAAGCTTCCAGCAAAACAGGGGCACCCCAAGTAGTAAAACCACTATAAAATAAGTCGGTATTTTGAAATGTATCAAAATAGCCCTCAGAGACACTGAACTTTTCTGGATTCCCTCTAACTTGTTTGGCAGTGAAACCAACTTGATTATACCAGGGATTAGTAAACTATGCTTTGTGGCCTGATATGTGCTTACAAATAAAGTTTTATTGAAATGCATCTATATTCATTATATATCGCCCACAGCTGCTTTTACATAACAACAGAGATAAATAGTTACAACAGACATAGAGTTCCCTGTGAAACTTCAACTATTTATCATTCATCATTTTCCAGGCAAAGTTTGATACTCTGGTGAGTTGTAGAAGCTGTGGGCATTAATGCTGTTTGCTTTTCATTCATTCATTCAGCAAATATTTAATATAGCTACTAAAGTCCAGACTGTCCTAAAATTTGCAGGTTGCCTCAAGTATTAAAATCCTCAAATTTTTGGTGTGTTCTTTTTCTCTTTTTCTCTTCCACCTTTGGTGATGATAAATCTTAGTGTGAATATTTTCATCTCTGTGTCTTAGTTTGGGCTCTCCTACAAGCACGCCCTCTGGTAAAGATTTTCGTTCAAGAACTTACATTGTGTGGAAAACAAAACATCAAACAGACACAATGGTCTCAGGGCTTGGCAAGTGTGGGAGGGAAAGAGGCTGGCTCACTGATGTTCTTCATCTTCACCTGTCATCCTTCCTGGTAACGTTCAGATCTCTGTGGACAAAGTGTGGGAAATACGTAAAGCTCACCAGCAGAGATTTCCTACCTAGCAGGGAGAATGGAAATATTTATTTCCCAACTTTAAAATGTCGGTTGAAAGCTACTCATGGGTTGAAGGCCTGAAGGCAGGAAAGTCCAGTTTCTATTGTTCTCTATGCAGTTAGAGCCTCCATGACAAACTTTCCCTCACCATCTGTTGCTCCCTTTCCAATCCCAGAGGTTCACGTCTGAAGACCCATTAGCAGGCATGTGTATTAGTTCAACAGGAATCTGATTACCTGGTTGTGAAATGCCATCATTGACTAATTTATACTTTCTAGAGCAAAGTTGTTACTGTCCTCATCCAGTCATGCTAAAACTTGACCCTGGTTATCAGACCATGGGGCAGAGCGAGCTCCACACCAGGAATAAGGTGATCTTTCAAGGCTGACTCTTGGGTCAAACCTTTTTCTCAGTTCTTAAGCAGGGAGAGGTAACTTTTTTTTTTCTTATCACATTAGATTTCCTCACCCTTCCATTCCACCAGTTTCCAATCTGATCTCCCTTTTCACTTGCAGACAAGAGTCTTTTTTCATGTTGTCCTTCACACCTGATGGCTTTCTTCCTTGCTCTGAGCTAGTATTCACAGCACTTCATTCTATCCTTTCCTTCTTTCTTCTCATAGAGATACTTGGCACCACTCTGGAGTTCCATAATCATTCCATTCACCATTGCCATGGTATTTCTCAGATGCCAGACAGATTACACAAGTTTCTCCAGTTATGCACCACCCATTACAGGTTAACTCAGGTGAGAGTCTGGTAATTCTGAGCATAGCATACACATATGTCCAACACGTAAGGACAATTATGTTTGAGTTGGTCTGTTTCGAGTTTCTAAAATTAACGCTACCCCCTGACCCCCTGGCGTGTATATATGAGTTGTTTGCATGTATGCTTACACACGTGTCTGGAAGTAGATGTGTGTAGGACTCAAAGTTGACATCTTTATGTCTACCTGGCTTATTTTTCACATTATTTATTGAGACAGGGTCTCTCCCTGAACCTCCTGGAGATGAATCATCTATTCTGGCTAGACTATCTAGCCAGCTTGCTCTGGGGGTTCCCTGTCTCTGCCTTCCAAGTGCTGATATTACATACAGCTACTATGCCTGACAAACTTTAAGTCACTCCTGGGGATCTGATCTTTAGTTCCCAGGTTTGCAAAGCAAGTATCCCACACACTGAAGTCCCTTCAAGGGTCAATTCTAAAGATATCTTTACTAGGGCTAGTAAGATGGTTTAACAGGTAAAGGCATTTGCTGCCAAGCCTGATAAACACAAATTCAATACCATCAATCCCAGGGATGCACATGGTGGAAGGAGAGACACTCTTATGTTATCTTTTGACCTCTACATGTACACACACACACACACACACACACACACACACACACACACACACGTGCAAATTTATTATTTTTTTAAAAAAATAATCTTTTCTAAGACTACTTTGGTTTTCAACTGAAGTGCCTAGTTCATTCTAATTTTGTCACACAGTAGCACAGAAAAGCTCTGTATTCCCAAACAAACAAAAACAAATCTAAAATCAAACCAAATGAAAGGAATTTAGGCTGCTTTCCTTTGCACAATCTTGATTTGGAATTTGACAGTTCACTTTTCTTGATCTCTCTAATTCCAAATGTCTTGATGCCATGTGTAGATCCTAATGTAAGACTTTCCTTGACTTCCTTAAGAACTACAGAAGACATATTGGTTTGAAACAATGAAGGTAAAATAGCTGGCCAGGAAGACATCAAGACATCAAGCAGCTCATGCTTAATCCTATGAGAATTTGAGAACTAGGACCAAATACAAACTTCTTTAAATCCCTAATAAAGAGAGAAGGTGCTGGGCAGTTGGCACAGCGATTCCCAAGGGTCACTATCTAAGAGTTCGTCCTAGATAAGAATGAAATTCTAGGTGTCTGCAGTCATCTGATCTTGGACATGGTGACTTGATTTGTGCTCCAGTATAAACTGCCACATGTGGACCAGGAAGCCCCAGCTGAAATTTTGCAACAGTCATTGAAAATACTGGTATATGAAGGCATTAAACAGCATTTATCATGGATGCATGAGCCCTTGTTGTACTCTTCTGAAGATTTCAGTTCACAAAATATTGTCACATGTATAGTTAATGCCCTTTCTCTGTACTTCAGCTTTCTACTACTGAGGCAGAAAGGACAAATATCATCTTCAAAATCACAGATGTAAGTGTCAGATGTGGGACTTGAACTCAGGCAGGCCGGCCTTAATCAAGAAAGTTAGAGAATACATCTCTAATAATACAGAATAAAGAACAGATGAGTTTTGAGAACAAGAAGTGAGATTGCAGGAGTAGTGCCACTAAAGAACCCTAACATCTGTGATCGCATAGGACACTCAATCTAGTGGCAGAATTTAGACTAGAATACCAGGATGATTAAGTTTTGAGCTAGTCAAAGAATAATCCAAAGTATTTGGCTGAAGCATTTCTTCATATATCAGAATTCCCAGTATCATTATTCTGGGAGCCTGGGGCTGGAAGGAAAAACATGAGCATACAGAAAATACCTTACTACAGCCAATCTGCTGCCCACATCTGACTCATGAAACACAAATGACAATTGGCTCCTGATTTTTCCAGGAGCCAGCCAACTTGGGAAAGAAGAGATGTTTATCTGTCATGTTGTAATATTATCCTTAAACGTCTCAGAATTCTACCTTTTAATAGTGCATGTGTATTTGTCCATATTTATATATGTATGTATGTATGTATGTATGTATGTATGTATGTATGTATGGGCTCCCTAAGTGGTCAGTGAGCATCTGTCACCTGAAAGTGACTCTCTATGACACAGTACATTACAACAGCCTCACCTACTCCAGCTTCATCACTATAATATTTATACTCAGTGAACAGTGACTAGTGCAACTTCATTTTGTGACTCCAGGGTATATTATATTTTTTTTTTACCATTTTATTTTAGTGTTTATAAATACCGTTTAAGGCTATGACATTTGGTCTTGTAAAAATAAAGCTAAGGATGGTGTAATTTCAGACAAGAAACATAGGACAAAAGACTATTCTATATCAGTAATTGATATGTAGATGTTTTTACCAGGAATCTCTGCACTGAGAGTAAAAGCAATCCTATTTACTCATGAATGGTATCACTCTGGAGCCTCATGAATGTGGAGACCCCAGTGTCTACTGTGATGTGGGTTCAGTTTTCTGTTAAGTTGTGACTCTTTCTTATGGATGTCAGGTACATATGCCTTAGGGGAAAGATAAAAGAATGAAGAGGTGGGCTGGAGAGGGGCTATAAAATTTTATTAAGCAATATTTCTCTTTTAAATGGACTCATGGATAATTCAATTAGCTAGCTTTTGATTGCTCTTTTTTAGTGTGTGAGTACTACATAATGAAAAGGTGGATTCATCAAATCAGGAAACATCTTGTTAGAATGGATGGTTGGACTTTTTCTGAGTCACTGTTCTGTAGCTGTGAAAAAAAAAACAAACCCATAAACAAAGCAACTCTTATAAAAGAAAGCATTTAATTGTGACTTATTTACAGTTTCAGAGGTCTAGTCTATTTTCTTCATGACAGAGAACATGATGGCAGGCAGACATGGCTCTGGAGGAGTAGCTGAGAACTGTATTTGATCCACAAGCAGAGATGGGAAAGGGAGGGGGAGGAAGAGGGAGAGAAGAAGGGAGAAGGGGATGGGGAGGAGAGGGAGAGACTGAGCCTGTCATGGGCTTCTGAAACTTCAAAGCCCACTCACAGTAACACATTTCAGTCCAACAAGACCACACCTTGTAATCCTTCTAATCCTTTTAACAGTTTCACTCCCTGGTGACTAAGCATTCAAATATAAGAGCCTCTGGGAACTATTCTTATTCAATCCACCAAAGAGTTGATCATGCAGTAGGCTTGACACAGCTTTTATCTTTGTAGAAACTCCAGGTTTCTTTTCAGTGTCTCACTCTCTCTTTCCCCAGCTCCCTACCGTGCATGCCAAGTTTATTTCTCAGATTTGTTTGGACAGAGCTACTCACTGAAAGGGAACTTGGCTTAAACTAAGTGGACAGCAACCACCAATAGCACTGTGAAATACTTCCCATAGCAGACCACATAGGAGTCTGTCTGTCTCATCTGCACTGTATGTAATAGAAAGCTCCATCCTAAGCCAAGTAAGAGTCTGCTCCATCCGTGCTATAAACAAATGAAAATACTAATAATAGGTAGCAGACTTTGAGGACAATATTTAATGAATCTCACATCAAAATCTGGGTTTTGCATTTTGATTATGAAAATGGCATGAGTAGATTTTTTTTAAAAAAAAAAAAGACATGTGATTGATTTCTTCTTATAGCAAGAATTCCACCCATAATATAATTCGTATGCCTCAGGGAGAGTGGGAAGCCGATGTCCTGAGAAAAGGAACTAAGTTGACTGCAATGGAGTGTGTTGCTACAGTTGATTAATGGCTCTAATCTCCCCAACAGTTGAGCACATATTCCCTGCTACCAGACCTAGTGCTTTGCATTCTCGAATGAAACACACATGCCCTCACATGCATGCATGCTTGTGCGCGCGTGCACACACACACACACACACACACACAAAATAGAGAGAGAGCCTTCTATTTTAATATGCCTTAAACAGCTCAATGGCAGAGCCATTCCCAAAACCTCCACATTGTTAATGCCTTCCCTCCAATACTTCTGAATTATTATTTACTAAAATCTATATATTACATCTTTTCTACCCTAGACCCAATGGGGGCAGGGGGCAGGGGGCAGGGGCTGTTCTTTTGTGACTCTTACATGATTATATGTTTTCACTTCTGCAGCTCTCAAGCCTGCTCCTTCGGCTTCCCTGGCATGGCGACACTAAATTTTTCTTCTTCCTAGGTTCCCTTGCCAAAGGAAATCTAAGTCCTACCTCTGTCTCTCTGCCCAGCCAATGCCTGGCAACTTTATTTACTAACCAGAACCAGCTGTGTGCAGGGACCCTCAGTGTCTCACATGCGCGATTCTTGTGCAATTCCCAAATAACATAATGCAAGCAATAAACCAAGTGTACAACATTTCCCCCTTTTCATTCATTAAAAAGGCCTTTTTTCTCAAATACACAATAATCACAGTTATAACAATTATGTAAACTATAAGGTATGATATAGACAAATAATGTCCAGTCCATCAATTTTGTCAGTTTAGGTAGATTACTCTAACATACTACAAGCAATAGACTAAATCCACAACAGAAGTGAGAATTAATATTGGAACATGAGGTCCAAGTAGAAATCATATTTAGCATTACAGTGTTAGAAAGGGTCTGTGCATCAGAACGGGGCCTATTTGTTTATCACCTTGCTGGAAGCTTGTTATTCAGGTAAGCCTGGATAACAGATGTATTTTACAAAGAACATAAGCACTCACAATTAAACCCAGTGTCATGAGAGAGTAGATTATGAGGTAGAGTGGTATGTAAGTGAAGATCTTCACAATACCTCAAACAACATAGTACCTTCTGTGAGTTTACAGTAGAAGTTTGTGATAGCTACTTATTTTTTATCACTGTAGTCAAAGATCCAAACAAAGCACTTTGAGGTAGGAAGGACTTACTTTGGCTCACAGTTAAGGACATAGTCCATCTTGACAGGGAAGGTTTGATGGTGACATGGATCCAGACTGTGACAGTAAGTGCAAGAGGTGGTTTGATTGCCTCTTGGCTTGCTTGCAAGGCAGAAGGAGCACACTGGTCGAAAACAAGGTCAGGTTATAACCCCTAGCACTCTGTTTTCTGTGGCTGGGAGTGATTTAAAAGTAGTCAGAATCATTCATTGTTCTGAAACAGAACAAAAATTACCCTTAAAAGTTGAGGCGCTTTCAAAGTTAAATTTCAACATACAGAAACAGAGAGTTGACAGGACGCTGCCGTGACACTGGGTTTGCAGCAGTTGGAGCCACAGAAATAAACATAGGGAAGGAATGAAACAGAAAGATGGCTGAGCTGGAGCACAGAAAAACAGCTGGGAGCATATTTTTCTCAAATGAATACACAAGTGGATGAATGAACAGGATGGGTGCTGGGGATCTAAAAAGGGCTTTCTTAGCTCTTTAATTAATTAATTAATTAATTAATCATGTATTTGTAGTATACTTGGAGGATGGGGGAGAATGTTACTATCTTCAGTCACTCCAGCTTATATTTTAAATCAAATTCTACTGGTCTGAGAAAAAGACACAAGCAGTGAAAACATGACCCTTAATGACATTTTGTTATATTCCCAAATCAGTGCCTTATTCAGCCACCATCAGAGAAACTTCCTAAGGCAGCAGATGGGAACAAATATAGACACCTACACCCGGGCATTACACAGAGAGACGGAGGGAGAGATATAAAGATACATAGCTAGACAAGGAGAGATGGGGAGATAGAGCAATAGAGAGATAAAGAGCAAAAGAGAGAGACAGAGGGAAAGAGAGGAGAGAGAGAGAGAGAGAGAGAGAGAGAGTGAGCCTCCTTGGAATACACAGCTGTAAGTAAGATGTCTTCATTAAATCCCTCCACTTAGGGCTCAGGAAGAGGAGGCATATGATTGTAAGAGCCAAAGGGGATGGCAGACACCAGAAGAACAAAGTCCTATAAATCAACTGAGCAAAGTTCATATGAACTTACAGAGACTGATACAACAAGCCCAGGGCCTAGATGGGTCTGCACCAGCTCCTCTGTGTTATAGCTTTTAGTTTAATATTTTTATGTAACTTCTAAGTGTATGAACAAGTGGGCTCTGATTCCTGTGCCTTCTCTTAGTGTTCTTCTTCTTCTATTGATTTACCTCATCCATCTTCAGTATGTTTGCTGTTGTTGTTTCATCTCACCATATTTTATTTTGCTATGTCTTGTTATCATCTCCAAGAAGCCTGTTTTTTCCTAATGAGAGACAGAAAAGAGCAGATACAAATGGAGAGGGGGGGACCTGGGTGGAGTAGAGGAAGGGCAGACAATAATTGGAATATATTGTATGAAAAACCAGGCCATTTTTAATAGAAGGGAAGAATTCTTAAAATATTAACTTATTTTCTAATTTTATGTTTGTGTTTTATCTACATGTATGTCTGTGCAAAATGTATGTGCCTGGTACAGGTAGGGGTCAAAAAATGGTGCTGAGTCAACTCTCTAGCCCACATCTAACTTCTTGAGAAAGGGTATTTCACTGAACCTAAAACTCAACATTTTCTGATTGGCTGGCTGACCAATGAGCTCCCAAGATCAGTCTGTTTCTATCCTTCATCCCATGATGCTGTTACAGGCACATAGCACCCTGCTTTTACCTGAGTGCTAGGCTAGGACTTTGAACCCAGGCCCTCTTATTTGTAATACAAGTTCTCTTACTCACCGAGCAATCTCCACAATCTATTAGTTCTTATAGAAATAGTAACTTCTGTAGTATTTTTTTCACCCTGACTAAGGATGGAAGAACTATTACTACCTTTCATCCCCCAGAGATATCCTCTGACTAAGCACATCAGCCCAGAATTTGTTATTATTTGAATATATTTTTTTTATTTATTAAAATGAAGCAACTGTCATATTAAAGTAGAAAAGGAGTAGTTGTATATGCAAATTATTTCTAAAGTTCATCTACTGCTAAATGAGATGCCGTTCTCCTTAACTTAGAAATGCTTGACATAAATTATGACCTAATTAACATTTGCATGGTAATCCGGGCTTCCTACAGCTTATTCTGCTAATTAACACATGACAAATGAGCACACATTAATATTTTATTGTAACATAACTTGCCCAGAAAAGCTTCTTAATGCTTCTGAAAACATTTCACACTTTGTGTACTTTTTTTTTTCGTCATTTTCTGCCTGAGAAGTATCTTAATATAGTTGTGTTGTTATGTAATTTTAATAATAAAAATTGCCTCATATTGTAAATTTAATAAGATGAACACATTTGCAGACTCTAGAAATCTCCATTTTCCTCTTTAAAGGCTTTTAATTCAACATATGGGAAGTATCTGTATTTTTTTTTCAGGAGCATTTGTGATATGTGCATTTTGGTTAGCTATCACTTTTGCTAGCAGATCCCGAGTTGGATCCCAGAACTGTAGTTCATATGTAAATCAAAACCTACCCAAGAAAAACAGCATTGCACATAAGCCTAGATTTGTACTATGCAGGTAATTTCCTGTAAATCGTAAACTCAATTAACTAGTGTTTTCATCACTTACCTAAATTTCAATTGGGGGAGGCTGTTGAGGATATTGCTACATTGTCCAGGAAGAGAGGACAGCTACCTGCATAAGGACATTCCAGCTGATTTGCCTTCGTAGGATTTTCTGGTTTGATGCGCTTTCCTCGTGTGGTACAGGGCTTTTAATGTTTGTTTTATTGGGATTTCTCTGGTATGACTGCAGAATGCATTTTCATCTTATCATATCAATCTGATCTGTGATCTTTGAATTCTGAGAGAAAACTTTCCCAACTAGAGTGAGAACCTTGGGATGGATAATGAATTCTGTGTTTTGAAAGCATGGTTCCAGGGTGTTTAGTGAGCCACTGAGAAAGTTGCTACGTCTTTCCTTCTATGCTTATATATGCTTCTGATGTTGTTGAGCAAGATTCCTTGCGTAAGGCTAAAGTTGTATTTGTGGCTTCAAAAATCTACTATAGTCAAAGTCCTTTCCTCTAGTACTTACAAGGGAGAGCATAAAATTGGCAGTGGAGAACTGTGTGAGAGCTTCATTCAAAGTGTGTGTGTGTGTGTGTGTGTGTGTGTGTGTGTGTGTGTGTGTGTTTGCACACGTGAAATGAAACACAGATGTAGATCTATGGCATATGGGTATGTGTCAATCATCTAACTCATTCCTATTTATATTAGCTCCAAATTGGATATGAGCCAAGTGTTTGCCAATAGGTAGAAGAAATAAACTATAGTGTCATAAAGAATGTTTCATGTTACTATTTTAAATCTGGAAAGTATATAAATTATAGTGCTTTTAGTTGTAAACTGTCAAATGCAGTATCTACCAATTAGCCACCTTCTTTCTTTCCTGCCTTACCTTCTCCTCTACATCCCTCCCTCCCTCTCTTCCTTCCTTCCTTCCTTCCTTCCTTCCTTCCTTCCTTCCTTCTTCCCTCCCTCCCCCCCCCTCCCTCCCTCCATCCCTCCCTCCCTCCCTCCCTCCCTCCATCCCTCCCTCCATCCCTCCCTCCTTTCCTTCCTTCCTTGGTTTCTTCCTTCTTTTCTTCCTCCTTCCTTCCTCTTGCTCCTTGCCTTCATTCCTTTTCATGTAGTAAGCATTCCCTCATTGACTGTTACATAGTAGATCTGACAGCACCAATCTGAATGAGAATGTGTTGCTGCTATGTGGGGATGGCAGAAGGGTAGATGCATGAACAGTTAGGACAACTAGGGGAAATGATACTTTTAATGGAACAACTCTGGAATGCTCAGGCAGACCTGTGAAGATAGGTGTGCCTTCATTTTGTGGCTTCATCACAGTTCCAGTGGCTTCCTTTGACATCACCATTCTTGCCATTTCTCACCGGCAATAGTGTCTTCCATCATCAAAGACAACAAGCCATGGCTGGCCCTTTGACTCTGAAGAATAGTGACTGGAGTCCAGGAAATAATGAACATACTTCCACCTTACCTCAGTCATAATGTTTCTCATCAGCTACTAGGTGACAGATAAGTGAAATAACTGGTCTAGTATGTGATACACATAAAATGAAACATGCATCAGGAAGGATTTCGTAGTACATTGAATAATATGCCATTTTTCCCAGAAAAGATTTAGCACTTGGTACTGGGCCCAACGACTCTGCATTTTGATTAGGTGTCATTTTCTATAATGTTCTCAGCTTGTGGCAAAGAGAAGTTTCCTTGATGAGGGCTGAGGCTACACGTATCTTGGGGTATAAGGAAACATATTTAGAATTTAGTTAGGGATCATGATGATTTTGTGAAGTGGTGGTTGTCGATTCTCCTCTAAGATCTGTGACTTTAACTAGTGCTAGGGAGTTGGCTAGCCATCCGGTACCCAACCTGATTTCCCTCTTACTAAGGAGTTATTAAATCCAACTAGAGGGCTGTTGATTAATGCCACAGTCTGTATGATGCTACCGTACCTTTAAGTTTATCATGTCACATTGTGTTTTACAGCTGTCACAGCTGGGTAGGATGGATGGTTGCCTCCCTCCTTAGGATGCTTGCATGGTATCTTCTGGAACCATGAGAGCTGGTTCTCAGGGAGGGTGCTCATAAAACACTTTAGTGTACTCCTTATAGGGCTTTCTTCTGGACCTGTTCTAGAAATAACACTTCTTTCCAGCTCAGACAGATCCTTCTTGTTTATATTCATGGACATTTTTTTTCTGTTTTCCTGAGGCTTGAGATTTTATAGTACAACCATGCTGATGGCTCTAAGCTTTTAAATCTTTAATCACTCTAATTCCTGTACTTGGGGTCATGTTACTTAAATAGGCATTATTACTCTCAGGAATACAGCTGCTCAGATAAAAACGTATTTGTGTCTTTCCTTTCCCAGTCATTTACCTGAAACAAACTCCAAGAGCATGGAACTGGAAACCATAAACTTCTTATTTCCTCCCAAATTATACTTTGATAAACACAAACTCATGCACCATGGCTTTAACTGGACTGTTTGCCCCCGTTCCTCCCACCTTCCCTGCTTCCCTCCTTCCCACCTTCCCTCCTTCCCTCCTTCCCTCCTTCCCTCCTTCCCTCCTTCCCTCCTTCCCTCCTTCCCTCCTTCCCTCCTTCCCTCCTCCTCTCCCTCCTTCCCTCCCTCCCTCCCTCCCTCCCTCTCTCCCTCCACCCTCCCTTTGACCTTTTATTTAATTAGTAAGAAATTTGTTAGGTATTTGTTTACTCTCTTCTCTTGGTATCTAACGATGCAGAGAACAAAATAATGATGAGGTAGCATGTTCATGTGTATGTCTGCATATGTGTGTGCAGGTATGTATGCATGTGTAAAGGGTACATGTAAAGGTACATGCACATGTATATAGAAGCCAAGAGTTAACTTTCGAGTATGATTCCTTAGCACCACAACCTTGCATTTTGAAGCAAGACCTTTGACTGGTCTTTGACTCATCATTTGAGTAGGTTGTCTGACCAGGAAGCCCCAGAGATTCTATCTCTGTCTCTCTAGCACTGCGATTACAAGTTCACACACCATGCATGCCTTTAAGCATTTTTACCTGAGTCTTAGGAGTTGAACCCAGGCCTTCCTGCTTACACAATTTATACTTTATTGAGTGTATTAGTAAATTTCCTATGGTTTTGAAAAGACACCATGACCAAGGTAACTTACAGAAGAATGAGTTTATTTGAGCTGACTTCAGGTGAGAATCCATGGTGAGAGAGTAAAGGCATGGTGCCAGGAACAGGAATCTGAGGGCTCACATCTTGAATTGCAATCACCAAACTGAAAGTGAGTACTCTGGAAATTGTCCAAGGCTTGAAAATCTCAAAGCATCCTACCTCCCACCACCCAGTGACATACTCCAAATAAGGGCATACCTCTGAAACATGTGTATGTGTATGTGTATGTGTATGTGTATGTGTATGTGTATGTATGTGTAATGTATGTATATACATATACATATGTACATATATGATATATATATATATCACATATATATGTATGATGAAAAGAGTCAGTCAGAAAGTGAACAAGATGTGATAATAACAGATAGCTTTTGATGCATATATATATATATATATATATATATATATATATATATATATGGTGTTCACTATGTGGGAAGGTATGGATGAATCAATATCATTCATACGTTTCCTTATCAGTTCACCATACTGTTGAACACACAGTGTTGAACATAGTCTTTTGCAAAGATTGCTAGTAATACAGGTCCCTGAATTCTGCCATTAAAGATTTTATTCAGTAGGTAGAGTGCTACGCAGACTTCTGAATTTGGGGGTACTTCTGAGAAGGGAAGTAATTTACATTCTACGGTTGTCAACATATATATTGGAATGTTCTATTGAAGTTGACACTGGGACCGTGGAAACTGGTGGATATGTTATCAGTAATAGATAAGGTTTCTAGGATGAAATTAAGACGTCCTTGTCATCTACTAACTATGTATCAATAATGGGGACGGTGAAGTGATAGAAAAAATAAGGCAAGGTTTCTAAGAGACAGGCTCACGTAGTATGCTCTAAACCTGTGAAGGCTCTATTGTTCCCATATAGTGGACACAGTTGTCAGCTTAGCCTGTCTGTACCTTAGATTTCATCTCTAAGATGGTGCAACCATTTCAAGGAATGAATAGGTTAAGACGATAATTTGCTTAGAACACTATTAGAAATATTGTAAGCACTATTTGACATTCATTTTCATTATACTTCTGCTACCAAGTATTGTAATCCTTGAAATGAGGCTTTAAGAATGAGAAAGAGTCAGCCAGAAAGTAGACAGATGTGATAGTAGCAGGTGGCTTTTGAAGCAGAGCTGCAATCACAAGCAAAAAGCACAGGTGTAAGAAGAGGCCTCATGTTGTTTTAGCATAAAGCCACAGGATGGGAGGCTTGAGAACAGGGCTGCAGCCACACCGTAGTCCTTAATTTTGTATTATAAATTTTCAAGTGATGCAGCTGAGTTCTCAAGATGAGGGAAGGATGACGTTTCTGCTGTTGTTCTGCAGGAGATGTGGAGACGAATTTGGATGAAAAGTCTGCAGGCAGGACAAATAGTTGTGTGGTCCTACAGAATTCCAGGTGTCAGGTGGTTTAGGGATAGAATTGAGATAGTGTCTTAATTCATATTTTGTGTAAAATACTCAGGTCTGGGTAATTTCTGAAGAATTGAACTTTATTTGGCTGGTGGTTCTGGACACTGAGACTTTCAAGAACATGGCCTTGGCTTCACTCCAGCATGTGATGAAGATTTTTTTTACTGTATGGTGGCATGGCAGAAGATATCACATGATGACACGATCAAAAACAACGTGCTGGCTTAGATTCCAAATCTTTTCATTATAAATCTGCCAATGTCATCTATAGGACCTCATACTATTGATCCCAAAGATAACCCTACTTGCAGGTGTCATTTAGATGTAACTTAATTTGGCGATTAAGTTTCTAATACACAAACTTTCGAGGTGACTTTCAAACCAGAGTTGATGGGTAAAAGATAACTAAGGAATGTTTGGCATTGAATGAAATTGATATGTCTTAATTTGGAGCTTATATGTAAGGAAGGAGCCACAAAGAACAACTTTCTGGCCTTGGAGCCAGAAGCAATGATGATGGCATAGATAAGTTAGAAGGAGATTTCATAGACCGGCTGCTGTTTGTAAAATTTGTGTCACTATAAGATGTTCCTAGATAGATATGTGCTTTCAGTTGGGAATTATGGCCCTAAGAATGAGTGACAGATCTTGTCTGAGGTCTGAAACATGTGACCTAAAATACAGCAAGGCTCTGGTAACCTGAAAGAAACACCACAGGCTCGAGGCATACGGAGCATCGCCTATGTGTTGGTGCTGTTTGCAGAATTAATTAATTTGAGTTAGAGTACAATGAACTTCAGTGGTATTTTTTTCTAAAAGGGAACAATACTCTCCTCCCCAGCTCATTAGAAGGATTTCTGTAAAGAGGATCTTTGTTCAATGACAGACGTTTGAATTCCAGACTTCCAAAGGAAATTAGCAGACAGCCCATCCTTGTTCAGCGTTAATTAGAAACTGAGTAGATAAACAGTGGGAAGACCTCCTTTGGATAGCCTTTCTACTTGTGGGAACCTTGAAGGATTACTTATGTCATGGCTTCGTGATAGGGAGACATTCTGCATTTACAGAACGTTAGATTTAAGCAATGCCGCTGCTACTGGATGAACATTTGGCGTGTGATTTTTGTGGGGCTGACATTATGCATGTATTCAAGGCTGTGCAGAATTTTAACCCCAGACTCTAAACCTGACATTCAAATTCCTGCAATTGAATCCCAGAGAAGCTTTTTTTCCTACTCTATGACCTTGAATAAACATTTAAATTATTCAAGCCTCAAATCCTCGTTAATAAAAATTAGAGAGAAAGCTGTCTACATTAAAGCAATTTGATTAAACTAAATTGAAAAAAAAAAAAAGAAACCCATAACCCTAACTGTTCACGGGAGGCTTCTTCTCCTAACACATCAGAAGTTGGAGATTCTGGGGGGTAAAACAATACATAGTTCATTTCACAGCAGAGCTGAGGTGTCAGTCTTTCTGAGGTGCATGGACCTCTAGATGGTTTGTAACTGCCATGCACATTTTCTGTAGCTAAGTTGTTTCCATCTTGAATCAGAAAAATAGCATCTTGTTTCTTGAAAATATGTCTTTCTTAGGCTTTCTATTGTTTCATTTCATTTTTGGTAGTCCTATTGGATGACTCCAATGTTTCCTGAACGCTGGTCAAGTGTTTCACCACTGAACTAGATAGACCTTCTTTTTGTCATTATCTTAGCTTAAAACAGTTTGCTTTTAAGTGGCCAAGACTGACCTTGAACTTGCTATATAATCCCAAGTAGACCTCAAACTATCCTCCTGCATCAATTTCCCAAGTATCTAGGACCACAAGCCTGTTCTACTATCCCTAATATAATTCATCTTTGCTAGCTCAGAATGTTTTTCATCATATAAAATGTTCCATTTCAGAATCCCTTGAGCTTATTGCAGGATGATGCCCCCCATAGTAAAGTTTGTTCTCTCAAATCATGTCAGGACAGTTGACAAAGGTACGTATTTTATATGTCTCCTTGATATAGCTGCATCACAGAACAAAAGCACAGGAACAATAAATACTGTTTGTGGAAGAGTTTTTAAACCTGTGACTTTCCTCTGTAAAGTTTTGAATTGAGACTGTCATAGTTGGGCATTACCTTGTAAGGATAGCATGGATCTTGCCTACCTATATGTATGGACACATTAATGATGGCAGGCATAGACTTAGCTGCCTTTTGGTTCCTCAATGGAGTCTGCAGTCTACATGACTTTGCTATTTACTCTTGGGATAATAGTCTTTTGGGTACTATCAGTGAGCTTTCTACTATGATTCTTTCCCATAAGCTAATTCAGTAATCAGACTGATTTGTTTGCTAACTAGAATACTACATTTAACTCCATAAAGGCAAGTCTTTTTCAGTAGTACAATCACAAATTGCTCATGGGCTAAGGTCCCCAAAATGACATTTTCTATATACATACATACATACATACATACATACATACATACATACATACATCATATATTTTTTATAAATAAGCTATCATTTTTTCAAAATATTGTTTCAATACCACTCCAATGGAAACATTAGTATTATGATTGTATACAAACTGTTGTGTATTTTAAAATAAACTGCTTGACAAGGCACTATTTATAGTTTTGGATGTTTGAAGACTGAAAGAAAACTCATGCTAGACACAACACACTAAGTTGTGGGTGATGGTGGTACGGATTCAGTGTTTTATTGTGTGACAATAGCTTAGGTTTACCTGCTTCACCACGCAGCGAGTACCTTGAACGTAGGAATAAAGCTGTATTTATAAAGTGTTCTCTGGGACAAGCACCATTCTGGTTGCTTGGGTTCATCTGAAAAAACTGTAGGAGTCCTGAATTAAAAACATTTCAGTCTCAGAACTGTGAAAGTCTGATCATCAGTCTCCATTTCCTTGCTGTTTGACATTGAGGAAGTCACTGCCCATCGTGGTTTATCCATTCTCCCATAAATAAGGAGGAGGTATCCTACCTGCCCTTCGGGGATTCTATAAGAATGTATTTAACATTTAATAGAGAATTGTTCCTTAATCTGCAGGGAATTAATATTTAATATTAATGGAGTTCATAGCCTTCCTTTTAACTCTTTTCTTTGTAGTTGCGAAGTGCTTAGCAGCATAAAAGAACACAGATGAGAGAAGCTGAAGGCCATGGCTCTGTCGCACGTGTGCCAAGGGAGACACTGCCTCCGCAATCAGAGAGCCCTGTCTAGTGACAAAAGAGTGCTCTGGGCAGTCAGGAAATACATCTAGGAACTTAACTAGACCCACCCTCCAACCTACCCTCTTCATATCTAGGTATATATTTCAGGTGGCAATCACTTTGCTTCTGTATGACTCATCTGAATTTTAATTGCCTGTTTTCTATAGATTTTATATGAAAGCTAAATTTATATGAAACTAAAATTATACATCAGAAAGCCTGGACAAGAATGCTCCAAAATGGTCATTATATGAGAACAGTGTGATTACAGTTGGTTTCTTTGTTCTTCTTGGTTTAACTTATCTCTTCAAGTGGCATGGAGCAGAGGCATTAAGACTAGCACATGCTGGTGGTGGTTATGGTCAACAGGCCAGTGGGCTCTCTTGGGACTTGTGAACTGGGACAGGGATACTCCTGAGATACGGAAATGGAGAAGAACAGGATGTATCAGTGCAGACCATAATGGATTTCTGGAATATTCTTGCAGCTTTAGGCTTTAATTAGTTTGGGGGCTTAGCTTTTATTTTTTTTTTATCATGTTGTTCTTGCTTCTGGTCCATTATTGACTAGAGATCATTGAACAGATATTCTCTCTCTCCCTCTCTCTCTTTCTCCTTTAATCCCTCTCTCATTCTGTGTGTATCTAGCTCAAGAGATTTTTTTTCTCCCCCACAATCTCCAATGTAACCAGAACAACAGGATTATAAATTATAAATTCATATGTCTCAGTTTAATTTCAGAGAGTGAGAACCTCAGTATTCCAGCCCATTTTACTTTTGGTGGTATTAGTAACTGCATATCCCCAGACAGATAACTGACTGTTTCTGTCAGTCTTGGAGGTGATCTGACATGAGACTTGGTGGATATTCTTCATAGCTGCCTAAGGTCACCCTTCAGTGTGCATGGTGGAAAGGAAGTTTCACTGGTGGGGGAGTAGTGGGTTGTAGACTTATAGTTACCATGTTATTGTCGTTTGCTGTATATAAGAAATATCATACAGTTATGATGTCATAATAATACAATACAATAGAGTTTTGGAGCCAAAAGTTCTACAAGTGGAGATTGACCCAATGTTCCAGTTTAGCAATCCAGAATGAGGACCACATAGAATCTTTTCTTCTTCTCTCTTAAAATAGTCTAGGAAAACCGATGCTTCCAGAATGTTCTTCAGGTGATTGTGGATGTTGTGCATGGTTTTCATCCTGGATGAGGTAACAAGTATCAGTAACTGTGTAGAGGTCAGGGTATGCCAGGTGCTTGGAGATATATGTTGTTTTCTGGGACTTCTGTCATACCTTAAGAATCTGCTCTCCCTGCTTTTTGCCCCAGTGTGGGATGGCATCTTGCACGTCTATCTCAATTGCTGGAATGGTTTCTAATTGCTGTGTGCTAAAGCAGCATTATTGGTTATTTTTTTTTCCATTTTCACTTCCTTTTAAGTCATAACCAATTCTATAAAAAGCATTTTTACTATAATTTTCCCTTCTGATTTCAAAATTCATACCTGAATTGGCTTATTTTCTAAAAGCTCTTTGTTCTGTCATGAAACTGGGGGGAAAAAGATGGGCTATCATTTCTTCCTTTGAATATGGTCTAAAGCATAAGGGTGGCTTGTCCATAACAATGGTTTTGAAGCTGTGAAATTTGCAGTAAGGTAACCTATTGTGTCATAAAGCCACTTTCCTCTCAGTGTCCTGGCAGAGAGTATTCTTTGATGCTAACAGATGACAAAAGGTCTTGGGCAGTGTTCTCTTAAATGATTTACTAGAATAACATTCCTTCTTGATCAGGACCACCGGGGTCAATGTGGGATGTTATAGTGTATTATTCTTGCAGAATCATCATTTTATCAAAATGAAAAGAGTTTTCAACAAGACACCCCACAAGTCCCAAGACAATAATTACATTCTTGGAACTAAAAATCTCACATGTTTGCAGACATTTTAGAGTTTGGCATTTGTGGCTTTTCACACACCATGAAATATTTATATGCTGTTCAAATAGCCCTGCTTAGTTACCATTGGATACCCACTGTGGTATGGGAATTGCATTTAGAATGGAATTGAATCTGATTTGCAAAAATCCATAAGCTCTCATGCCCAGGTAGTTGGAGACAATAGTTCGTAGTCCTGGGGAATAGATGTGAATTCATCTCGGAGGGGTTTTATTGTTGATGCTACAACAATACAAGAAAGTACAAGAAAGGAATTACTCTCAAAATTTTCCATCTCATTTAGAGAACATGGAACTGATAGTAAACTTCTGTTATGTGTACTAGATACCTTGAAAGAATAATTAATGGTAATTCAAGTAATTTATCTTGTTAATACAGAAACATAAAAGCCAGATTATTGATAGATGTCATTTAGAGAGATCATGTTAGAAAATACCTAAGTTCTTAGAAAAAAAGACTTCTTTTTTTTCTTATCCTTCTCTTTCTGCCTCCTTTCTGTCTGTGTCCATATATGCAAGGCTGCATGTGGTGACACATACTGGTGATATCAGCACTTTCAAGTTCAAGGTAGAAGGATCAGAAGCTCAAGGCTAGCCTGGCTTCATAGTGACACTTTGTTTCCAGGAAGAAATCTATATATTTTGATTTATTCCTCCAGTAACTACATCTTAAGCTGATGTTATATGCAGGGATCAGGGAGAGTACCATGTGTTAGTCAGTTTTTTTTGTCACTGAAACTTCTGTTGAAAGGAGGAGTTTGGTATTCCATCATAATTTCTGCAGTTTGGAGATATGGTTGGTTGACTCCATGGTTCCTGGGTCATGGTGAGATGAAACGTCATGCCAGACAGAGGGTTATAGAAAAGAAATGATGCTCATGTCAGCAGCCCGGAAGCAGAGCAACTTCAAAAGAATCCAAAGGATGAAAGAGCCCATGAGGACACATCTTTAATGGTCTATTTCCTCTAAGTGTGCCCCACCTCCTAGTATTTATAACAATGGAAGAAACATTTCATATTCAAACTCTTAACACACCATACAAAATGTAACCAGTCTTTTTTATCTATCAGCTTTGTGATCAATAATTAAAAAAAAAATCATTCTAATTTAGTCAGGAGCAAAGTTTTGTTTTCCTGGGATGGTTTTCATCATCAGCTGAGAGTTAATATTACTGGGTAGTGTTCTCCAGAGCTATAAAAGATTGTCTATAAGCATCAGAGTAATATAAATTTTAAAATAATATGCACTCATAGGGTGTCCATGAACTAGAGCATCTGAAAAAAAATCCCAAGGCAATCATATTACCCGAAATTCCATAGCCACAGTGGACTGGTGATGTCAGGCATATACACTGGCTTATTCCCTCCAAAGACTTTGGTTATATCGATCGCTTGTGGTTTTGATGCACAGCAGTTCCTGCTATAGCAACTAAGTAGGTAGAGACTGTGAAGTCATGTCTGAGGCACTGGCCAGGAGCTAGGAACTCTCAGCACTAATCTGTGTTCAGTTGCTTATAAGCAACTTGGCATTTGGAAATCATCAAATATTCTTAGATCTGTTTCCTGTGCGGTAAAATGAAAGTATATTGCTAATTGTTTCCTTAATTTGTATACATCCTGCAGTTTTGAACATGTGTGTTCTTTATTGTCTTTACTTAAAGTTTATATCATAATTATTGGGTACTTTATTCTGAATCTCACTTCATTACATTTACCAATGAGAAGAGAAAGGGTAGGTAACAAAACAAATATTACAGCCTGCAACCAAAGGTCAGTTTGACATATTGTCCTCATTATGTGTATTTGATCAGATTGTAGCAAGTCTAACATCATAGTCAAATCCAAAGATTATTTCAAATGATACATTGAGCAATTATAGCAGTGTCAAGCATGATGGGAAAACATTTCTTCTTCTCTTCAGTGGTACAGATGAAATATATTCACAGCTAGGACGCAGAGCAAGGGTGAAAGGGTGTTCAGAAAGATTCTGTATTTGCTGGTTCAAGTAATTGGACAGAGAGCAGTTGCCATTCTCTGAGATGAAATGTACTAAGATCTCAACTTGAGGTTGAGTATAAAGTTAGACATATTTGCCTAGAATTCAAGAGAAAGATCAAAACTGGTAAATTTGGGAGATATTAACATTGCCAAAATGATATTTCGATGATCTTCAGTCCTCATTTATAAAATAAATGCTTTCCTGTGAGGGTTACATGAGGTAATGAAAGCTTTTAAAAGTGTGTGTAACACTATTTGCTGAATATTTACATAAGTAACAAACAACCTCCTTTTCATTATGACAAAGACTGAGGAGCATGTAGGTACTAAATTAATGAAGATGACTATTATTCAAGTCAGTCCCAGAGGTGTGGCCAGTCTCAGACATGATGAGGTTAAAGCTGACTCTTCATTAGAGTGGAGCAACCTGAGAGAAAGGGAAACATATTTATAATTGAATATAATGAATGGTTATTAATTGCATCTTCCAGTAAAATCTGAGCTGTGAATCTTAGGAACCATATTATCAAAGTTGACTATGCTAACCCTAGTCTTTGTGGTTGAAATGTGGTCCTGACCCTCTTTGCCTAGATGGAAAGGTTGACTAGGAGAGTCTGTAGAGTCCTTGAGGCACTCAGAGAAAAATCTGTTTAATAATTCAACCAGTATTTACATGGTCCCTTGATGTCTGTGCTAGGTCTTGTTAGGAATAAAGGATAAAATATTAAAGAGAGAAATATAAACAATCCTGATCTGAATTATTACTTCTACTTTAAAAAAAACATATTCCTGATTCACAGACACTATTATACGTGCAAATTCTAGAATTCAAGTTGGCTGGGTGACCTCCTACAAGACCCTCTTAAATACTCAGTGAATATTTCATTATAATGACTATGACTTTGCACATGAGGTTAGCAGTCAGAGACTTTCAAATCACTATGAATTCCCTTGGAGCCATATGTCGGTGGCACTCACTTTAATCCTAGCACTAGGGAGGCAGAAGCAGGTGGGTTCAAGGCCAGCCTGGTCTGTAGAGTGAGTACCAGGACAGACAGAACTACACCAAGAAACAAAATTTTAAAATGAATAAAAATAAAAGAATCCCCTCATCACTCAATCACTACAGCTGTGAAGAACAACTCATAGAAGCCGTGAATCTTGATGACCAAGCACTCGGTGCCACTGGAATCTTGACGTCTTTGTAAAAACTGACAGGTCACATCGGTGTCTCCATCCAACATTCCGAACGAACAAAATTCCCTAAGACTTATATTTCAGTCTTTTAAATTAAGCACTAATTTTTAGATTGACACATATTTAGGAGAAATAGTAGAGACTCTGTGCACTTCTCACTCAAGTTCTCTTTTTATTTATACTTACTAATGTATTTCTATCACTTACGATAACTTGTTGAAAAACTACCATAGACTGTACCAGTCAGTTTCCTTTTTTTTTTTTTTACATAGGGCAATACTTCATCAATAAAATACTTGCCTTGCAAGCATCCCCCAGAACTCACCTTAAACAAACAACAACTGGGTGTCTGGGCACATACTAGTAATCTAGCACTGTAAAGACAAACACATGTAGGTACCTGGGGCTTGCTGATCAATTGCTGACCAAGGAGAGACACTGTTTCAATTAACCAAATGAATGGCATCTGAAAAAAGATATCTGCGGCTACCCTCAAACCTCTACATGTATGAACACATAACCCACCAACACTCACTCAACACATGCATCTGCACACACATCAACATGCGCACAGACATGCATACAAACGTAACTTGGTATAATTAGGATCACAAATGCCAGATTTGAATTTTTAACTCTAAAGACATGCAATGACATCGTAGTTAATACTGTCTTCTGTTTTGTGCCCTATGTGTTTCTCCTTCAACTGTGACCCTGGCAGGTGTGGATAGTCCTTAATGCACAGAAGCTCACTGCATCCCTTTAGTAATGCTCAACTCAACGATAATTCTTAATTCTTCCTTTGGTGTCAGTTTTCTTTTGTGACTATAGCCTCAGAGAACAAACATATCTACTCTTATAGTTTCCATAACATCTGGCAAGGTATCTCCCATGCAGAGAGGCTGCAAGCCTTTTTTCGGGGTGAGAGAATCAGCTACTCTCTCCAGCTGAGATACATGCATTGCCAAGATATAGATCAGAGAAAAAAACAGATTGCTAGTGTCGGTACTATAAAACAAAACAAAAATAAAAACAAAAACAACACCAACAAAAAAACCCAAATGGCGGTGATATTTTGAATCTCAGAGCCCAAAATCTGGATCCTTTCACAAGGTTTCCATCCACCAATCATGGTCCCCTACCCCAGTACATATCCATGTGCTCAGACTCATGAGAAAATAACAGTCTTCCAAACAGTCAAATGAGAGCTAAATATCAAATAGTCAAACACCAAAATATCTTGAAAACAGATAGGAGACAGTTTATTCTAGGACTGATTTCTCAATGGAGAACATACATATGTTGTCTTGACATCTAGGCAGGTGTTAGGCAATTTTTTCTCTATATTACAACAATGCAAGTCAGTGCTTCCCTAAACCTTCCTTTGGCTACCTAGGACCTTGCAGATATTTTGTTTCCTAGTAAAAATAGAGTGCTGAGAATTGGGTACTTTCAGTGTCTTGTCGGGTTATTTGAAACTAAGTCTGGTAAAAGAATTGGCCCTCCTGTCTAGCTCTGAGCACATATGGAATATGTTTATAAAGTAGTATGTAAAATTCATTTTCTTTTGTTTTATGTAGTGTGTGTGTGTGGGTGCGTGTGTGTGTGTGTGTGTGTGTGTGTGTGTGTGCGCGTGCGCGTGCATGTAGACACACATACATATGCCACAGCATGCATGTGGATCTCAACCTGCTCAGGGAGTCGGTAGCCTGTGTGAATTGCTGGTATGAGACTCAGAATGTCTGATTTAGCAGCCAAGGCATTTACATCTGTTTGTTTTGTTTTTGTCAGAGCCTAAAATAACTGGCTTACTTTCTCTTCAAGCTTCTTCCTCCAGTTCTCTAAGCCATAAGATGAAAGATTTAAGTTCCTAGGCTTCAATGCGAGACCTGTAAGTTTTCTGGTTGTTTTGTGCCCCATTCCTTCAGCACTGAGAAGATACTGGGATAAAATGATGAACAAGGCACTGTGGTTTCTGCCTTCAGAAAGCTTCTTCCCCTTTCTTCCTTCACTCCTTCTTTGCTTCTTTCCTTCCCTTCTTTCATTCTTTGTTCATTCTTTTTCTTCCTTTCTTTCATCCTTTGTTCCTTGTTTTCTTCTTTCTTTTCCATTTTCCCCTTTTATTGAAAATAGATTCTTTTCTCATACAATATATCTTGATTATACTTTCCTCTTTCTGTACCCCTCCCAATCTCTTCCCACCTCCGATCTCCTTTGTATTCATCCCCTTTCTTTCTCTCATTGCAACAGGGCAGGCTTCTAAGCTATAACAACCAAACATGACAAAATAAACTACAATGAGATAAATCCAAAATCATCACATCGAAGTTGGACTCAGCAACCTAACACAAGGAAAACAACCCTAAGAGCAGGCACAAGAGTCAGAGATCTGCTCATTCTCACAGGTGGAGGACTGTAAAAATTCTAAGCTGAAAACTTTAATGTGTATGCGAAGGACCGGGTGCAGACTTCTGTGAAAACTTCATTTCAAAACTTCATTTCAAAATGAGCAGAGATGATATTTAGTGAGGAGACTCAAATTAAATACTTGGAAACTTTGATAAGCTATTGCTAATTCATGAACTAAGGGTAAGAAAGGTAGGGTGAGAGATGGAGACAATGAACACACTGCCAAGCTCAATAAATATTCCCCTAAGGGTACAAATGCTTTCCCAGAACACCATCCTCAGTCAAGGGCAATATGTGGTTATGATGGATCATGATAATTATTCTCTAGTTGCATCTAAATTTACTTAGACATTGGTAATGGTAGACATAGACTCTACCATTTCCGTTATATAATTAGTCATTCTAAGTACAGTACATATTGGCTTTTGCTGACCAGCTATCACCTCATTGCTCCTGTTGTCATCAATAGGCAAGAGTAGCTAAGATACCCAGTCACAGCATCATGTCAGCTTCCTGAGTGCCTAAAGTGATCCTGAGGAAGGTGTTGAGAAGCTGGGGACAGTCTAGGCTTGGGGAGGTAGCCATCTTGGTAAGGAGCTGTAAGAAGACACACCTTGGGGATTTTGCCTTGTTGAAAGAAAAGTTTTAGACCAACAAGGGAGTTCTTGCAGCTAATGGGCAGGGAAGAATGAAGAGACTGAGCTGTGGCTGACAGGAAACTCATCCTTCTATCTCGGGCATATCTTTCGTGAGGCTTGTTAAACATTTTGTTTAAAAGGTTTATAGGCATACCAAAAACAACAGTTATTCTTCCAACAAACAGTTCTTAGAAGTCCTAACCAGTCTTATTGTCCAGACACCTCCCAGAAAAGCCATTGAACTCCTGTAAATTGCCAAGTCTTACTCAATTGGCTCCATGTGCCTATGGGGAGGACTGCAGGATAAAATCATACAGGCTGAATAACAAGTAACTGGTGCTTTGACCCAGGGAGTAAGATTTACATGCTCCTCAACCTTATTGTCCAGGTGGATGAAGCCACAGAGATAATTACACTGATATTGTATCCCCTCCTTCATTAAATATACTGTTTCAGACTAGTTTGGTCACTTTTAGGTAAATAACCTGTTCACTCAATGGTGAAATCCACTTTTGGGAAGGTTTATTTCCTCTCAAAAGCTTTCCATTCTTCAAAATCTAAAATGGCAATAGTTCTAGGGGAAAAAAAGGTGATGACGGAAGAAAGGAAGCTGGAGTGTTCAGGGGACTTTTGTCGGCCTCTCTGAGAGCATTCTTCCCAGTCTGTTCTCTGATCATCTTTATACATGTCTCCCATGTTATAACTGATGAAGCTGCTATCTATACATGTATCTACCTATATATCTATGTATCTATCAACTATCATCTATCTATCTATCTATCTATCTATCTATCTATCTATCTATCTATCATCTATCTACCATCAATCTGTTTGTTTTGTTCACAGCAGCTTTCCTTAGCACTTTTCTCTCTCTACCCTATTTCTTGGTTTCCTGTAGCTCTTTCTTGCCATTATGAGGTTAAGCTAATGCCCACTACCCTTAACAGTCCATTAGAGCCACTTTCTGTCTAACTATGCCATTGGTCAATTTATATTCTTCTTTAACGGACCTTTGGCAGAAGAGTACACAGGAATGGTATTAGCCTGGAGTTACAGAGGGTGATGCTTTTAGCAACCTTCATAGATACATTGCATCATTTCACTATCCCACCTGAAGATTGGTCCACAGAAATAGATAAAAGATGACAAAAAATAAGAACTTATGTTTCAGACCTTCTTGGAAGCATTATGTTTATTGCTTGTTAATAGATGTTTGTATTCTCTCTCAGGGTTCCTCTACCTAGGACATATGGCATATGAAATTTTTGCCAAGACTTCCTACATAGGAAGTGACCTTTTGAACTTTTCTTCTCTTTGACGACACCTAATTATCAGAACTATTGTCATGTAATGATCTCAAAATATATCTAATCTGACAGCCTTCACGGTGCAAGAATTCTGTTCTTCCAGGTGATGTCTACTCTTTCTCTGAGGCACTGAACCCCATTAAGATAGAAGAGCCCCAGAGTGTTGGGATTGAAGATGAACGAAAAATACATAAGTTTAATATTTTTAAAAACATTACATCTATTAATTCTATCTAGTTATGCTTTCCGACTTTGACAGCCTCAGGTATGTTTAAATTATTCATCTCATCTGAACCAATGAATCTTTTGTTTTGACATTTAAAATAATTTGTTTACCTGCAGAGGTTATAACCCAGTCTTATTTCTTTTATTAGAATATGAGGACCACAAAGATTGGATTCTTAGTCTCTTTTGTGCCCTGACACATGTTTGGTATCCAGAACACACAGTTGGGACTTATAATTGTTATTCAGTGAATAGAAAGACCACACTTTCTTTATGTCCATTCCATTACAAATACAGAGAGTCAGATCTTGTACATAGGTAAAGATGTGATTTTTCATACTGATGGAAGGCTGCTTAGGGAATGTCAGATATTGAGGCTACAAAATGGGAGAAGCAATTGTCAGTTCATGGAAGATGGAAAGAAACAAGACAGTTATGTCTCTGCTACATTGGCAGCATCCTCATAGGTAAAATAAGATTATTTGCCCTTAGTGTTGGTCTAGGTATTTTATGGCCCTTCAATGGATGTTGAAAGCCTTCTGGCTTTACTCCCCAGGTCTTAACCATTAAGATGATATCAGGAGCTAGAGAAAGAAAGTACGAAGAAAGTGAATGGGGATTTGGTGCTCCTCATTGGTCATTGCTTTGGTAAACTGTGGACCATCTTACAGAACTGTGGCAGTGTATCCGGGACTGTACTAGGCCTCGTGGCAGTCCAGAAATGGACTGTGACACGATCACTGGCTTTCTGGTGGCTTGGCCTCAGTAATGTGTCATTCTGATTCTTTGTCTTAACACCATGGCGACACTGTGGGATGTCTTCCAAATATGTTTACAGCTTTCTGGACATGCCTTCTGTGTCTACACAAGTTAGAGTTCCCAGGGCCTGAATCTGCTGCTCACAAAACTTCTAGTTTCTGAGACCTGTGAGACCTACTTCCCTGTCCTTGACAGCACTTCAAGTAGGAACAGAGATAGAGATGGTTCTATTGAGTGGTGTTGCCATATTTTTAGCAATGCATTTTATTTTAAAAAGCAACATTGAGAGATGTTTATATAATGATTTACCTCTGGATAGTGTTGCTTAAAACCATGGGCAATTAAGACATGAAATATTAAGGAACTTTTAGTTTTGAAGATCTGGGCTGAAATATTTGTAAGGTAGTCTCTTGGCCAGATGATCTGGGGTGGTGATAGTGGTGATGGTGATGATGATGATGATGATGATGATGATGGTGATGGTGATATTGATGTTTGAAATGTGAGTAATGGACAGCAGTTACTGAGACGATCCTATGTTTCAAACACTGTCAGACACCTCCCATGCATGAAATAATTTAATCCTGGTGAAATAGTCAATGAATTGGACACTCTTAGTACCCTTATTTTGTATATAAAGGAGGTAGCTTCAGAGAGGTTTAATGATCTGCAAGATTATTACAGCAGATTTCAAAAAAAAAAATCCTTTACTAAAAATTCATTGGTTCCATCATTTGGTTTTTGTTTCATTTTTTTTCCCCCTTACAATTCTGTGAGGTCAGAGTGTTAGCTACTTTCTCGGTCAAGGACAATAAGGCTTACAGAGGGAAGTTAGGTGACTTCTTCGAGATCAGAGAGCTTGGAAGCAGAGCTGAGATTTAGAACTACACGTTCAGTGCTCTGAACTGCTCGTCTACATTACCTCCTGTTGTTCCATGACTGAAGGTCCTACAGAAAGACACAGAAACAGGAAGTGTGTCTAGGTAATATACAATCACGTGACCACACACAGATGTACATGCAAGCACGTGCATACACTTATATACACACCCTGTACCTTAAGAAAGCTGGAACCACAAAACACTTTTGTAAGGCTTAGAAAGAAGAGTTTGGGAAAAGTTTCTCTCACAGGTAATGGGAGAGAGTAATCAGAGGAATTGGAAGGTTTTTGAAAACATCTAATTACCATCCAGCAGGTGTGTACCCCAGGGCACCGTCAGCAGGTGAATGGTACCTGGGGATCTCAGGAAATACTACTTTGAGTAGATGCTCCTTTCTCTCCTCAGCCTGCCCCTGCAAGCTGAGCGATTTGAGAACATGCTCATGGCTCAATCTCATTAAAGTAAAGAAAAAACTGTGTCATCTGTTGCTATAGATGCATTTTCCATGCATGTATCCTGAGAGAAATGGTCTCCTTATACACAAGCTATCGGAACTATAACGTGCGGTTGGGTTGCTTGTGGTTACAATGACAGAATCCCAGCTTCATTAACACTACCTTTTACTCCAGAGACTTCTTTCCCATAATAACCGTCATTTGAAAGGAACACCTTTTAGCTTCAGGGCCACAATAATTATGTCAGATTGAAGAGCAGTTAGTTTCTACTTATGCTAGAGTAAACAAAACAAATGGTTGTCTCTCTCTGTTTACCTTCTCTATCTGTGTTTGCTTCTGTGTTTATCAGTCAGCACAGCCGGGCTCAACATTCCTCTCCTGCCTAAAATGAGCTTCGGGTAACAGGATCCTTTATAATGTAGGTTAGTGTTCTGTTGTCTCAGAGCAGTTAGGCAAGCTCTGAGTTCTTATGGATTCCAATTGTTGCAAGTCATTGTGTATGAGAGGGAGAAAGGCAAGTCTAGCCCCTTCCTATACCCACCTTCAAGTCCAGCAAGCAGACAAGGCAGGGCGTTTTGTTTGATTTGATCCGTGCTGTACCCAAGGTCTGACACTTAATATGTGCTCAGTAAAAGTTTATTGAAAAAGTATATGCGTAATAAAGCATAGTGCCTGGAGAGAAGAATAGAAAGATGAGGAAAAAGCACTTGGAAATGGAATCCTCAAAGCTTGATAACCCTGACATTGGCCTCCCTAGTTAAGTAACTAAGGTCTAAAGCCCACTTGCTCCCACATTAGGTATGAAAGCACCAGCATGATGTCCCTGTGAAGCCTCAGTCTTCTCAAGTGCAGAATGGGAGCTTCTCCATGGGCTGCTTGATCTTTTGTTAGAAACAAGACCATGCTGGGGCAGTCAATACTTGTAATTGCCATTGATACTGAAGATTGATTGGCTTCTTGCTGAACAGAATTACACCATTGCTTTCAAATGAAACCTAAGTGAATTCAGTGTCTTAACGGAATCGTAATGGGAGTCAATAACTGGACGATAGAAACAAGAAGATAGAAACAAAAGCACACTCAACTGATGCCATTTTGATGTCCAGCTATTTTGTAAAATATGTCCACAGGCTTGAAAATGACTGGTATCTTCTCAGGCAGGAATCAACTTCCCTAGTCTGCTGTGCTACGTCGTCTCAGCTTGTGATTTAGGAGAAGCCACTGGACCTCCCAGAGTTTTAGTTGCCCAAACATACAAAAGTCAAAGAGCGAATATAAGTGTGAAAGGGCATTGTCTTCTCCATCCCAGGGCAGTCACTCTGCCCATGTCTGCCTAGTGACTTTTCATTGCTTCATCAATTCACCAAACACCCACTGGTCAATGCTCATATCCAAAGCAATAAGGAAGTCAAACAATGGGATACCTGCCTAATGGGAGAATGTGATAGGGGAGCATGCTCCTTGGAAGACAGACATTCAGGTGGATGCAAGGAGTAGGAAGTAAGAAAGATGGTAGACAGAGATGAAAGAGAATTGTGTATGGAATTGGGGTCTTGGCTTATTGGGGCTACTAAACAGATGCTTTGCCTTTTGAATCTAGATCTTCAATTTAGTGTCTGATACTGCTTATCCATAGACCTTTCATGTGAATTTAGACTACACTAGTCTTAAGCAGTTCTGGCTGTTTAATACTCCTTACTCTGTGTGTCTCATCACTCAACACGAAGCCCTTTCCGAGCATGTATTGTGTTTGCGATTCTCTGCTCTTCAGTCAGAATTGAGTAAAATCCTGTCTCTTTAAGAAGGATCTGGTCAAGGAATTGATGCAGCTCGTGATTCAACAAATGAAGACCAAGCTGGGAAGCAACATGTACTCCTGTTTCACATCTAACCAGCACCGAATGTCTAGTCACCTGCCATGCTAGATGAGGGAGCTAGGCAATTCTATCCATGTCACAGAGAAGAGGAGAGGTTCCTGTCTCAAGATATTTATAATCGGATAGACCTGGAATGCCATGTCAGGTTATTCAGGAGAATAGCCTCTAGGTTTTGAGGTACGAGAAGGACAGCATGACTAGAGACAGCAATACTTCCTAGTTCCTGTGAGTGGGCCTAAGCTAGGAGATACAACTGAAAAAAGATATTGTATTTTCTCCTGAACATAGATGACTGATGTTTTCTCCTGGAGATTTCAGGCACATTATTGTAATTCATAGGTTTATACTACAGCCCCCTCTGGCAACTCCCCTCTGTATCTAAGGAGAATGTTGGCTGCTTTGGTTGACTTCTGATGCTTATTTGATCATTCCTCTTTAAGCATCTAACAGGAAACCCACATTCATATACATCTCAGAGGGGATGGTTTTGGATGGAGAGTCTTGCTTGGGTTTTCTTCTTTAAGATTGGGATAGAGTCAGATAGTTTAACACAATATTCTGCACCATCAAAGATAAAAAGTCTTTATAGCCTCTTTGCAACAAGAATGAAATGGATGCATTGGGGTCATCTTAGGTTTGTCATTCAGCTCTGGAAGTCAGTCTTCAGACTCATCAGAGATACTATTTTTTTTTCTATAGTAGCATGAGGCTGGCCTGGCCTGTGAGACTGATAATGTTCTTAAAGATGTGCTGGTCAGTTTTTATCAACTTGACACAGATTCAACTCACCTAGGAGAAGAGAACTACACCTGAGAAAACGCTTCCAGTAGGACTGGCTTGTAAGCAAGTCTGTAAGCAAGTCTGTGGGGCTTTTTTTTTTCTTTTAAATGATTGGTGTGGGAGGACCCAGCCCGCTCCTGGGTTGTAAGAAAGCAAATTGAGAAAGAGCAGACTAGTAAGGAGCATTTCTCCTTGGATCTTGTCTCTACTCCTATCCAAGTTCTTTTCTTACTTTTCTTAAGGATGAATTGTGTTCAGGAATTAGAAGTCAAACAATGCTCCCCCCACCCCCACACAACTGCCCCCCCCCACACACACCAAAGTTGTTTTTGGTCAGTTTTATCACAGCAACAGTTAGTAACTAGCATACTTTCCCATGAGGCAACCTCTAAAATCACTTCCCAGTTCTTTAAGTGCCCTAGACTGGGGATTTCTCTTTGAAGCAGAGTTGGGTTTAATAAGGATATTTCAATACAGACATAAGCATGAGGGTTAAAGGAAAGAGGCATTCAGAAAGAAAGGCATACCTCGGAGCCTGGGGGTAGACTTTTCAGAGGGGGAGAGTAACCTTAGGATTTTCAAGCCTTGCCATTTAATACCATTCATTATCTACCTTTCTGCTAACTATGAAGTTACAACATTGCAGCATCCTGTATCTCTCTGACCTAGCATTCATTAGGATATAGCAGGGATGGTACACCATCTTAATTAATAGGGGATCCAACCAGGAGCTTTAATGTCAGTTAACTATGAATACACACAGGAAGCCCTCCTTTTTTTTTACTTATTTATTTTTCTTGAATAGCTGAGACTTTAGATGGAACTGAGTTGAAGATTCACACGCCTGTAAAAGTTAATAAACTTGCTATCATGATTCATAATTTTTGGCAATTTATTGATGAGCATCTTGTAGGATAAGAAAGAGATACCTGGACTCTCAGGTGGTTTCAGTTAATTGCTAACCTTTGGCATTTCCCAGAAGGCCAGTCACAAGACCTTATCTATTTTTGTCTCTCCAGTCATGTACAACCTATGGTTTAGATGACAGACCATTTACCCTAGGCCAAGACTTTGGCTTTAGGAGCCAGTTAGTTCTGTTTCTCTTCTGATTGTGTCTTTAGACTTAGGTTGGGAATCCTTAAGTGTAAAACTGTGTCCATCCAGAACTGATATTCAGTTCCTACACTATCCTCTGGGTACCAAAGACCATAGAATTCTCAGAATTAAAGTTCTGGAAGTTTCTTTATTCCTTAAGGTTACCCTCCCAAGGTCAGAAAAGTGTGCTGGGAGTATATTTGGATAATCAAGTATGATTATCAGTGTAGAGATGAAAGTGTTTCACATCAAAATCATGTGCTTAGTCCTCACAATGTAGGAGTCAGGGGAGTGATAGAAAAAAAGGATTTTCTCTCTCTCTCTCTCTCTCTCTCTCTCTCTCTCTCTCTCTCTCTGTGTGTGTGTGTGTGTGTGTGTGTGTGTGTGTGTGTGTATTGACTGGTACTCTTGCTTTCAATTATTCAAGTATTGGTCAGATGGGATTACGTCTGTCCACCTGTTTGAAGAAAGTGTAGGGCTGCCCCAAGATATCTGAGGCCTAAGTATTGTGAGAAAGTATGTACTGAGTGTTCCTTCTCTTCAAATGTTTATTAAGTACATGTCATAATAATTCTAGCCTCTTTGATTCATTCCTCTGTTGTAGACGTTAAATTTGTACTAAAACCTGAACAGTGCCATCCAGATTAGTGCTAATCCATTCATATCATGCACTCAAATCAATTACCATCTTTTTGTGTATCCATCCCTTTAGCCAGGAATTGGTGGTGAGTTATGAAGTGTCTAGGACCACTTTGGAGTTCCCCGGGTGTGCTGAGTATAAGTTTTAGTACTCTTATCATCATCATCAAATAATAATAAAAAGCAGTAATTGCCAGTTGCCTCTACTCCCTGCTTACTTGCTATATTCAGTGTCTGTTCTGAGCACCTTGCCTGGGTTACATCATGCAATGCCCATGGAACCAGTAAGGTAGCTACTTTTCTTACCTCTACCCATGGATGATTTTCTCATATCCAAACGTTAACAAGACAGCAGCAGAGTGAGGACTTTAACCCAAGTTGTTGGCTTAAGATTTCCAGGTATATACATATACATATACGTATACGTATACGTATACGTATACGTATACGTATACATACACATACACATACACATATACACCATATACATATACATATACATATACATATACATATACATATACATATACATATACATATACATATACATATACATATACATATACATATACATATACATATACATATACATAATGTCTTTTATCATCCCTGTTTATTGATTTATCCTGAATGTACCTCTAGAATATGGTAGCAATTTAAAGGCCCATGTTGGCTTGTTCATAATAATTAATCTTTATGCCCTTGTTATAACCATCACATGCTGGACTCAGTAGCCACTTTATACCTGTCTTCTATGTTGGTCATTAAGGAGCTTTGGAGGTTGCCAAATTGAAATATGTCTACTGTATTTACTTAGCTAAGTGCTGAGGTAATAACCCTACATCAAACCATTCTAAGAAAGTTTTTTTTTATGAACTTTTACATTGTTCAATTAAATTTTCAGTATCTTCTCAAATGTATGCAAAACACAGAATTTTTAAATGAGACCAAGTATGTAAAAATCATAAAGTGTTCTGACAGAATTCATTATGTTCATATTACAGTTAAAATATCACATTCCTAAAATATATAAAATGGTCTTTAAATGAAATGAATTATCCTTAAATTTCATTTATTTTTGCACAAATTGTATTGCAATGAATTTTCCCTTAGAAAGGCTCAGATTAAGGAGTTGTCACTTCAAAGCAGGGTTCTGCAACCTGCAACCTGAAGTTACATCTCACCCTAAGCCTTTTGTACAAATATAGTTTTTTTAGACAGTGATCAAGCCCAGTGGTTCACATGTTGCTGTGGCTGTTTTAATGGCATGACAGTAGAGTGACTTTGCAGTCATGGAGATATTATACCACATAAAACCTGGAGTTTACATCTGATCCTTTGTCAAAAAATATTTGATAACTTCTACTCTAAAGAATTTCTTTTTCAGATTAGAATGTTTACTGATACATTTTACCATAAAGTCTGATGACTTCTGATCTAAATAATTTCTTTCAAACTGATTGTTTATAGATAGTCATTCCTAAAACTCCCCAGAATCATTGAATATTTGAGAGTTTCCAGATGGACAAAATACTCTCATTTCAAAATAATTTGAGTTGACTAAAATGTTTAGCCAGTTAAAGAAATATTTAATTGAATTAAAACCTGGCTTGATTTGAAAAAGACCAAAGGTTATCTTAGTCCTATAGCTGGTCTTTCAGAACAAAATATGTTTATCAAAACTCACCAAATACAGAGAAGGAAAAATAAACAGCAAAGTGTGTGTGAGAGAAGCACATTTTCCTACTGTTCTAGCTTCCTGTCTGTTGCTCTGGTAAGATACCCTGACAAATGGCAACTTAATAGAGAAAAGGATCCATTGGGCTTATAATTCCAGGCCAGAGGCCATGACTTTGGAGAAGTAAAGGTAATGCCAACAACTGGGCACATCTGATCCATAGTTAAGGGCAGAGAGAGCAATCAGGTCATTGCTTGCCTGTCACCTTTTTGTATGCTCAGCTGGCTTTTACCGCTCCTATGAGTCTAGGGTTCAGCCAGTGAGAGGTGCTGTCTATCACAGTCAGGGTGGGACATCCTACCTCAGTTAAGCAGTCAAGAAGATGCCTCAAAGGCCAATCCAATACAGATAATTTCTTACTGAGGCTTGTCCTGGGCTTATAGATTGTGTTAAGTCGACAATTAAAGCTAACCAGTGCATCTGTGCACTCACTAAGAAAATGGGGAAAAGAAGAGACACTGTCTCAGAAGGCTTACAGCCTCCCTCACCTCCATGCCCCCTGTGCACTAAGGCTGGTCTACAGAGGCCTGTGTTTACGTTATGGATAAAGCAAGGTTTTGTTCCTGTGATTCTGTGGTTTAGTAGCTTCTGTTAAGGAAGAAGTTGGCTTCTTGTATTTAGGCTACCCCTTTGTGTCTCTTAAGTCTGATCTGCCTAGGATCAAACTCTATCAGAGATCAGTTTTCCAAGGACTGGTAAACAGTCTGTCTGGAACAAAGTTTGGTCTTAGAGATGAAGTGTAGTTGGTAACATGATAGTTTTTTGGAAAACACAGTGGAAACAATTCAGGTACAGATGCTAGAATCTAATCTTTTATTTTCAGGTATGCCCACCCTTTTAAAAAGAATTTCTAAGTGCTGAAAAAAATAGGTGGTGTTGTTGTTGTAATTTCAAATAAAAAAATTACACTGTGGCAAAAGATTTCAGAATGTAACCAAAGTAATTTTAAATCTATGTGCAAGAGCTTACACTGTGATACCTCACATCAAATGCCTAGATTCAATACATTAAACTTGAACTAATAAAATGTGTGTTAAAGGCATCCAAAAAGGACATCAAACACTGATGGAAATGTTTACTGGATGCCTTGCCTTATGTAATAGAACCTAATAAATCAATTGAGGACTCGAAATATAATCAGTAGGATGGAGAAATAATGTTTTACTTTTATTTACTTTCAAATCAAATGTATAGTCACTGCATATACCAATTGCATTAGACATCTAAATTCTAGAGAAAAATTTAGGAACAAATATTTATGTTCTGGTTAGGTAAACGTTTTAGGATAGAAAGCACAAACCACCACAACCACAACAACAACCAATAGGTAAAGGAGGGCAGGCAAGATAACTCAGTGGGTAAAGCCGCTTAATACCAACCATGCCCGATGGGCCATGTTAAACCGGTCAAGTCTACGTAGTAGAAAGGGAGAGGCAAATCTTACAAATTGAGAGTGTTTGCAACAAAGTCCAACTTGGAGAGCCAATGGGTTTATTGTGTATGTATAGGCACATGGGGGGAGGGTTCCTTACTGGAGCAGAGACAACTCATAGGCTAGCTGTGGGTGACAAGTCAGGCACACTGCAACCCTGGAGCTCTCTGCGTGACTGACAGGAACCTCTACAGGCAGAGTGTCTCCCCCAGCAGGTTAGACACTGCTTTCACAACCCCAGGGAGGGGCCTCATGACTCTGATTCAGTTTTTTTCAGATACATGAAGATTGTCTGCTTCTTCTGTCTCCTGAGCATCCTGTCTGCTTCCTGGGGAAAAGTTTTAGCTTAGAACTTGATCGAGGATCCTCCCTCCACCTGGAATGTTTCATCCAGGAGGAAATTGCTTTAGACATCCTCTGACCTTCACACACAGCTCCCCATAGCCTCCCAAGCCCTTGGGGTAAATAGATACAATAAAATTTATAGGTAAATTAGAATTTGTCAGCACTAAAAGTCATACTTCGTAAACAGACAGCTATGACAACGAGGAAAAGGTCTGCTTGGAAAAAAAAAACAAACACTTTTATCCAGAATACCTGATATGAAGCCCCAAAACTCTCAATATGAAACACTAAGAGAAAAAGTATTTCAATAAAAAAAGACTTTTGAAGAACTGTGCAAATAAGTATATGAGAAAGCACTCAGCATCCTCAGTCACTAGGGAAACTGATGAAAATGGTAATGATAAAACATTATATAGTTGACAGTATGACTAAATTAAAAGGGGCCAGTGTTGGATGCTCGGCACACGGAATTCAAAGCTTCATGGTAGGAATGCTGAAGTCAAAGGCCCTTGGCAAATCAGTATGGTAGTTACTTAACAAAATGAATCTATATGCGTGATTATCTTTATATTCCATTCTGGCCACTTTTGGAAGCTTGAAGTAGGACAGGGTGGAAGTGTTTATTTATATCACAGTAATTAGAAAATGCTGAAATTAGGAACTTAGAAAGGAAGGAAGGGAAAGTGAATTGTTAAATGTTTACTGTTATAGCACTGCACATGACCCAGCGAGTCTAGTACCAGGGAAATTAAAATGTGTATCTATTCATATGCCTGTGAATTAATGTTTGTAATAGTTTCATTCAGACTTTGACAAGCCAGACATGACTAACATCTCTATCCAGCTGGAGTGGATCAACAAAGAGTGATGCATGCACATATAGAATAATCTTCAGCCCCAAACAAAACAAACAAATAAAACGTACTGGCACATGAAACAGTGTGCTGGGCGGTGGTGGTGCACGCCTTTAATCCCAGCACTTGGGAGGGAGAGGCAGGCAGATTTCTGAGTTCGAGGACAGCCTGGTCTACAGAGTGAGTTCCAGACTACATAGAGAAATCTTATCTCGAAAAAAAAAAAAAGAAGAAGAAAAGAAAGAAACAGTGTCTAAAAGCATAGTCTTTCTGTCATTTAAGAGTAGATGGGATATCTGTATCATGTCTCTGCCTCCAAGGCTCATGGATATTTCTGGAAGAGAGGGCAGAAAGATTTTGAGAGTCAGAGTTGGTAGATGACTACAGGGAACAGTATTGCACCAAAGACAGCTGCACATCTGAGCTCACAGTGAATATGACAGCATATGATCTGCCCACGCCCATGCCAAAGAATCCTAGCATGAGGGAGCTATTGGCATTGGATAGCCTTTGGAATAGGAAGAGTGAGTTTTAAGAGTGTGACCCCTAGCAGGTCAACAACACTCCAGGGCATGTCCAATAACCCTGTATTTGGATAATACTAATCAGATTAAAAGAACATCAAGTTGTTTGGGGAGAGAGGTGGGAGTGGGTCTGGGAGGAGCCAGGGGAGGTAAATATGATTAAAGAATATTCAACTAAATTCTCAAAGGGCTAATAGGAGTACTATCCTAAAAATAAAAGAGTAAAGCTGTGAGCAGAAATCGAAAGGAGTATTTGGTTAGGGGGATGAATCTACTGTGTCTTCTCTTTTCTTGGATCATATTGATGAATTAGAAGGCAGGCTGTTGTTGCCTCTAACCTTCTAGTGGCTTTCACAGAGGGGCCAGATCTTCCATGGAGGTGAAAAAGCTCGTCAGGGCTCTCCCTTCCAGGAAGCTCCTGGAGTGGTTAGCCTTTATATGATTCCTGATATTCTCAGATAACACCAATTAGCAGCAAGCAGATTCACATTCAAATTCAAAGGGCAAAAGTCTTTTAGCACATAATTTATTGTCAATTTCAATTTGCTGCTTGTGTTTTTATTGATTTTACAGAGGCTCTTGGATGGTTCTGCCCTAGTCATTAAAGTACTAATTTTGTTAAACACTTATTAAGTAAGACTAAATCACAGACTCATGCCAAACCTTATGCTTCAGTGCCTGAATGAGGAAATGCAGAGACTGATGAGCTGTGTGATTTCTGTTACAAAAAAAAAAGTTATTATATTCCATTATTTCTGGTCAAAATTTTTAAGGTTCTATATTAGCAAAAGTGATCACTTTCAGTAGATAATTACTGTATAATATTCTAGGATCATTGTACCAAATGACATGTAAAAACTTATTGATGTTGCTCTTTAAGGTGTTGATCTCATATGTTAAAATGTAGAATCTTATTCAGACAAGAGTTGTTGGAGTTGAATTTAAATGTGTGAAGCCACTTGAAGTGAAATTGTACTATAAATACTTTCCTAATAAATCAAGAGGTCTTAACACAATCAAAGAAAAATTGAGACCACAGATGTCTGTAACATTTTTTTTTTAATGAATGTCTAATTTAACGAAACCAAGAGAAGGCAGTGGAAGTGATGTCTTACTTAAAGTTATGTGTGTATGTGTAAAAAGTTAAGTATTATCATGTGTTTTAGCCTTTGGCCACCACCATCCCCCTCTGCGCCCAAGGTTGAGAAGTGCATGATACCTGCACCAGCTGATTGCTGAATTCACAAGAACTCAGGTTTCTGGAAGGCTTCAGACTTTAAATGAGAACAACTTAATCCAGGCAGCACAAACCTTTGCAAGCACATTTAGTAATTTCTCAGCACCGGGAGAACACTGTTGTTGATTAGATGAAGACATAAAACACACCCAAGGGAACTGGCCAAAATTAAACAGATACAAATTTTAAACTTTTGAGTTTTTATCTGATTTTTCATATTATAAAACATGTAAAATAAAATATTAAGATAAAACAAAGGCATGGAAATGCAATGTAATAGTCTTTACTCTCAGTTTTACTCTATAAAACTAATAAAGATGTGTCTATAGAGAGAAATATTTCAAATTAAATCTGCATAATGCCATACATTCATCTCAGTAATCTATCACATAGCTTGCATGATTTATTTAGCTATCCTCATGGTAATTTAACATTATATTCTTCCATAAAAATACCTACAGGTTAGGCTCTCAGACACAGTAGAGCTAGTCAACTCCCTGTAAGTGAATATTTATGTTTTACAGTTTTTTCCTCTTATGCTTCAGATTACTGTACTCAACTATTAAGCTGGTGTTCATTGCTGCAACTTTGGATGCACTGCTAAATGCACGTACTTTTATTGAAAATAAAAAGGAAACATTTTCTTGAGAAGAAAATAGAATGATATCAAACTGGAGATTTGGATTGAAGGGCAAAAGGAAAGAAAAAACAGCCCCCTCCCTTTAAAGAATACATTCATAAAACCATGACTGGGTTAATGATTTTCCTGTGCTGGCCAGACCTTTGTCGTGTCAGTTTTATCAAATACATTGAGTGCATCTTCTGTGTGCCAGCACAATGCTTTAGTTTTATGTGCTTTCTCTTCCTTTATATCTCTTTCATCTGATAATCAATTATGGTACTTTTAGGCAGATTTTTCTGTATCATAAAAGGGAATTCTTATCTTTGACTGGAGGAATTTGAGTGAATCTTAAAAGAATAATGTCAGAACAGAATTACAAGGACTATAAATATATAATATATCTTTGTATGTATAACACATTTGTTCATACACATATAGGATATAAAAGTGCATGCATACACATATATGTACATATGTGTGTCAGGAGATGATTTTCTGGAGCAAGCTGAAGGCCATAGATATGACTGATAAGCACTCTACCCCTAAGATTCATCCCTAGTCCATTCTGAGCAGTTAGAGTGATATACAGGGTACTTTTGAGGAAGAACTTTGCTGAGATCTTGAGCCAAGGCCTTTTGGGGGAGATACTATAAGGAAGGCTGTGTGACTCAGAAGAGTTAGTCATCAGGCAAGTCACCAACACTCTTTACAAACAAGATAGACCATAAGCACACAGATGGTGAGGCAGTAACGGTGTCTCTAATGAGAAAGTATGGACCAGAGTTAGAAGTTGATAGTGTAAATGAAAGTGATAGCTGGGTAGGGACAATTCATATTTTAAATTTTGATTTTTACCTAGGTTAGCAACATATAGTATAAGGCCTCTCTTACAATGCTGGGCAGTGGCAGTTAGGCACAGCTCCTAGTCACACTGTGGCAGTATGGGTAGTTGGCTGGTACTCCATATCAGTTGTGTGTTGTGAGACAAGCTCTGCCATTGGGTGTTGGAGATGCTAAAATGCATTTTTGGCTTACAGTGTTGCCTGCTTGAATATAGACATATTTCAGTTATGAAGTATCTTCAGTGTGCAAATACCGGTAGTATCACAACTGAAGCCTAGTACGATCTCTTTTACACAAATGGCCAGCTTGCTTTAACTGTGTTTTGAAATCTCTCATACTGTAAGTAATATTACTCTGCCTTGCCATGGCCTAGACTCAGGCCGGGAATAGAATCGCCATACTTACAGAGATGGACAATATTTCTAGGGCTCAGAGTAAAGGAAGTTGTCTGTAGAAAGTGTTCCCACCATAACACTGATGAATTTATAGCTAGAGAGATGGCTCGGTGCCTAAATGAGCTTGTTGTGCTTCTGGGAGTATTTGTTTGATACCCAGAACCCATAAAAAGGTGGAAAGAGAGAACTCTGTGGAGTCGGCCTACTGGTCTGATGATGATTGTTTTCTAGACATACAATTCACTCTTAACCACATGCTTCTTTTATCACATTGAGTCCATCATTTCACTCCATGTCTTGCCTATTAGTTTGGACCAGGATTCTGCCAGTAGAAGAATCTTCCTTTGTGTGCCAGAAAGCCGCAATGTGGTTTACTTTCTTGTGTGCCTGGATATCTTCCATTGCATTATGGGCAATCACTATGTTTGTAGGAATGACTGGGACACTGGAAACTTTCTTTGTCACTACAATTAGGACAATATTATTCTAGCACCGGGCCTAGGTCATAGCTGGAATAATATAGTACAGTATCAGGGATAGAGAGGCCGATGTCTTCTCAATCAGCTTCCACGGAGATGCTATCCAGGAGAAGTTTGGCTTTCTTTTTTGGTTCTGTCCATGGTGTCACCTTCAGGATTTCAAGTCATACAAGGAAAGGTCTTCAATGGAACCCACTCTAATAGGCTCTGAGCTCCTATGCTTGGTAACTACAGCTTCTCACAGTTGGTTCTCTGAGAACCTCCTCCTTTAGACTAGAGTTGACCATAATATATCTCCTTCTTTAACAGTCCACCTGAAATTCATCATCAGATCCTGTGGACTCCATCTCCAGAAAATGCCCATACTCTATGACAGCTGTCAAGCTGCACTATCATCCCTGTCCTGTCTTCTTCAGCCCTCATCCCCTCCTTACTCTGATCTCCAAACATACAGCTAAAAAAATCTAGCTATTCATGTAAAAGAGATCATGGTGGGCGGCCATTTTGATACTTCTGGTACTTTGCTTTTGATACTTTCATATATCTGATAGTAAAGATACTCTTTAGCTTACGATATTCCATGATGAATATATTGCTATTTCCCTATTTCTTAGCTGATAGAAATTTGCAGTGATTTGAGCTTAAAGCTTCTTATAAATAATGCCAATATGCACAACCTTGTGTATTTCATAGAATACAAACAAAAGGTTTTTTTTTTAATGTGTGGTAGTTTAAATGAGGAGTGTCCCCCCATAGTGTTGGGAATTTTAACACTCAGGCACTGGTTGGTGGAACTGATTAGGGAAGCTTAGGAGGTACAGAGGAAGAAGATGGTCACTGAGGTCTAGCTTTGATAGTTATGTCATTTCTAGTCTCCTCTGCTTCTCTGTGCTTATGGTTGAATTATAATCTCACAGCTTCTGTACAATCATCTTGCCTGCTGCATGCTGCCATGCTGTCCTCTTGTACACACACACACACACACACACACACACACACACACACACACACACA
>JANHMN010000008.1:32824318-32860577 GCA_030674055.1 Rhabdomys pumilio
ACACACACACACACACACACACACACACACACACACACACACACACACCATGGCAATGCAAACTTCTGGAACAGGTGGAGATTTTAATATGTCTTGGTAGAAATCCCCAATAGTTAAAACACCTCCCATCATGCTATGTACTTTGTCCCCTAGGTATTTTTCTGTCATGCTGAAGGTTTGTTTTTGTCTCTCAATTTTAAAAACTGTCAGTGTGAGCAGAAAACCCATCAAGATACTTACCAGAAGGTATGTGTACATGTACACCTGTACTCCTCTCTCTCTCTCTCTCTCTCTCTCTCTCTCTCTCTCTCTCTCTCTCTGTGTGTGTGTGTGTGTGTGTTTGTGTGTGTGTGTGCGTGTGTAGGAGAGAGGGAAGTCTCTGGTTTTTTTTCTATTCAGATATCATAGATTCACCTTGGTTTATGAGACATGTTGTCTCTCTTGGACCTGAGGCTCATCCATTTGTCCAGACAAACTCTCTAGGAATTCCCAAGAATCATGCTGTCTCTGTGTGTTCAATTCTGAGTTGTCTCTGTGTTTCCAATTCTGGGTTTAGCATCATACATAGCTTTTAAAGTAGGTAGTAGGAATTGAACTCAGATACTCATATTTACATGGCAAATGCTTTACTGACTGAGCCATCTCCAGCCTCTATTTCATTTTGTAAGGAGAAGATTTAATTATTTTTATTCAAAAGCCTTGCTGTAATGTGCAGGCCATATCTTTTCATCACTGTTAAATATTTTTGGAAAAGACAAACTTTTGGAATGAACCACCCTTGAGTGCCATGTTTATGGCCAGCCATTAATAAAATGTATCAGTCTGAGTAATTCTGAAAAATCCCTAAGAATTAACATGGAATTTAGATATGTAAATTATGCAAATGTATCTAGCATTCTTAGAAAAGTAAAACATTAATATCTCAAGTCACCATGCTGCTTGTAATACGTAGGCACAGTTAGACTTCAATGAAAGAGAAAAGGATTCCTTAGTAGTTCAATGATGCAATATCACTGTTTCTATAACTTTTTTTTGCCAACGAAATTATTCTCAACTATATTTAGAAGAAAAGATTTGTTTATCTAGGACTCTCATTGTAGAACTCAAAAACAAACAAACAAATACCTCCCCCAATAATCTTTTCTAAAGATTTTCATTGTCATGAACAAGTCCTTATTTGTAGAAGCCAAAATGTTGATCACAAAGAAATAGAGAATAGAACAGTGGTTGCCCAAGGTTGGAAAGGACGAGGAGGAGAGAAGGAGGGATGAAGAGAAAGACTACACAGATAGAGAAGTAATGTCTAATGTTCTCCAGCACTGTAGGATAACTATAATTGACAGTAATTGATCAAACATTTCTAAATAGCTAGCAAAGAAGATTTTGAAAGCTTCTAGCACATGGAAATATATCCAAGCTATGCTGTTTACTCTGATCCAACTATGGTATATGTGTATTGAAAGATTATACTGTAACCCATAAGTACATATAATACTATGTACAAATAAAAATTAATCTATAAAAATAAATTTTTTAAAAAGAATTAGTGCGCTACACTTCCTACAGTAACTACTGAATCACAGTCCTAGATGTGAGAAAAGGGTCTGGTTTTCTTTCTACTGTTCAATTTAACTATAGCATTTCCTCTATTCATCCCCTCCCACAACCCACTTTCAATTCATGGTATTTTTTTTAATAAATGTTATCACACACATAAATATTTACATATAACCTTCGAGTCCATTCAGTGTTGGTTTGTGTATATGATTTCAGAGTTGATTATAAAATTATGTGTAGATGATTTCAGGCTTGGTACTGGATAACCAGTTAGGGGAATCATCCCAAGGGAGAATTAATGCTCCTACTCTCACCATTCCTCAGGTACCTGTAGATTTTTTGGTTTATTTTGTTTTTTAATGTGTATGGATGGTTCACCTGCATGTGTTTCTGTGCACCACGTGCCTACCAAAATCCTGTGGAAGCCAAAAGAAGGTATCATATCCCCTGGAATTGGAATTACATATACTTGTAAGCCATGCTGGGGGATGCTGGAAATTGATCATGGTTCCTCTAGAAAAGCAATAAGTGCACTTAACTGCTAAGCCATTTCTCCAGGCTCTCTGCTAATTTGTGTGTGTGTGTGTGTGTGTGTGTGTGTGTGTGTGTGTGTGTAGGAGATTCCCAACATCCATGTTAGCATATTGATTGTGATTTTGGCAGCCATGTTGAGGTGAAACTTTCCTGTCATTTCTTAGAGACACGGTCTCACATCTGATTTCCTGGTATTCTGTTTGCTTGCTTGCTTGCTTCCTTTTTTTTTTTTGTATTGTTTATAATTTTTCTGTCTTCTCTTTTGTGATGTTCCTTAAGCCTTAGGTGCTGGGATTGTGTTGAAGATATATCCATCAGTTGTTCAGATCTAAATTTTTAGTGACCCCTTTGAACATCTATTGATTTGTCAGGGTTGGAAACCATTAGTTCACAAGAGTTGAAACTGCCTCAGTCCAAGGCACATGGTGGCCCTTTTAACTTTATTTACTTTTTCTTCATCCATGGATTGGGACAGAGACTTCCGAAAAGAAAGACTTCTGGACCTTTAGCCCTGGCTTCTGACAGGCTGAACAAAGGCTTCTGGGCTAAATCTACTCATTTTTCTGGCTTTATAAATAAAGTTGGTTTTGGACATGATGTTGCCCAACAATTTACATATTATCTATAGCTGTATTCATGCTTCAGTGAGTGACAGAACTGTACAGTTGGCAACTGAGCCTGCCTGGTCTGCAAAGCCCAAAATCCTTGTTATCTGCAACTTTTCAGAACCTGTGTGTTGGTCCCAGAGTGGAAGACTAGGCAGCACATAATGCTTTCCCTAAACCATGTCTCTTCTAATTGCCTGTTGTAAGCATGCTAATACAGTCTGTGTCCTTTTTGTGCCATACTTGCTTGACTTCCCATAATATCCACAAAGCTTATCATCACACAGAAGACCTCCCTTTGCTTTTACAGCCAACTGTTTCTCCTTCATTTGTGTATTGCGAGTATTTATCCACTTACCTACTGTTGTACATTTTAACTGCTTCTGCCTTTTTGCTATTGTGAATACTGTGCTGCTAACATGGGTGTACACGCTTTTTCCCCCCTGTGGTTCTGTTTCCATTATTTAGGATAAATACCGAGAAATGAGATTGACAGATTAAATGGTAATTCTACTACTATTATTGTTGAGATTGTTGAGAAACTATTATGCTATTTTATGGAAGCTGCATTATTTTGCAGGACCACCAACAGGGCACAAGAGTTCTGCTTCTCCATATTGTTGTTGGTTTCTACAGTCCTGTTCAGTCTGCTTGTTTCTATGGCAGTAGCTTTATGATTGCAAGGTTAGATCTCACTGTGGTTTGTGTTTGCATTTCCCTAAAGATTCCTGATACTGAATGCCTTCTCATGCTCTTGCTTATCATGTATCCTTTCTTTGGAAAACAGTTTATTTAAGTTGGACCATGTTTTGAGTTTGTTTTTGTTTTTCCTGAGTGGTTCTGTATCCTTGGTGTGAAAGCCTAGTTAGATATATAGCTTCACATTTTTTTCTTCCATTATGTAGGTTGCCTTTATATTTTTGATCCTGACCATGGATGCACAGAAGTTTTAAATTTGTATGTTGTCCAGTTATCTGTATTTACACCCATTGCCAGTGCTTTTTGGTTTCATGTCCAAGAAACCATTTCTTACTAGTGTCAAAAAGCTTCCCCCCTAAACTTTTGTTGCTAAAAGTGTAATCTAGTTTAATGCTTTGATCTATTTTGAGCTATTTTTTTTCATGGTGAAAGGAAAGAGTCCAGCATCATTTCTCTGTGTGTGACTATCCAGTTTTCCCAACAGCAATTGTTGAAGACATCAGGTCTCTTGACTTCTGTGTTTGGTCCTTTCACCACATTGGTCAGGGGTGACTTCCAGGCTTTCCAGTGAACTCCACTGGCCTAGCTAGACATCGGTCTTTATTCCATCATTACCGTGTGCATCTATCACTGTGCCTTTGACATAAATTGAGTCTTGAAAATATTCCCCTTTCAATTTTTTTCCATTTTGGGATCATCTATATAGTTTTATCTATGCACACGTTGTTCTTGTAACTGTGTAGTTAAGTTTGGATACACTCAAGTTAGAGAGACATTGATCTAGTTTTTTCTTTTCTTTTTCTTTTTTTTTTTTTTTTTTTTTTTGAAAATGGGGCATCTATATGCAAAAGCCTGCTGGTTGTTTTCAATCAATTCTTCTTTGAAGAGAACTATGAAATCCTGAACAGAGGGTGGGAGTAGAGGTGTGGTGGAAAATGGGGAAGCTGTTCAGCTTATCTGACTTTGTAACTTCGTGGTGAGACTCCTCTGTATGCCCTAGCAAGGGTCCCACGGATGACGATGACAGGGTCTCATCTTAGGAGGTGAAGCTAATAATCCTGTGGAAAATGGTCGTTTTCAGAGACACTGCTGCTATCTTCATGGTTTGTGCAACAGATGTTCCTTTTGTGCCTGCTGTTTCATGAAAATTCATGAAAGAAACTTGCATTTCCATGAGTCCTTGGGGATTGATTTTTTTTCAGCACTCGTGATAAGAACTTTCCCCCCATGATCTCTGGAGAGTGGAAGGAGCTATCTGCAGTAGTATGTGTTGCTACATTTTTTCTTTTTATTTATTTATTTATTTATTTATTTATTTATTTATTTATTTATTTTGGATCTGACAGCCTGGTTCTAGCATTTCATTATTTTTGTTTTAAAAATTAGTATATTTTAGTATGTGCATATGTATGTGTATATGTATGGATGGATAGATGGATAAATGGATAATGTACTTGTTCACATGTTTATGGGTGAATGTGGGTACATGTGGGTACACATCCATCAGGAGGCTTGAGTTTCATGGAAAATGTCTTTCCATCTTATACATGAGGTCTCTTGCTTGAACTCAAGCTCTCCGACTCAACCTGTATAGCTGCCAAGTTTTCACCAGTTTGCTCCATTTTTCCTATTACTCTCCTTCCTGAACACTGAGACTCTAAGTGGACTACCACACCCTCCTGGCATCTGCATGGGTGCCGGAGATCCGAACTCAGGGCCTTACACTTGTATGGCAAGTGCTTCACCCTCGGAGTCATCCCCTCAGTTCCGAGTTTCGGTCTTCATAAGACACTTATGTGAAAGTTAATTAAAGTCCATTGAAGAAGGTTTACACAATTTGAGCCAAGAACTAACAGACAAATTCAAGCCCTACCTGGAGTCAATAGTCTCGCCTTTCTCACAGGGACACTTTCTTTTGTATAAGCGAACTGCTTCTAGGTCACTAGCTTGAGGATGCAAAGGCATCAGATAGATAAACAAGAACTAATACAGGAAGTGTTTGATTTTAGATCCCTTCTAATCAGGTTTTAATGGCAGCTACAAAATGCTTTGTATAATGCATTCCATCCCAATTATTCATAGAACACATTTTAATTAGAGTTTTCAAATGTTGTGCATGTGTCTCTTTGTCTTTGTGGATAATTGTGTACATAATTATGTATATATGATGTCACCGTATCTATGCACTTACAGCCATGGTTGAAGCTTCCCAGGAGTAAAGTCGGGGTCTTCTGTTTCAATAATTATTAATGACACAGAGGAGAAAGATGACTTTCCAGTGTTTTTGACAACTCTGGCAGAACTCCTTATTCTGTGTTGGTGGATCTTTCTTTCACATATGCAAGCTTATTTTGGGTGTTCTAAGAAATCTGAAGTTCACTAACAAGGTTTTTGAAGAACACTCTTGAACTGAATGTACGGGCTCCAGTTGAGTAAGAACAGTGTGTGTCTGGAGTGTGAATGGACCAGCTGGGACACTGAGTTCTCCATGGTGTCCCTAATTCAATAATCACAGGTTTTTCCCATTCTTCCAAAACAAGGCAGTGTTCATGATCGAAAGAGCCCAAGATCAGCGTGTACAATTTACAGTTTTATCTGGTTTCAGACCTCTGCCATTTAGATCAATCAAAAAACAGGCTGCGCTGTGACTTCTCAGAACAACTGACAATGAATTGAAGAGAGGATCTTCAAGTGTCTGAGTGTGATTCCCAGATGGGAACCACATAGTTTTTCAGGGTCATCCCAGCAGCATGGGAGGCCGGCAGGTTGTGCAGGATGTCTGCATCTGTGTTGTGGTGTCTGCTGTCTCTATTATTAACACTAACAGTGGTTTAGAAAGTCTGCACTTTTCTCTATAAGCCTAGCTGTGTGCTGTATTTATAAGCAGCATTTTATTTTATGTCTACAACTTTTTAAAATGGATTTTTAGTAATGACACAAGATAGTAACTTTCTGTGTGTCATTTCTGTGTGTGTTTTTCCTTATACTTATACTTTCCTTTATTGGCTGCAGGTCACATTCCTATTGCTCCCTCTTTTCCATCTAAACACACACACTTTTCCTTTTATGTCATATACAAATATGTGCCATATATAATGTATTAATATTGCATATATGTGTGTGTTACACATATGAGAGAGAACATGTGATACTGGACTTTGATTTTCACTGGTTGTTATATGCTCTGTTTCCTTTATATGACTCCTTTTCTACTTCTGTATTACATGATTTTTATATTATGTATTTCATATATATAACATTACATATATATATATATATACATATATATATATATATATATATATATATATATATATATATATTCTGAATGAGGGAAAATGTGCTATACATCCAAGAAGACTAGCTTGTTTTGCTTAACATAATGATCCCAACTTCTATCCCTTTTCCTTCATATGACATCATCTCATTCTCCTTGGGTGAATAAAACTTCATGTGTGTATGCTTGAGTTTCCTTACCCAATCCATTTCGCATCTCTTCCTTTCAATCTCCATTTTACAAAGAAAGACCATTTTACCATGGTCTGCCATTCAGCGAGGATCTGAAATTCAAATCTCATTCCAAATAATTTGAGTCAAATTTTATGCTGCTTGTCCCTAGCAAGTTCGGCCAACACTACTGGTTTTTAACCTGGCTTGGAGGCTTTGCTATTTCACTCAACTTTTCTAATGATACTGAGGATTTGTTAGTCTGGTCACAACCCACTGTTCTGTTGCTCTTGACAATGACACCAGTACTGGATAGAACAATCCTTATAATGTTAAATTTCATGGTGTTTATGAACATATTAGACCAGAGGGCACACTGCCTTGTGTATAATGTCAGTAATAAAAACATAATCAAGAGAAGTGTAGGTTGAAAAAAAATCACAAGTAAGGTGGAGATAATAAATAGGTTGAGGGTTTCAAAAGGGCAAAACATATCGTGACTTAAGCAATCCACCTAATGGGAATACGTACTCCTAGATAGGAAGAAAGAGGAACGCAACATGAATTTAGGACATGTTGTACTGAAAACCAGTGCTGAGACAAGCCTTAGAGTAGTATTTGACAGTGACATCACTTACATGTTTCTCATAAAAGACAAAGCCTGGGGTGTGTGGGGGGGAACGACAAATTTTTTATTTGATAATCAGAATAAGAAACAAATTGTAAATTTACTTTTTTATTAAGATTTTAGTTGCTTCCACCATAGCTTGTTTTATGTCACTTGTGTGTGCATATATGCATAGGTACTAATATGCAGAAACTTACACATCAATTTTCACTTTACATATATGTATATGTAATAACATATATGTACACACATGACACATACACATAGCAAATTTTCACTAGTCATTGAGGAGAGGCTCTTCCCATTGGAAATAGCAGGAAAAAAAAGAACAATGCTTAAAGCACTCCTACTAGACAGCCATAATAAGTATATAGGCAGTATATAGTGGGACTCTATTTTTTTTAATGAGGACATGGATTTGGGTGCATATGGAATGAGGGGTGGATCTGGAAGGAGATGAGAGAGGGCAATAACCATGTTCAAAATAAAATATATTAAATTCCCCAACAATTAACAAAGTATTTTTAAAGTTACAATATGGTTTAAAATAATCAGATAAACATTCAAAGGACAATGATGTGTCTTTTAATGTGTTTAATCATTAGAAACTGTAGTAGCTGTCACTCTATTTGAACTCTTAATTCTGTCAATATTTCCTTAAGTTGGATCACTAGTCGTAGTTGCAAAGGGTGGTAGCTGGTGTATTTGCTGATGTCCCTGTGTAGAGAGTTTTGTGGTTTTTTTTTTAAAAATAAGAGAATGTTGCCTTTAGCTTAATTAATTAAAAAATTTTAATTGTGTTGGCTGTAAGCCTTGCCACTCAGTGGTGACAAGAGTTTTATAATTAGCAGAGGCTATGAAATGAGAGATTTAAAAAAGAAATTCTCCCTCTTAGCAATGAAATCAGCCTCTGGTCATTCCTTATTTTCAGAGAAACTTCCTTGCATAATATTTCCTGTGAACTGGCTAATATGTAGGATATCTCCATGGGGTGTGGATACTCACTAAGTGATAGTGTCTCGGATTGAGTTCAACATTGTGTGTGTATGTGTACTTTTAAGATAGGCCTGATCATAGCATTGATCTCTCTCTTTCTTTGGCATGTGTGTGCGTGCACACGCATGGGTGCATGTGTATGCATGCGTGTGCATGTGTGTGCATGCGTGTGCGTGCGTGCTTGCATGTGTGTGTGTGTGTGTGTGTGTGTGTGTGTGTGTGTGTGTATGTGTGCGTGCATGTGAACCTCAGAGTTTTCCACATTCAAGGCAAATGTTTTACCACTGAACTACATCCCATTTCCTTCCTTTAAACTTAGAGAGGTGAAATGTAGCAAATGTAGGTTTGGAATCTGCCTTCGTGGATATGATTTCTTGCCCTGAGCTCACTAGTGACTTACTTGGGAAACCTCAGTGCTTGTTTTGGGTTTAATTTCATCACCTGAGAACCAGAGCTGATCATAGCGGCACGTGTGCTCCTACATTGCTGTGAGGACTAAGTCCCGTTACAGAAAGGGCCAGGACAGAGCTTGGCATGAAGGGTTGCCCTCGCTATTGTTGCTGTTTATGTTGGTGGAGTTTTATCACTTCTGTATGCTGAAAGTGGCTAGAGAAATGCGGCCTTGGCTTGACGATGTGGAACCTCAAAAATTCAGAAACCCTTGATCTTGTGAAGCTCACAGACAGGAATCCTAGCATGCGGCCTTCTCTGTAGGCACTGGGAGTAGACTCGTACTACATTCTTATTGAAAGGGTATCTGTAGAGTGAGGTATGGTGGCATGTCATCCGAGTACTTGGGAGAGTGACTGCAGCAGGTTGATTGTTAGTTCTAGACCAGCATGGGCTACATAGAAAGGATCTTAAAAACCAGATTATTATTCTGCTCTGAGTATCCCATCTGGTCCCTTCAGCTCACTCCTCCTTTGAACCACCAAGGTAGAAGGTTCTTTGGGAGGCTTACATTTCCCTTTCCTTGCAGAAATAGCCCCTCTTAGCACAGATGCACTCAGACTATACTACACAGTTTTCTGTTGAAGTCTCCTACTATGGAGACACAATTAGCCTGCGAACAGCCCCAGTCAAGGTGAAGGTTAGTAGGTCAGTAGAGCAGCTTCTCACCCTCCAGGTGCTATATCTACAAAGTGCTCTATGCACGTCTTGGGATCCCCACAGCCCCTTTTGTCTATACCAGAGACCCCGAACACAGCTTTTTATTGAGTTTGCCCCACTGTTATATCTCTGTCTCTGCTGCTTCGTTCCTCTGTCCTTTGATTACCTTTGATTAACTTTTTGTTCCTAAGGCCTGTCTTGGGCTCTGATTTGTAGGGACCCCAATTAAAGTATACGTTTCTGTGATATCCTAGTGTAGAAGCCAGTGTCCCTGCATATCTACAACAAATGCCATTTGTCCTGGTCAGTGCTGAGTCCCCAAAGTCTGCCTCAGTGTCTGGAAGTCTGTAGATAGCAACAGCTGCTGGTTGAATGACTGAGGTAGTGAGTGAATGAATCAGCATACTTCTCAGAAGCTGATAATGAGCAGATCAACTGGGGGGTTTGGGTTTATTTGACAAACACTATACTGGAGACGTGGCAAAAGGATGCCGAAGTGTCATGCCTGGTTACCTCCATCTTTAGCCATGGCATGCTTTCTGTTTTCCTATGATCACAAAGAAGGGGAATTTGGTAAATATGCTAGTTCTTTGCCTCTCAAAACCATCTCTGAGGATACATATGTTTTACATGCTGTCAAATAGTCACCAGTGGCCTCAGGTTTGGTAGAAGAAATGGATAAATGTGTTGCTGCACAGTTTTTAAGAAAAAGCTTAGACATCAAATGCACGATCATGGATACATCAAGGTGAGAGATGTAGACTATGAGAGAAGTGGGCGTGCACATCTTGCTGCATGAAGACTCAGGTGACCATACCCCACACTTAATTAAGACCACAGGCATCCTCTCCTGATTGAAGAATGAGATGAATCCCCTTAGCCATGTGGACATGCTCCTGCCTCACATGTTCCAAACGAACACTTGACACAAATTCCTTAATACAGTAAGTTCACAATTTTACTCTTCTAAAGAAGGCAGATTTGAGTTGTAGGTTTGGGGGTTTACAGAATCTACCTAACTCCATAGTTTCAGATATCGATCAGAGACAGCCTATTTTCCTGCTGAGAGACAGTGTGGTCCACAGACCACCACCAGAAAGATTCTTAGTACAAGCTGAAGAATCAAGGTGGATCTTTATCAGCTGACTTTTGATTCAACCAGATTACAAGTAATAGTTTTTGTCAGATTTCTGGAATTCCTTCACAGCTACGTGATCATTAAAGAGGAGGTAAAAGCCAAAGAAGAGAGTTTTATAGATGTGCATAACTATAGAATGGGCCATATTTAGTATTTAATAGTATGGCACTACAGCCCTAACTATGCGTGAAACCAAAGATGGACAAAGGTCAGGACATTTGAATTAAGGCAAGAAGAGTTAAGAGCTAAGCTTGTAGGTACTTGGGCTTTTGTTTAATATCTTGCTAGCTGGCTTTAAAACTATTTTTAGTTGAAGATGCTTTATTTTTTTCCATTGTATAATTTTGACTTGTTTCCATAGATGCATTGATTTATGTCTGGGTTTTTTATTTGATTCCATTTTCATTGCTATAGCTCTGTAGTATACCTTGAAATCAGGAATGGTGATACCTCTAGAAGTTCTTTTATTGTGCAGTGTTGTTTTAGCTATCCTAGATTTTCTGTTTTTCCATAAGGAGTTGAGTATTGCTATTTCAAGATCTGTAAAGGATTGTGTTGAAATTCAGATGGAGATTGCATTGAAACTATAGATAACTTTTGGTAAGATGGCCATTTTTGCTATGTCAATCCTAATAATCCAAGAGCATGGGAGATCTTTCTACCTTTTGATATCGTCTTCAATTCCTTTCTTCAAGGACTTGGAAGTTCTTGTCATATAGATCTTTCACATGCTTGGTTAGAGTTATATCAAGATATTTTATGTTATTTGTGGCTATTGTGAAGGGTGTTGTTTCCCTGATTTCTTTCTCAGCCCATGTATTGTTTGTTTATAGGAGGGCTACCGTTTTTGTTTGTTTGTTTGCTTGCTTGCTTTTAGGATAATTGTTTATCCAGCCACTTTTCTGAATGTGTTTGTCAGCTGAAGAAGTTCCCTGGTAAGCCAACCAATGACTGGTCCAGATCTATGTCAAGAGAGGGAGTTCATCCCTGACACTTCCTGGAGAGCCAGGACTCAGAGGCTAGATAGCTCAGTGACCTAGGTTAGAATTAAACATAAGTGACAAAAAAAATATTTGCAAAATGATTCCTAATGATATTCTTCTATGCTCATAGATTGGTGCCTAGCCCATTTGTCTTCAGAGAGGCTTCATTGAACAACTAACTGATGGAAACAGATGCAAAGACCTACAGCCAAACATTAGATGGAGCTCAGAGAATCCTGCAGAAGGGGCAAAGGATTGTAGGAGCTAGAGGGGTTAAGGACACCACATGAAAACCTACAGAACTGACTAACCTGGGTTCATAAGGGCTTACTGGGACTGAAGCAACACCTAGAAAACTTTCATGGGACTGATGTAGGCCCTCTGCATATTTGTTACAGGTGTGTAGCTTAGCTTGGTGTTCTAGTAGGACTCCTAACAGTGGGAACAGGGCATGTCTCTTACTCTTTTGCCAGCATTTGGGATCCTTTTCCTTTTATTGGGTTGCCTAGTCCAGCCTTAGTATGATGGGAGGTGACTAGTCTTACTGCAACTTGGTATGCCATGTTTGGTTGATATCCTTGGGAGGACTGCCATTTTCTGAATAGAAACAAAGGAGTAGTAGTAGATGGAGGGGGCAGAGGGGAGGTGGGGAAAGGGACCTGAAGAAGAGAAACTGATTGAAATATAAAAAAAATCAACAACAACAACAACAATAATAATAATAACTATTCTTAATTATCACATTGCAAAATATGAGACAGGATGAAATGCATCAAGGAAGGAGATTCACAAGAGATGTTGAGGACTGTTGTAAATTTAGGTTGATGGGTTTGGGTGGAACATGGCTGTTAGTGTTGTTGTTAAAGTCAAGTAGATGTTGATATGTCGATGGTGGTAGTGACGATGACGATGACGGTGCTTGTACAGATGACTGTTTCATTAATAGTGATGTGGATAACAGTGATATTGAGGGTTGTAGTGGTGGTAGGAGAGGTGGTGATTGTAGCCATGAGTAACAGAAAATAACACAAAAGTAACAGTTTTGGTTGTGATAACGGTAATGATGATGGTGTTGTGGTGATGGGGGTGCTGGAAATGTGGATGAAGGGGCTGATGTTGGATGTGAAGATGGTGGCAGCGATGAGTTAGAGGGTGATGGTTATTAGTGGTGGTACTGTTGTAATCATGTTGGTGAATGACAGTCATCAGTAATTTTGGCAGTGTTGATTTTGGCATTTGTCATATGTTGATAATGATGGTGACAATGGTGATGATGGTGCTGGCGATGTTGGTAGTGATGGTGATGAATGATTGAACATTGAAATGAATTGATAATTAATCATGGAAATGGCAGTGCTGGTGATGGTGGTGATGGCACAGGTAATGGTGTTGCTGACATTAATGGTGGTGGATATGATGGTTACTGTGGTAATAGAAATGATGCTAGTGTTTATTTTGCCTTAGGAGCTCTACTTGTCTCTTAATCTTCATAATCATATGTAGATTTATGGTAGGAATCATTCTTATTATAATTACTGTTCAGTTTAAAGTTGCAGGAACAAGCCTTGAGAGGTCTTACAATTAATATTCCATAGAACCTAGACTTCATGTCAGGCAGGCTGATTCCAGAGGCCACATGCTGAATTCCACATAGTCTTTATTCTAATCTAACATCTTATTTTCCAATTTAAACTCATCAAGCTCAGGACCATTTGGATGCAGTTCTGTGTCCCACTGCTAAGGGACTTAGAAGTGTAATGAACAGAAAATTGTGCTCAGATCCTGGGGTTAATGGCTGCGAGGTACAACTTCACCAACCACAACTTTATTATCCAGGCAACAATTTCATTAAGTAGACAAGCAACTCACAAGAGGACTGTGAGAAGGATGATGTGTTTTAAAGGTCATAAGCTGGTTTCCTGTAGACTTAAATAAGTCAAGAAAAAGATGCGATTTGCAGTGTAGCTTTATGCATCATCTGAGTTTACTCTTTCCAGTGGTATGTCCTAGGATCCCTCCTGCTCTTGAATCCACACCTTGCAGGCTGTCTCACATTCCACAGAGTGGTACATAGGGGATTATGCAGCCTTCGTGGCTAAGTTTCATTTTCTAAAACTAGAATACTTTTGCCACTATTCTAGCTTTCCTTGAATTGCTCAGTAGCATGATTTAGCACAAAGGGAAGGAAGTATTTCCAGAAAACAAAACCAAAGAAACAACTTTGATGGAAAGTTTATTTCTGGGAAAAGTAACTGACTTTCTAGAGCAAGTGAAAACATATGGCTTTTGTCTTTTCTCACTTAAATGTATTAACGTGAGTAAATTGCACTGAAGGAAACTCTGTAAGTGGTTACTAGGTTGTTCCCATGTTCAGGATGCCATCCTTCTCCAAGAATGTCAACATTGTGGGATTCTTGTTTACCACAATACACAATATACAAAGTGCACAATACACAGCTAATAGTGCATAAAATAATAAGGAAGTCTAAATATTTAGCAGATGGTCCAGACATGTCAGGCACTGAACTCCTAAGTAAGGTCTCCATAAATATTCATGGTCATTGTCATCTCTCCTACATAGGCGAGTTAGTCAGCATGAGTTGAGGTTAAACAAAAATGATAGTCAGGATTTATACCTCTTGTCCTCTTCTACCTGTGGTATAAAGTGGAATAGTAGGTACACTAACTGAAAGGCTACGACATTCGATCTAGACATTTTAAGAAGAACGCTGTAAACTGGCATGGTGTATGTACTTCTAATCCCAGTGACTGAGAAGGTAAAGTAGGAAGATAGAGAATATGAATCCAGCCTGGGATACACATGAGAACCTTGTCTCCCCATTAAAATACAAAGACAAGGAACAAATGGAAGAGTGATGTGGTGTAACACGGTAGAGGTTCACATGTTGGTTTATGGGTAGGTTAGCAAAACTTCTGTAAATCACTTCATGTCTCCCAGCTCTAGATTCTCTATGAAATGGAAATCCTAATAGCTAACTCTTCCAGATTCTTGTATTAAGGGAGAGGTTGTTTCCCAGTTATCAGAACTTCCCTTTGTGTTTGTTCTCTGACCAGTGCCCACATCAAGGCGATGACTCCCTAAGCTAAACACTCTTCTCCAAGTTGATGAAGGTTAAATTTGTCATACGTTTTCCTTCTGGGAGGTTTTGAACTTTAACCTCTAAAGGTCATCTGGTACCCAGTATGTACCTTAGTCTTTTCATCTCTGTAGTACAGGCTTTACTACACCAGGTTCCATGGCTCATGAAAACATAGAGAAAGTAAAAGCTCCTTCTTGGAATAAGTCCAAGAATGATAGAGTAGTACTGTAGCCTCCTGTACATATTAACCCACTGCAGGTTCTGAGAAGCCCCACACTGCAGCTTCCTGTAGAAACCTTTCACAGTGGGATACTCATTCTCACATTACTTTGAGCAATATTTTATAACTTGTGATTCATTTAAAGAGATACAAGCATGAGAGCTTAAAGACTTTTATTTTGTTTATCACTGATTGATTAATTTCTAATAGCAACTCTTCTAGGAATAGGGGTGCCTAGGCCTGTAGAGCCACCATGGCTCAGTGACCTTAAGGGATTGACCCTCTTCAATGGAGCCCTTCATTTAAGAATCTGGGAGCATAGTTATCTAAAATTTTTTCTTGAATTAGTGTTGTGTAAAACCACTACCTTCTAAATTATTTAATTCTAAGAATTTTAGACACTGTACCAAAGGGCAAGCAGGAGGTATTTCTCCAAGATACGGTTCCAAGCCTTTTTGCTGGTTTCCATTTCTGCTGCTCTTATGCTGTCAAAGACCACCTAACCCTGCCATGGCAGCCACCGCCTCCAGGGCCGCCCTCTTCCCATCATGTAGTGAAGAGCCCTTCTTCCTTCATCAGCTCTGCATTCTTTGCCAGCACAGCACTTTTCTTTCATTCCATTCACCTTCTTCTAAAACAAAAATCCCAAGTTTGTATCACAGGCTAAGAAGCTCTTTCACCCTTTGTCTTATTCTCTGACCTCTGCTTGCCTCATTCTTTCTTCCTTTATTGTATCCAAGCAGCATTTTTCTCCCTCCAATTTATCAAACTACTTTCTGCAGCAGGGCCTTTGCCCTCCTGGTTTTATTTGTCTAAAAATCTCTCTCGTTGCCAGCAGGTAGCAGAGATGGGTCTTTTCCATGAGTATCTCAGCACACATGTTACTTTCTCATAAAGTAGCCTTCTTCTTTCCTGACTAAGATTCCATCTTTTTTCATTTTCTGAATCACCTTTGTTTCGGTTATTTACTCATCCACTGATGGCTGGTATATGCATTGTCTGCCTCCCTCACACGGAAGACAAGAGTCGTGAGATGGGAGAGTCCTATTCTAACTATGTATTCCTACCGTTATGTAACCATTACATGCATGTAACAGACTTGGGTCTTATTAAATAGTATGCCCTGCATAGTTAGCAGAATAAGTTAGTATGTAAAAAAATGCCCAGTTGAAGGAGAACAAGGCCCCCTGAATCAACTAAGCAAGGCATATATGAGTTCATAGAGTCTGAAGTAGCAAGCACAGGCCCTGTATGGCTCTACACCAGGTTCACTGTAGCTGGTAACTTAGTATTTGTGTGGAACTCCCAACTGTAACAAGACATTGGTCTTTGACTCTTGTGTCTGCTCTTGGGATTCTTTTTCTCCTGTTGGGTTGTTCTGTCCAACTTTGATATGATAATTTTTGTTGCACCCTACTTAATTTTGCCATTTTGTTTGTTATCTCTTAGAAGCCTGTTCTTTTCTAATATGGGACAGAAAGAGATTGGATCTGGAGAGGAGGGGTGGTAGGGATTAACTGGGAGGGATAGAGAGAGAAATAAACATAATCAGGGTGTATTTTATGAGAAAAGAATCTATTTTAAGTACAAGAAAAATGTTTTATAAATGCTCAGCTTAACTATATTCCTTCTGGGATGGTATATACAAAGGGGGAAGAGACCATACAAACTGGGCAGTACCGTGGAAGGGCGATAGGGGGTATCTACACTAACTAGATCAAGTACTTTTATGTGGGGCAAGGGCACAGAAATCCTGTAAAGTCAGGAGTAGGTTGCCTTAGGAGATACAATTCTTAATGAGAGAAGGATTTGAAAGGATCCCTGAGGTGTATACAGTGGCTACCTCATCATAGACGGATCAGCCAGCTACAACATGAAACACATTCACCTGAAATCCTACATGGTGCATATCTGTAAAACCAGTGCATGGGAGTCTATAGCAATTGTTCTGTATGTTTGGTGGCATCCTGGATCATATAATAAAAGCTTACACCTCCACCAAGAGACATATCAAAACTGCTTATTTGCAGTGAGCAATTTAACAATGTGCTTTTGTAGTGAACAAGTATAGGCTTGCTTTTTCTGTCTTTACTACATAAGCAATATAGTATAATTCTATTTGCATAGCATTAATATGATATTAGACAACATAATGTAGATAATATAAAATTAGCAAGAATGACATGGAGGTTACATAAAACTACTGCATAATTTTATGCAAGAGACTTGACAGCCTGGGTGGACTTTAATATCCATGGAAGTCTTGACTCAAACCCCAGGATACTAAGGAAAGTCTGTAGCAGTTCCTTTGTCAAGTGTAATTATTTCAAAGTCCACAAGGCTCCTTATTTAGCTGCTGTCATTCAGAGTGACACATTGAGTGCTGGGTGGTTCTTTGTACCAGGTTGAGGAACATTTGGTTCTTGCTGTCAGTCAGTGTCAGTGGCCTGCTGGAGTCTGTCCCAAGCACATTTCCTTAGAGTTGGAGTGTTTGAACTGAGTTTAGCTTTGAAACACTGATGCCCCAAAACTTAGACATTTCTTGGTGCTTCAAAAATATCTATGGGCTTGAGTAGAGAAGAAACAGTGGGTTCTATGCTATTTTCCTGGAATTGTTGGCCATGCTGGGGAAACATTAAAAGACAGCAACAGGTAGACTTTGCATTTCTAGAATGTTCTGTTCAGGGGAAGAGAAGGACATGAATTCCTGATTGCCTTTCTTCCTTAAGCTAACACCATTAAGTTCTGGCTGAAACCAATTTTGGACTACATGGAGCAGATCTCCCAGTTGGTTATGACTTAAATAAAATTGCAGGACATACACACACACACACACACACACACACACACACACACACACACACACACGTCACTCTGAATGACAGCAGCTAAATAAGGAGCCTTGTGGAGTTTGAAATAATTACACTTGACGAAGGAACTGCTACAGACTTTCCTTAGTATCCTGGGGTTTGAGTCAAGACTTCCATGGATATTAAAGTCCACCCAGGCTGTCAAGGCTTCTTCATGTTCTGGTTTTACCTTCTGAGTTTCTTCATGAGTATGAACAATTGTTCACCTTTCAGCCTCCCATGTAAATAAACATGTAGAACAATGTTTTGAGAAGGCAAAATGGACTCAGTACAGCGAAACAAGACTCTTTGTAAAAAGTTTTGCTGACAAATTTACCCATCAGCTTCTTATTATATCTCAACTGGTTATACACATCTCTCCACAAGACTTGAACAAATAGTTATTTGGCTGGGCACATCTACCTACTAGCAAAGAGGAGAAGAGAACAGATTTAAGGTAGCCATTTCTATTAGCTACACTCTTCTATTGCTGTGATAAAATGCCATGACCAGGGCAACAAGAGAATAAAGAATTTATTTAGAATTACAATCCAGAGAGAGAAGAATCTTGACAGTGTGGTGGCTAGAGATGGCAGCTGACAGATTACCTCTTGAACCACAAGACATAAACAGAGAACAAACTGGAAATGGCATGTGGCTTTGAAACCTCAGAGCCTGGCCTCAGTGACTGGTTTTCTCTCTTAAACCTACCCAAACAGCGTCACCAAATGTAAAACACATATTTAAGCATTTGTGTCTAAGAGAGACATTCTCAAAAATACCACCACACCACTGAACAATGTCTGCCCATGATACATGTATAGCTTACTGAAACCAAAATGGTCTATTCGTTTCCTGGCATCATCCAAATACATGGTCTTGGACACATGCCTTGCACATGTGAGGTTCCGCACTTAAATGCCGACATTTTCTGATGTGCAGGTAGCATGGCAGAAGCAGCAGATACTGATGTGGCCCTTGTGCAGAAGAAGGAACTTTGGCAGGTTGCTAAGCAACTTTAGGCCTGTCACACACCACTATCTCTCATAAGTTGTTTTGAGAACTGAATGGCATTAAGTATAAAGGACTTGGCTTTGTGCATGGGAGCATAATAGATAGTTGATAAATGTCAGTGGTATTTTTTATGTGCAAAGTTGGAGGGAGTTCTTTAAGGATCATAGCATTTGGACTTGCCAGATCATTTATTTAAACAGCTGTGACAGAATGAAAATCTTAGTTTTTTCATTCCTTTAAATCTGTCAAGACTCTCTGAGGCCAGCAAGATGGCTCAGTAGATAAAGATGGTACAAGCTTAGTGTCCAGAGTTCAAATCCCTAGAAATTGTGCAAAAGTGAAAGGAAAGAGCCTGAATGTCCTGAGACTTCCAAATATGTACCATGGTATACACTCATACATACACATAATACACACACACATACACACACACACACACACACACACACACACACTACACACATACACATCATACACACACACACACACACACACACATGCCTGCGCATGTGTGTACTGTAAACACCTACTAATAATTTTTTAAAATATTTTTATATTACATCTAAACAACACCCACTGTGATGAAGGTACATTTATTTTTCAACAGGTAGGAGTTGCCTGTATGTATCTCCAGTGCAGTTATCCTTTCCTTCATTCAAGCCCAAGTAGCATGGCTCCATCTAACAAATGGACTAAACTTTACTTACATATGCTTAAATAACTCTAAGCCAGGAAACAGAGCAGATGAGACTTGAGGAAGATGGATGTGTGTGCATTCTGGTTTTGACTGATGGATTTCTGCCAGAATGTGGGAAGATGGGCTTTGATTTTCATCACAGCTGGAGAGGGCAAGAGTCAGAATTTTACAAGCTCATCCCATGCAGAGGAACTCCACCATACCAAAAGTTCCCAGAGGAAGAAGAAAGCATGGGAGAAAGCATGGCCACCAGAGTTCTGTTAGATGGGATTCCACCCATGAACACTTGGAATGCGCTCACATTTCACTCTAGGTAATAAAGGCACAGCTCTACTGTAAAGCAAAGGTGCATGTGCACGTGCACACACACACACACACACACACACACACACACACACACAAAGACAGAGTCACGCTGTATTGAAATGAAGGGGGACAGGAATTATGAGTGCTGCAGGCAGCTGCTACATGTCTGCTGACAAGTTGCATGCCACTTTTCCACAGTGATTGTCCTTTACCTGGAACAGATTCTCCATGGCAACCTCTTCAAAGGGCGCTTCTGTCTTTCTAAAATGCACACATTGGAAAGGAACTAGAAAATGGAGGCCTGAATCCCTACATAATGAAAAAGACGAGTTTCAGGATCTAGATAAAGAGTTGAGTGATTCTTTTCTTCCCATTTCTGAACATTTCTTTCTTTTTGGAAGGGTATAGATGGAAAGACGGGATTAAAATTCACTTTGTAGTCACTCTCAGTTAGGATCCCCATGAAACATGATTAGGGTCTATTAGCTTATACTGTTCTTGGTGACTATGACTTATATTTTGGCCCAATAATTTGCTGAAATATAGAAGGACACTTTGGCCTCCCTCCACCTGCTAATTAAAGACTGGTCATCAAAACTCAAGTTCTGAAGACTTGGTAGGCAGAAAAGAGTCTCAATATAGTATTTACAAAGATGAAAGTTGCCGGGCAGTGGTGGCGCACGCCTTTAATCCCAGCACTTGGGAGGCAGAGGCAGGTGGATTTCTGAGTTCGAGGCCAGTCTGGTCTACAGAGCGAGTTCCAGAACAGCCAGGACTACACAGAAAAAACCTGTCTCGAAAAAAAACCAAACCAAACCACACCAAAACAAAACAAAACAAAACAAAACAAAACAAAAGATGGAAGTTTTCAACAGAGAGGGCTGAAAGCCGCAGAATGATTATGGTTAGAATACTTTGCTGCCTGAAGTCTTTTTCCAGGTCTAAGATAGAAATAATTTGTAGCAAAACCTCGCCTTTGCTCACATGAAGCAAGCACCAAACTTCCTAGAAACAAACAAACAAACAAACAAAAAAGACAAAGCCAACAAAGAAGTCCTCAGCCTCCGGTCACCTCAGACTACTTCACATAGATGCCCTGATCTGATTGGTCCTCAGAGCATTGCCGCTCATCCTTCCTTCAATAGTTCACTGTTTCAAAAATAACTTATCCTGTCTGATTATACTAATAGACAAGATAGGATTTTAAATGATTGTATTATAAAATGAGTGTATTATACATTGTAGTACACTTATAAGTAAAAATTATAGTAGAGGGCAGGTGCATATTGTAAAATAAAAGTTCTAGAAGCTTGGTGGGTTCCTAGAATATAGAAAGGGAAATAAACAACAAGAACTGTGGTGGCTTTGGGAATTTTTACACTCTGAATCTTGCCTTTTGTTCCAGTGAAGAAGAGAGTGAGAAGGATGAAGGGTGACAGTCACACAGGCTGCTGACCCTGGCAGGGTGCCCCTTGGACCTGTAGTTATGTTGGTCAGTTGTGGGCAGAAAGTGAAAATATAAATGTTAAATCATGTAGGCATGGAAGGAAAGGTGCAGAAAGGTCATCTCCATATCTGCCTGGCACTTATGCTTGGTACTTTCCCACATAAACTCCTGAGAATAGAAGCTGTGATTTTTAGCCAGAAATATTAATAGTATTGCTGGTAGGTACTGATGGAATAACGATATCCAAATCTACTTCATAGTACTCTGTAATTACACTTTTCAAGCTATTTTATTATTGTCAAATATCCCAGTTGATAATACATATCCTTATCCCTGTTTGATATGTGTGTGTGTATATGGGTATACATGTGGATGTGGGTGCATGTATACATGTGTACATGTGTATGCACGTATATGTACAAGTCAGGGGACAACCTCAGGTGTTGTTTCTCAGAAGCTTTCCACTTAGGGTTTGGGGTACAGTCTCTCATTGACTTGGAATTTCACCAAATAGGCTAGGCTAGGGGGTTGGTAAGATTCAGGGTCTACTAGGGTTCCCATTCAGTGGACTAATAAGCACATGCCACCATAGCTAGTATTTTGTGTGAGTTTTGTGGATCACACTAAGGTCTCATGCTTGTGAAGAAAGTTTTTTACTCTCCAAGCCCCATATATAGTAATCTTAATAGTAAAGTAAATAAAATGTAGATTCACTGAGTATATTATTTACCTCTTAATAATTTGGGTAAAGAACTTGACATTGTCTAATAAACCTATCTGCGAATGCCAATGTATAGAATAGCTCAGGATGTCACCTTCTACTTAAGGGTCAGAAAAGCATTGTATAGCAAAGGATGCATGTATTCTTTTTCATCTAGCCTCCTTGAAGCTGAGCCATGTAAAGACAGTATTCTCTGGATTAAGAATAGATTTGATACTTAACTGTAGGACGAATCACTTATGAGCCAATGGTGCAAGATTCCCACCCCCTATTCTCCAAGGCTCATGACCCTCATCATAGATGTCATGTGGCCATGGTAGAGGCACAATGTCAAAGTTGTCAGGACCATTGTGTGAGTATAGTAGCTTCTGTGTTAAAATAACATGAATTGTCTGTTGCCAAGGTTGTGTTTGTGTAGTTGAAAGAACTGATTTAGTGCTTACTAAAAGTATACTTTCGGAATTAAACAGTGTTAGAGTAGAAACCTAGCTGTACCCCTTACGCTCTGATGGAACACAGGACACCTTGCCACTGTTTTCTCATGTCTGACAGGAACTCCTTACCACTGAACAAGGCACATGAAAAGACCAGTGTAAGAATCTTGTACATGGTGTGGATTCAGTCACATTGGTAGTCATGGATCATTATCAAGAGTTGGCTTCCATGATGAGAGATAATTCCAATGAACCACTATATGACAATGCCTCTGTTTGGTGAGTTACCTCTGTTAACATGGTCATGTAGAAACAGGCATTGTATTGTTGACGGCCAGAAATCAAAACTTCAGAATTCTGGGACTCATTACTGCCTCTTAATTGTCAAGGAATTCCAGTAGGATTTTGGATGCATTGTTACAGTCATCATTTTAAAGACAGTATTTGTTTATGTTAACTCATGCAAACATTGGTATACCAAATGCCAGGTCAATTAGCCTTAGAAATTAATTATGTATTTAAATAGCAGTAAGATGAGAAATACACACCACGGAAGTTAGAGTTGGGAATAGACTCGGTAAAGTGAACACAGTTTCAATAATATATGGGGGATGAATAATTCCCCACCAAACACCAAAGTAATAATGCACTGTAAGTACTGCTTTCCCCTGTAGACACTGCCAGGAATTCAGTGGGAAACAAGTTACATTATGAGGAAATATTGATTCACTGTGGGCACAGTGAGTCCTGTTATCATAAAGACAGTCTGTGGCCATTTGTTGTCTTTTTTTTTTTTTCATTTCCTTCTTTAAAGAAAAAAAAAAACTAAATATATGCCTTGCTTACTGTAACCAAGACATTTAGATTGCATCCTTTTAGAGAATAAAAAGATTTATTGGGTTTCAACTTTTCCCCCCATGGCTTGGGTACCCTGAGGTCATAAAAAAGTTGAACTCATTCCATTATTCTAGCTCTGGGTTTTATACATATATTAAGTCTGGAGCCTGGTACAGGAATCTTTTCCAGTCTGTAGAAAGATTTATCAGGCTTATCTGGACCCCTACAGTGCTGTATCCCAACCTGAGGCAACATGGCGAATAGAGAATATCACATTGAATAACACAATTCTACGTTGGGACTGGCTCCACTGCTCACTGCTCATTGTATACAATACTGGGTCAAGTCTCTCAATGGTACTCTGCATTTTACCTGAAAAGTTGAGATAGTAGTTCTTCACTGGTGAAGAAGTTATCAGGGTTGCCTGAAATGATGCATGTAAAATTTTAAATATGTACTGCATCAACGCTGGGCCCTACCCAAGTTGATATACCTGTGATTGCTGTGACCTGAATTTAGTCTTGCATGTCAAACTACAGTGAGTAACAACTAGTAGAAAGGACTTAAAGTGACCTCCTGAGAACCCGTCCTAGCGGACATCAACACTCAAGTTAGGTGAAAGGTAATATGGTAATGGTAGCCCTTAGCATTGAGTACTGGCACTGATTTGCCAATGTGATAGCTTGGGGATGAGTGCCCTTTTTTGCTCTCTGTACAGAAACATGGCCTGCTTCACCCTCAGAAGGAAGAGATCAAGTCTCAGCAGTGGTAGCCCTGAACAGCACTTCCCTGTTCAGAAAAAATATGTACTTCTCAGATTAAATTACTGCATTTTTCTAGCTAAGTGATATTCTTTCTCATCTTGAGAGCATCCAAAGATTTGAGATGATCTTTATGGAATTTGGGCATTGGTGAGATGGCTCAGCTGGTGAAGGCATTTGCTGCCCATACCTGGAAACCTGAGTTCCATCTCTGAAACCCACATAAATGTAGAAGGTGGAAACCATTGTCATAAATTGTTTCCTTAATTTTATATACACATATTCCTCACACACTATAAATAGATTAAATAAATAACACTTAGAGAAAGTCAGCAGCACTATAGTGGTAGTATAACCACTACCTTCAGCTTATAGGACAAGCTAATCCTCTCTGGACAGTTAAACACTGGGTTTTTTTGTCTTTCTGGGGTTTCCCCACTAAATGCATCAGAAAACCTAACCATGTAGTTCTTTTACTGTGCTGCCTCCTAGAATCCACCCAACAGAACTATGAATACTCTGACCAACCTTCCTTAAAAAGCCCTCATTCTCAGAGTGACCTCAGCAGGCTTATGTAGAAATTCACTGAGTCTACGGTGGAGAGAAAGATGGCTGAAGTATCCTACGTTGGAATCCATTTGCCATGGAGTTAGCCAACAGTGGACTGATGCTTAGATTATTGTACCCAGACTGTTCTTTCCTTCTTGCTCTAAGATACTTAGCTGTAAAGTCCAAGAATAATACAAGGGAGACAAAGATCAGTGTCTAGCAGTACTTCATTAAGATTCTACTTCCTCAGGCTGCCAAACTGTTGCATGATAGACAAGTGACATTGGCATGCCCTGAGGTGAACATACTTTTAATGAACTAAAAAAAAAAAAAAATACTTTTTCAGTCCGGCTGTTCCTATTCTCTTCTTGTTTTTCTCCCATGGTTAATTCAGTTTTGAAACCACCCACAACATGTGACAGGAAGGAAGGAGGTTGCAAGGACCTTTATTAAGAAAGAGAACTTGAGTGTTCAGCAAGACAACAGAGAGGACTGACCGCCATCTATTCTGTTGGTTTCTGGTTAATTCCTTGCCATCTCAATCGACTAGGATCAAGTTTGGTCTGCTGGCAAATGAGACATATTACCAAGGCATGAGCACAAGAGAATAAATTCTGCTTTCTCAAGTGGCTTCGGGAAACCTCTTTTGTCAGCTGGCCTTGACAGTCAAAGGATGTATGTGTGGCTGTCCTTGAAGCTGCCTTTGCAGGAAGAATACAGCCCAAACAAAAGAAAGACAACTGAAGAGACCAGTTTGTGATGACTTATTTTGAGAGCTGGATTCTTCCCCATTGAGATAGCTGATTAGGTGTCTCATCTCTGCTTAATAAGGGTGCATACACGTCTTCCTTCTTTTTCCTTAAGCTATTTGGAGTTGACTTTCAGTTATCTGCCACCAAAAAAGACTAGTTCAGTAAATATGACTCTAATTCATGTCTTTTCTACCTGGGTCACTTTGCCCTTTGCCATGATGTAACTCTACAGAGTCCCTAAAGAACCTGAGGTTTCCAAGCTTTTGAAATAATAACCAGATCTTACTGACATATTATGGAGAAAGAGAGAGAGAGAGAGAGAGAGAGAGAGAGAGAGAGAGAGAGAGAGAAAGCTGAAGTAGGTACTGTGTTTTGTTTCATATACTTGGAAGCACTAGCAATTAGCAAAACATTTTAAAAAAAGAGATTTATCTCCTTTGGAGGTGGGGCAATTAGGACCTGATAAATTTGATAAACTTAAATAAATTGCTCAAGGTCTTATGCCAGCCACTAGTGAGTAAATCTGGCATTCTAAGTCGTTCCTTTTCACTTGCATGGAATAGAAAGGCAATCTTGGAACCTCTAACCTTCCTCATATAAGAATGCTTTACATTCAGACGCCTTCTTTTCTAGTGGTGTGCCATAGCTCTTCCCTTAATTCTGTTTCCATGGTGCACTGTACATTGACGTGCCTTGAACATTCTGGCATTTGCTTGGGGGTGGGAAGCCTTTCTCCAGACCTCAGCTTCAGATGCTGCCCACCTAACCATCTGTGGCAACAGATTTGTGTGTTATCAATTAAAGTCTAAAGGAAGTTGGCAAAGCCTCCTACTCTAACAGGATGGGCTAAAGACGTTCCTGTTAAGACAGAAATGGGTTGTGTCTATGATGGTGGTGCTTGGTAGCTTTCCAAGAACACTTTAAATATACCCCGTGTCATGAATTGCCTAGCTTACATTCACTTTCAGACATTCTTCCCAGAAGTGGCTCTCTTCCATAGAATGAACCTGTGCATATCTGGTCAGGGCTGTCCTGTGGAAAACAGAGCAAAATGCACAGTTGGGAGAATCCTTGTGAATTTCACATTGACATTCACTTGGGAAATTACCACATTAAAAAAAAATCTGCAACATCTTCATATGTCTGTATCTACAATGCTGGATTCCATTTATAGCCACAAAGTCCTTGGTTGCAGGTGCTCAGAAAGACCATGCATCTCTTTGAGCTGTCTCCCTTGGGCACTCCAACAGAATTAAGTATACAGGATAAGCTGCAATTCTAACTCGGACAAACTCAAGTTCATGCTTGAAATTTGTGAAAGAAAATCTTCCACAAAACTAGATTAGTTAAATCCCCCCTCTCTCTCTATCTATATAACCTATGTTGATCATTTATTAAATATTACTTCCTAAGTTAGGTCCTGACATTAGGGGTTACCAATATGTGATTTCCGTTCTGAAATCACTTACCAGTTACTAAGACTAGTTGATTAGTTGTACTATTATTTATAAAGGGGTTTTCTGTGGGTTAGAGAGATTGCTTGGCAGTTATGGGTACTGGCTGCTCTCCTAGAGGACTCATATTCAATTTCCAGCACCCACATGATGGTTCACAACCATATGTAACCTCAGTTCCAGGGGATATGTCACTCTCTGTGGCCTCCATAAGCACTGCACATGTGTGCATAGACATCCATACAGGATTAACACTCATACACATAAAATGAAAATAAATTAATTTTTAATAAAGGTTTCTACAGTGGATTATAAAGCAATGTGTTCTTGAATTACAAGAAATTTAGTCTCAGTATAGTTAGGACTTTATGGCACAAACATCACATTGTCTACCCCTCCTCCCAACACTATGGGCACTTTGACTTTACCATTGCAAACTCTTAACCTATGGGCCCAGAAGACTCCTTGTTGAGAGACCTATCTCAGGTATATCATTATCCTTGGAAACAGTTACTTTAGTTAAGGTAACCTCAGTTTTTTAATTTTATCAAAGAAAGGGCTTCCTTCATTGTCACGTGTCCCCAGGGTGGTTGTAATGAGGGAGATTCACTCCAGGTTGTGAAACACTGAGTTAAGCTAAGATTAAAGATAGGGGTTTATAGTGAAATAGGAGAAATGACTTCTGGTCTTAGTTCATAGTAAAATCTACCTCTCAATGTCTCTAAAATGAGATGAATTTTATTATCTGAGGGTCCAGAGAGAGAGAGTGACTGAGAAGAGTCATTCTTGGAGACATAGGGATAGACAAGATTATCTCTCAAGATCCTCATGACCCTTGAATTCTATATTACTTTTAAACTCATAACCTAGGCCAATTCCAATCTGTCCCTTTAACTGTCACCAAAAATAAAAATTGTGCCTGATAGGCAGCTCATCCTCAGCATACCCTCTATGTCACTAGAAGCCAGAGGACTTTATGTTTTTTTAAAGATCCTTTTGTTTTTGAGAAAACTTGGCAGAACCACCCTTTTGTGAAGGAAGAAAAAAAAATCAAATTTCAGGGCTGTGGAAAAATAACTTTTTGTGCTCTTAGGTTCCAGAATCAACCATTTGTTAGAACCAAGTGTCTGCTGGGGTGTGAACAAATTCTTGGAAGGCATTTCCTAAATTTTGTTATTGTTGTTTTATCACCTCATTCTCATGAGGCTTCTCATTTGCTCTCTGCTGCCTGCGAGGCTGGGCTGGCCAAGAGAGACCTGGCTCATCTTTTATTCTTAAAAACCCTAATATGTATTTCATGAAGGAGATACATATGTTTGTTTTATCTTGTCTGCTTAGACAGTATTCTTCATTTCAAATAAAGAAAACAAGAATATGTTTACTAAGAACACATTCCAACCACACATTTTACATGAACCTCTCTTGAAATATTGTTCTCCAAGTTCCTTTTAATTCCTCACTTTCTCTACCAAGAGAATTTTAACCTAGTTTTCTATGTGAAAACTACAGTCACCGTAATTAGATGTCATACCAAATCCCAACTCCTGATATCTTTCCTCCCTGATCTTTGACCCTGAGCTTAAGTATAAAATCTTTCATCAACCCACAGAAAACTCCACTTCCTAATTGGAAAGTAGGATCACAATAAACCATGTTAGAGTTGACATGGTGACAATATGTAACAATGATAGAAGTGCCATCAGTTGCATAGCTTGCCAACTATTGGTGATGAACTTGCATTTGTTAAAATACTTTGACAAAACCCGTGTAAGGCTTTATTATTCATAACTCTGAGGGACAGCATGCACTGTATGGAAAATGTTTATACCTTTTAGTGTATGTGAACAGCCTGTGACACTCCAGGATTTCATGGTCCTTCAAGATTGTATTGAAGAGTTTCTACAGAAGGACCTTCTCAGAACACACGGGAAAGGTTTCCTCAAGGCCAGGACAATGAACATTTGAAAAAATATTGGGCAAGTTGTAGGTCAGAGCACTGACTCCTACAAATTAATCTTGACAAACAAAGCAACCATAGCCCATCTTGGTACACTATCTTGAAACAACTGAAGCAGAATAAGATACACTTTGCAATGTTTAATGTAGAATTTCTCCCTGGATTTTCCATATATCTTTAGACCAGATCTCAGTCCCATGCGGGAGACTTAGAGCACTTGACTCTGGTATATAGATGAGGTGACTGTCATCATGACAAGAAAAAGTCACATAATTTGTGAAGACCCTCTAATTTAAATAGCTCATCTGAAATGGCATATTGTTGAGTATGAGGATATGTTGATTTTCTGACTATGTATACAACATATTTCTTGCTTAACCAGACTTAAATTATTGAAATCAATGTAAGAATGTACAGTCACATGCTGAAACAGAGTAGACATCATAAGAACTTTTAAATGCTCCTCATGCAGATTTTTAAAAATCTATATTGTGATGTTTTGATTTCTTAAAAAAACTGGCTGAGGAATGACTGCTTTCTCTGGACCAGAAAGTTCTTAAGAAACAGCAACAATGCATCCAGGAGCCAACTTTTAATTTGCAAACTAATTAATACAAAGATGTACTTGTACCGCCTGGATCAGATATCTAAGAAACAGTAATCTTTTGCCTGTACCATCCAAAGGTCAAGGATCAGCACCTGGGTACCATCTCTATGGTATATGTGAAGTGTTTATAAAAAGATAAAGAGATAAAGAGAGTATGTTCTGTGGGTGTGGGGAGAGGTTTGGGGAAGGGGATGTCTCAGTGCACCCATGTAGAGGCATCTCTTCCCGTGAGGGACCAGTCACACACTGGTATACTATAGAATAGAGTTTATTGAGGGCATGGGTAGGGGAGCCAGTAGGGTAGTAGAGGTAGAGAGAGAGAGAGAGAGAGAGAGAGAGAGAGAGAGAGAGAGGTAGAGAAGCAGAGGAGTGGAGTAGAGGCTGGCCATGACCACGTGGAGAGAGAGGAAGAGAAGAGGGAAGGGGATAGAGAGGTAAGAGAGTAAGAGGGTAAGAGATTAAGAGGGAGAGGAGGGGGCAAGCAGCCCCTTTTATAGTGGGCCAGGCCTACCTGGCTGTTGCTAGGTAACCGTAGGGAGGAGCATACCTGGCTGTTGCCAGGTAACTGTGGAGGTAGAGTTTAGACAGAATACTAATAATATGGAAAACATTTAAAAAAAATTAAGTCAGACAATCTTAAACTGTTCACTCTGCTTGACTCCCCTAAGGAAATCCAAGAAAATTGATGGAGCGTGTTGTCCCTTAACATTCTGCAGCTGACTTCTCACTTTGACTCTTCTAGTCCCACTGTCTTTCCTAAGTATCTCTGTATGGCATGGCATGCCTCCCATGTTGAGTATCTTTAAGTACAGACCTTTCGTAAGTTGGGAGTGTAGTCCCATAAACCTGTAGTAAGTAAGAAACATCATTAGGCAGAGTGTAATCTATCCACATAGCTTTATCAAAGAGCGTAGATTGTTCAAACCTATCTCAAACATGCCAGGACAAGTTGCAATCATCACACAAACTCATCTTACACAAAGCCTATTGTATAAGTAAGTGTTCAATAGCCACCATCACTTACTGAATGCCCATATCCATAACTAGTGTCAGCATAGTACATTGATGTGACTTGGTAGCTTCATGATGACAGGAGTGACTGAGACTCCAGGTTACCACTATTGCTCCGTATCACTAGAGATTTTGAAGCCAGGAAATTATTAAAATTCACAATCCAAAGCAGAGTTGCTACTCAGTGGGAGTTGTTTTCATATCATATAAGGCCTTAAAACTTAATATTGAGCCACTGTAGGCTGGGAAATGGGTACGTAGCAAAGTGCACCTCTGGATCTCTTCTCTGTTTCTGTCTGTAGCCATAGCTAATGGATCCAAACATAAAACAATACACAACATCCTCAGAACTAATGCTATTGAATTTATGGCCATCTGTGACCACCCTTGACGCTGATCAGTGGCAATTTCAATGAAACATGTGAAATATTAGAAGGTAGATTGTGTTATATCTGTTCCTCCAATGAGTCCATTCTTAGATCTTTCGACCCATCTAATGATAGACTTGGAACACAGACATTTAATCTCACCCACATGGTCAATTCTTTCTGAATGAAGTGCCTAGTTCTTTGTGAATGAAGTAGGGTTACACCTGCTTTGCCTAATGCTTACACCTATTCAAACATCTGCTGTGGCCTATGCAAAGAGAACAGCTTTAAAAAACCCTTGGTAAAGCAGCATCCCCAACACATTTAAGATGTTGAGAGATGATCTTATTATTATGAAAGAAGAGCGTCTCGAATTAAGGAAGTCGTTGGCCACATTTGTACAGCATAGAAATTAGAAATAATAAACCAGGATACTGTTTCTGCCACTGTTTTTGTGCTCGGCCTTTGTACAGTCTCAGGACGTCATTAGTTCTGTGTGGGAAAAGGCAAGAAAAACTTTGTTAGCTGGTTTATCTAATGAACAGCCAAAGATCCTTTTTAAAAATCCTTTTCCTCTCTGAGATATTTCTTGCCATTTTTTTTCTTTTTCTTTTTTAGCTAAAGGATTGTACCCATAATGGCCCCATATTATTCTTCACATTTACTCTGTATAGGTTAAAAGCATGACCTCTGATGGCCAGTGGAACGGGCTCTTTCCCAGGAGCTTATTCGTTTAATTTCTTGCGGCATTCTGAGTGAATGTTTTCTTCCAGCTGGGTCCCTATTAACTAATAGGCAATAAACTTTGACACAAGTTCATCTTTGTTTGCCTCAGACATTTAGTTTTATATTTGTAGTCTATGTGGATGGCCGTCCTATCAGGCCCTCAGCTTCTCCCCTGCCCATAACGGCATGCACTTGAGAAAGTCAGATCTTGATAGTCTCTTGGAGATTTCAGAATAGCATTTGGCCAGTGGTCTGTATCCTTGTCTCTTTTCTGCTCACTTGCTCGCTGCCCCTGCCGTGCTCAGTTTTCCTTTCAACTCCATCATCTTTCTAAAGTAGCTCTTGATTTTTCCTTGTCAAGCCACTGAGAAGTTCAGTTCCCATCAGAAAGGGAAGGCACAGGGATCTCCTTCCCATACACAGAGCAGTCCTTTATACCAGGGATTTTTTTTTTAAATCAGTATTAAGTGATTTAAGCCCTAGATACGTGATGAAAATCCAAACCCAAGTACTCAAATGTAAAAGATGCTTTTAAATAAAATAAGCCCAAGATGGGAGAGAAAACAAAAGCTCTTAAAATCAGCACTATTAGTTTATTGTGTTATTTGACTCTATGGAATATGGAGTGTTCACGTGCCCAAGTCAGCTAAGCACTCAGGATATGTTCCCTCACTACACTCCCTGGCAACCATATGTGCTAAGCCTCACTTCCCCTTCACTCTATGGTTAAGAAAACTAATCCCTGCAGTTATTAATGAATATTCACCAAGTACTTACCACTAGCCATTGCTAGTAGTACATTCCATCATGTAAGTTAATCATCTTAATGATTCAAATAAAACGAACTCAAGTATTAGTCAGTGTTGTTCTCCCATTTAATGGAAGATAAAAACTGAGGTATGGGGCTTTAAGGAACTTAAGTGAGTATTCCAGAAATAAGTCAAGGTGTGAAAAGCAAAGGCTGTGTGTTTGTAGAGCGTGGGTGTACCCTCTCTCCTCTATTGATGGAAAAGCTGGAGCTATGGGAAGGGAGCTGTGGGCTGAGTCACCTGTGTTTGCCTCTACCTTGAGGACTTTCCCTGAAAAGCTGTGTTTATTTTCTTTGAGATACTGCATAGGTTCTGGCACCAAAGAAGGTCTCTAGTGCTGAGAGGCAAATGCTGTGATCATCCACGAGACTTGCTTCTTTACACCGTAATATGAAAATTGTCAATTACGGATGAATTATGGATGCTACAGATACCTGTAATTGTCGGCTGCAGTTTTGTAAACATGCACAGCTGCCTTTAATTTCATTTAACCAGTCATGTAATTCATTAACACACACCTGCAGTTACCCAAGATACAACACCAAATGAACCTAGCTTTTGGTTTGTACTTTGCCTGTTTCATACGCTCCCCTGTTTAATTACCACATGCACAGGGAGGGAGCTGGTTAAAAATAGGGTTCATCTAAAGAGGAAGCCTGGTGATTAGCCTGTAAGCACACACTCAAGTTGCCTTCTTAGACGTTGCAGTAAATCACTCCTTTATCAGTTGCAATCCAGGGCAATAAGGAAAAGGAAAACAAATATAAAAATACAATTTTTTCAACTGTTACGTTAACAAAGTCAAATCTTTACAAGATGAATCTTGGAAAGTCCTCCCATCATAGATACAGAGGGTGGTGGCAGATTCTCATGTCCAAAGAAAAAATCAACAGAGGTTGTATCTTGGAAGTATGGTCTTACAAGACTAGATAAGCTGGATGCCTTTATTTTAACTTTCTATTTTCTTATGTTTTTCCCACAAAATGAAATTTTTTTCTAGTTTTCTCATAAAGCATTAAATGACTTAGGTGCTTTTTCTACCAAACTATATCCATATCTTACAAACAACAATAACAATGCCCATTCCACTTTGGGGTGATATGAACTTAAGCCCAGCATCCTATTCAACATGTGGGGTCTTCTGTATCAATCAGTGGTATTGGTTTGATGTTCCTCATTGTGTATAGTCAGCATTCAGCAACTGAAGAAGTTAAGTGACTCTCTGACATGAAGGTTCACTTGGTAAATGGGACCCTTGTGATTTAAACTCAGGATGGCTATCTCTCATAACCACCCTTCCTATCATGATGCCACTCATAGTGTCCTAGTGTACAAAGATTCTACTCATGTCTTCACACCTATCACCATTAACCCCCTTTATTTACTCTACCGATTGTACCAGTTGCAGAGCATTTTGTAAAGATCTGCCTCTAGTGGTGTCAATCAGACTCAGCCTCCTGGCTTAAGACTTGGAGTTTTTGGAGACACCAGCTCAAACTGGCTGAAGTGTAAAAAGAGACTTACTTGCTTATGCAATATACAGATATTTCAGTCACCTTTCTCTCCTTTTCATGTTTAACTTGCTCTTCCTTTTATGTTAAGTTTAGTTTTAAGTAGGGACTTCCAAAATGGTGAAGAAGGAGTCCTCGCTGATGCTAGGTGTATATTCTGTAGTTTACACTTCCCATTCCCAAGAGCCAATAATTCAACAAGATTACTTCAAAAATCCTAGAATTTATGGCTCATACTATTTCTCACCTTACTAGGCAACATAGAAGTTCAGAGATGGAGTGCTGTTTGTAAGTCTTGGGATTGGAGGGTAAAGGCAATGAAAATTGGAATCTACTACTCATTATCTATATAGAGGAAAGGGAAAGTAAGCTTGGTTTCTAAAGGAAGGCTGGATCTTAACTCTACAATTAAGGAGTCTAGATATTGAGTAGCCAAGTCAATGGATGTTCTTCTGGTTCATCAGTAGATTAAAAAAAATGAGCCATTGTCTTTGCTCATAGTTCAACAGTTATTTCCCCATTGATGGTTAGGTTTAGCAAAATTTTCTAGGCAAATATTATTAATAGTGCCCAATATAAAGTGGTCTAGTTCTGTGCCAGCTGTGCCTCTACACAGATCAATACCAAACTATCCACATCAGACCCAATTAATGTTCAGCTGGTATTTATTTCCCAGATGTTTCCAATTATTGAAACAAATACAGTGGTTTATGACGTGTCACTGGACACTTTCAAGGACCATTTAGAAAGTGCTGCAGTGGGAAAGCTGGAAGGTCATGTTTAGGAACTGGTAAGTGGAAAGATGAAGACGTGGGAAGAATGGTGTTTTGTTGAAAAAGCCAGAGGAGATGGATAAATAAGGACTCACTGGATATAAGTTGAAAAGCTCCTCCATAGCTTTGAAGAGCCTGAGAATCAAGCTCTCAAAGGCTGCCTTATTTTCTTTGTTTATGCCTTATTTATTCTATACCTCTAGGCTCCAAGTGTTAGCATCACTTGTAGTTTCAGAGAGACCTCCATAGAGCGGTTAAGATTGACACATTCAATCTGATGATGCTGTGGCTCTCTCATGGCTAAGAGGCAACACTCCAATGTTGAATGAGAAAGCCCTGTCATATGGCTTGTCTGAAGTAGTCACCACAGAAACCCAGGGTGAGAACATGTGCTTTTGAGATTAGTTTGGCTTAGACACTATATGGAAATCCACTTTTCAAGAAACCCATTCATAGATGTGTGACTCACTTTATGTTCATTATTTACCTTAAATCTATTTGCTTCTGTTTTCTAGTTTTTCACTTTTAGATATAAAAGTTTTGTGTCAATCACCTGACTACTAAGAGTGATTAATGTTAGCTCATCTAATACATGCCATATGATTTGTTTTCATTTCTTTCTATTATTTTAAATACTTTTGTTCATTGAAAGTGTCATAAACATATACAATATATATTGATCATGTCTCCTTCAGGTTCTCATAGTGTTCCCCCATCCTGTCTCTTATCCAACTTTAAGTCTCTCTCTGTTTTGTTGTTATTAGCAACCCTGAGTTCAGTTAGCATTGCCCATATGGACATGCATATATGGCCATCCACTGGGGCATGCATGCACAAACAAACAATGTTCACAGCCTTAAAGGAGAGTTACTTTCTCTTCCTTATCAGTTACCAAACACCAATAATCTCTCAGATAGGAGTCTGGCCTCAGGGGCACTATGGCATCCATACTGGATTTTTAACTGTTTTGATATTTGTATGATGGTCCTGTGCGGGTGATTAAAGCTGCTATGGGTTAATAGTTCTCCAGACTCACTGGTTCTTACACTCTTCCTGCCCCCTCTCCAGTTAAGTACCTTAGGCTTGGGTGAGGGGAAGTTGATATAGAATCCATTCACAGCTGAGCACTTGATGTTATTTAGACGTGGCACTTGGACCAGTTATGAATCTCTTCATTAACCGACCTACTGCAAACTGTGTTGGTAAATGGGATTCCCTGGGTCCCTAAAAACAAGAAACGGGTTCTGTGAACATTTGGGCAACTCCTGTTATAAACATTTCTGAACTTCCTTTGGCTTTAAGATTATTGTACAACCTCAAGAATTCGGTTAGTATACCACGTCTCTGTATAAATTATGTTTGTAGACATTGATCTTCATACCATGTTATCCAGACGTGCTACTTCCTTGAGACTCAGTTTTCTCTTCTCATGCCCTCCTTCTCTGGGCTTTACCAGTGACCTTGTGCCGTTCTTTCTTCTCTGGGTTCCTGAACACAGTTTTGGTTGTCTTGTCCAAAAGAGCATGGAAGGAGGAGTAGTTCCACTCTCTCCAAAATTTATTTATTTATTTCCACATAACTCTGCTTGCCTTAGCTATGGGCATAGGCATGCACACACACACACACACACACACACACACACACACACACACACACAC
>JANHMN010000008.1:32860587-32924663 GCA_030674055.1 Rhabdomys pumilio
ACACACACACACACACACACACACACACACACACACACACACACACATCTTATCCACCCAATGCACATGAAACATTTAATCTCTACTTTCTGTGCCACAAAATTCTGGAGCAAAAAAAGCATAAAATAAGAGAGAGAGAGAGAGAGAGAGAGAGAGAGAGAGAGAGAGAGAGAGAATTTCAGGCAGGAATCTAAATCTTAGGCTAGAACAAAGAAGTAGGCTTCAGGCATGAAAATAACTTTGGGCTAGGACAGAAGTAGGCTCAGATATTTTGGTCATCCTGATAGGCTCTTAGAAATAGTGATCATGGGAGTGATTGCGGGACTCTGTTTATGGTCCTCCTTGTTCTTTGACTATTTGTGTTTATTGTCTTGCTTGTTCCTTGACTACTTGTGTCTTTTGTATTGCTAGTTCCTCAACCTAGAACTGACCTTAATACTTGCATGTAATTTAAATGCTATAAAAGCAAAAAAAGGAAGAGGAAAGATGGGTTAAGGGGTTAATGGAGGGGAGGATGGGAAATGGGGGAAGGGGATAACATCTGAAATGTAAATAAATAAAATATCAAAAAAAAATAAGAGAGGCATTATCAAGAAAAAAGATCACATAACAATGAACTTCCATACAGTAAATACAAGTTGACATGTTTTAATTGTATTAATTACATGCCTTGTTGCAGTTTATCAAGTCAACACTGGGGGCGGGGGGAGAATAATTCCCTTCCATTTAAGATAAACTTCAGACTTGGCTCTCCTCAGACATAATCTACACGAAGTGAAATTTGGATGAGAACCCAGAACGCATATAGCACAGAGTCCCAGTCATAACTTATGGTTAGCTGCGTAACTAATGACTGATCTTTGTGAAGACTATAGTGATGAAGGAACCTAAGAAGGTCTTGACAATCCCAGGACCTGTGCGTGTGATAGCAGAGAGTGATGGTGCTGTAGAGTCAGCATTTATTCCAGACACTGCATGCTCTCCTAACTTTCCCAGCACTGATGTTATCCTTATTTTATAGACGAGGAAATGGAAGTGGAGAGAGGTTATCACTTATGTCTTATTTAAGATCTGAGCCAGAACTCGAGCTAATCCATGACTGTCAACTGTAATCTCATAGGTCAGACTCTGTGCCCACCTGCATGCATTTTAGCACTCCTGTCATAATGTACTGCACAGGACAAGCCATGCTCTTTTATGATTTAAGAAACAGAGCTTGTACTTTGAGGGGGCACAAGATGAAAATTAACATATCATTACAGTGGTAGTAGGAAAACAGAAAGTGTCAGATCTGAACTAGTTACCCAAGGCTTGAATAGAGTCCAAATCTGAAGAAAACATTTGCAGAGTCCTTATTCATGACTGTGTCCCTTTGTTTGCAGCAATATTTCATTAAAAATCAGTCTTGTGCAGTAATTTCAGGGTATTAAAGTTGAACAGCTTAAAGTTATGTAATTAATTGCATTCAGCTTCAGTTACAATTACTAATTGATCCAAGCCTGCCAGCATCACACCTGGCAATAGACAGGCGTGCAACAGTGATGCCAGGCAGGTGGTGGCAATAATTAGGTTATTACTTTTTTTCACCCTTCAAGTACCAGGTGGTCCAAACCCCAGGATCAAGCAGGCTGCATTTGGCCCACGGGTACCATTTCTGATTCTTGAGCTATTTTGAAGAAACTAAGAATAGTGTCAGGAATACCTAGTAGATGAGATGAGGTAAGCCCAGGACCAAAGTTGTTATACAAAGACAGGCTTGAGGAATGAAATCTGTGGACTTTTAAGATTTTCTAGGAGACAAATAGGGTCTAGAAGAAGAAATTCCCACCAAACAAATAGCCACTGTGTCTGTGAGCTCTTTGGCTGCTCTGAACCGGGCTCTCTTGGCATGAATGAAGAAGTTACAGAAGTAGTCATGTGATCTGAGACTATGAGTACTGTGTGTAGTGAGTGGTCCTGTACATCAGCCACAAAGTCAGGTAGATACTTTTATTTGTCTGGTTGGTATATTTTCTTTCTCCTTGGTTTTTCCTTGGATTTTTCTTATGAAATATGACATTTTGCAAATTATATTACTTTCTGGTTCTCAGTTTCTTCACCTGTAGTATAGAAATGGTTAATTAATACAGATGGATGGATGATCATTGTACTCACTAAAGAAGAAATGTATCGATATAGCCTAGTATAGTCTGGGCTGTACAATAAATTATCTATTCATATAAACATGTTTTACCTTATTATATCCAAAATAGTAGATGGTTTGATGCCTTAATATTCAGTTAAGATTGACTTTCAGTGATCAGAACTTTGGAATGATACGTATTATAATCTTTATTTCCAAAATAAAACTATCTGTGTTTATTGAATATGTATTAAATTCTAGAAAAGAGATACCAGGGATACTCTAACATATGCACTTCTTAATGTTAAGTTGGTATTAATATCTTCATTATGTAGATGAAAACCTCAGGTCTGAGGAGGTCATGTAGTTTCCTAAAGTTTGGATCTATTTTTAGCTAGCATATGAAGAGCTGAATTGGAACTCATCCTGGTTCTAATGCTATTAACCACCATGATTTAGAAAAGAGGAAAAGTGTTCTTGGGTTCTTTTTGCAAGCCTTGGGTCTGGCTTATCTTATACTACCCTCTGTGTTTCCATTCAGATTGATTTCAGAAGCCATCAGTCTGAGGTAGGAAATGTGTATTTGGAGAGTGTTCAGAAACAAGAAGGGGAAATTAATACTAATGCCACTTAGTTGCCTGTATTCCTCGTTTTTTTTGTTTGTTTGTTTATGGCTTTTGTATGTTTTTAAAGCCCACTTTAGAGCATCCTGTAGAAATCCAGGCTGACATCCACAGTTAGTGGTGTGCAGAAAATGTTGGTGGACCCATCATCTTCAGTCAGAAGTGAAATATTGCCAGGAGGTATCAAAAGTCATCACAGTCTACCTGATGGCAACTCTGTCCGTAACAACTGATAAGCCAGCTTCTCCTTTACTGGAAACGATTTATCCCAATTGCAGTAGGAGTGAAGAGGATAAAATCTCGCTTGTCAGGCATACAAGCAGATTTGAAAAAAAAATACAAGCTTGTTTATTTTTAAAATAGTTTTCAGTCTTTCTGGAACTGTCTTTTGATCAATAGACATGACTAAGTAATCCCATGGTCTCATCTCCCAGGCTTTATTCTCCTCATTTATTTACCCTAGATGATAAAACCTCACATGTGGTCTCTTTAGTCATTTCTAAGTGGGGCTGGCATCCTTCAGTTTATCTCCAGGTGTCTCTGACTCTGAATTTCACTTTCAGGTTGTCTTAGTATGTACCATGCACGACGAGGAGGGCAGAGAGTCAGTTATAATTATTCAGTTACTATTATTATCATTGCTATTATTAATTCAAAGAGGCAGGGCTCCTTGGATTGCAGGACTTGGATTACATGACGAAACCCTGTATCTTACTTTTCAGCCCACAGGGAACAGCTGGGAGCCCCTACTGTTAGTTCCTTCCCTGATGATCTGCCTCTTCCTCCACAGGGTTAACCAGTTCCTCAGATCAATACCTTCCTGCTAGAATCAGCGGAAATTAAACCCAGCCATGAAGCTTCACTCAAGCCCCTTAGAAAATATACCCCTGAAGAGCAGCCCTAATACTGGGGCCTCTGGTAGAATGGCTTTGCTGGATCTTTATTCTTTTGCCATTCCTGAACTGACAGGAAAAGGGCTTCTGATTTCAGCCACATCTCTTACAATAGCGTTCATCAGTATGCTGCTGAGATTTCTCAGTGACCTCTCAAATTCAGAAGCATCTGCCCACTCTATTGCACTGGACAAGCATCTGGCTTCTTAACAACCTTTGGAAGCACCCCCTCCCTTATATATAATTGCACACAGGTACCATTTGGAGCATACAATATAATGGAATAATATCTTTGTTCAAATTTAACTTGTGAGGTATAAATATCTTTGTTCAAACTCAACTTGTGAAGTATAAATTGTTTGAATTGCTCACAAAAATCCTGTATGGGACCTTGATAACAGTTACTAAGATTCTGATTCATCAGACACATTGTACAATTTCCTGGGAGCAAAGGTAAGCATATGGAATCTGATCCCAGCTTACAGTCTCAGCTGAAGGCAGATATACATAGTAGACGGGTGGGGAACCTCATACCTGTGCAGACTACAGGGATGGACTGATCTCCTCAGAGTAGTCTCCTAACGTCATAAGAAGTGACTCAAGTCTCCTCAAATAACTAGTGTGGGATTTTAAGTAACCTGCCTTAGTTTCTTCATCTAAAAGGAAGCAATTAGACCAGCAGTTCTTAACCTTCCAATGCTGTGACCCTTTAATACAGTTCCTCATGTTGTGGTGACCCCCCCCCCCCATTAGCATGCTACTTCGTAACTGTAACTTTGATACTGTCATGAATCATAGTGTTGATATTTTTGGAGATAGAGGTTTTCCAAAGGGGTTGTGAGCCACAGGTTGAAAACCACTGAGGTAGACCGTGTACCCATTACCACTCTCCAAGCTTAAGAATGGACCTCCCAAAGCAGGAACACTAGAATCTCTACAGTCAAATGAGACAAGACACACAGCGTACGTATGGATGCTAGATGTGGAGCGCTCCTGGAATTCTTTAAGGTCAATGGTGTGACCCTTCCCTTATAGTGAAGAGCCAGGCTGAGATAAGGGAAGTAACTTGCTGGAGAAAGTGCCAGTTTATTCTATGTGCTCTCAGAGTATTTGTCACTGAACTTTTCCCATATGTAAGACTTTATCAGCTGTTCATTCTCTGTTGCTATTACTCAGATCTGGTAAGGAATATGAATCCAGCATAGGTTAGATGTGATTGAATGGATGTGGCTATTTCTCAATAAAGGCTCATTGACAAGATTTGCTCTGGGACTGGATTTAACCAGTGGGTCATATTTTGCTGGGTAAATAGTTCTAGATGGGTGTCATCCTAGCTTGGTGAATCTACATAGGATGCTCTACTGCACACACATGTATTCACCATTCAGTTTTTGAATCTCTGGTGTGGATGTAACAATAGTAGCAATGTCATGTCAGAGTTAATATAAGGATAAAATTTGATGCAGAATAATTAGAGTAGCAACAAGGTCCTAGTAGGTTTTTGTTTGATTGACCATTACTGGTAAGATTCAGAAAACTTCAAGAGCTTATCTGCTTCACATGAACATTAATGGGTAAGGATGGCAATTCCAATTAGGCAGATTCTGGACCCCTTCCACTGACATCCCAGGGCTAGAGAGAAGGATTTGGCCCAGGGTGTCTGCCTAAGTTCCAAGCCCAAGCTGACTCACTGAAACAGAACTTCTGGCCACACTTACTCATGCTGGGTAGACTTTGTAGGTCAAAATGCAAATGTCCATGTGTTCAGAGTATGGTTCTGTTTTGAACCGCATCCTAAAATTATTCCAAGTCATGCCTTTAAAGCTTTCTGTTAGAGATTTCAATGGAACTGTATATCCTTTAACTATGTGTGTGTGTGTGTGTGTGTGTGTGTGTGTGTGTGTGTGTGTGTAATGTTATGGTAATTCTTGGAAGCAAAGCTAATTCAAATATACTTCTCCATGTCGGCTAGGAAGCTGTAGAAAGATGCTTTTGTTTATCATAGGGTCATGTATTTCTCCTGTATGTGCTTAAGATGCTTGACATGCTGACTACAAAATGTATCTTTCAATTGTAGGCACTAATTATATATAAAAGACTCAAACATCTATGTAGCCCTCGCTTTTCTGGTTTGGAATGCCATGTGTGGCCGCGTCTTCACTTCTAAGGAATAAGCAGTCTCCAGTCAGTATCAGCATCCATTTTAAATTCACCAAGCTAAAAACCATAGCACCCAGAAAGTGGCAGCATAACTCAGCAATCTGAGTTACAAAAACCAAATAACTGTAAAATTCATGTCATTTGTTTATTATTTTGAAGCATCATAAAAATATTCCAAATGTTTGTTCATGCCTTTTTTTCCTAATGAGTACACTGAGTAATGAATAGATTACAGTCATGCCATTATGCTTCCTTCCTTCCTTTCTCCTTCCCTCCCTCCCTCCCTCCCTTCCTTCTTCCCTTCTTTCCTTGTTATATTTAATCCTGTTGGCATGGAGACTTGATACTCCTTCCTTGTACAAGCCAGAGGATGCTGACACCTTTTGGTTTCTATGTTGGATACATGGGTTCTTATTCTAGTACAGGAATAACAAAACTGCAGCCCTGTGGATCAAATCTAGCCTATCACTTGCTTCCTAAATAAATAAAGTTTTATTGGAGCACAATCCTCATATTTCAATTGTCATGCCTGCAATGCACCAGCAGACCTGCATAGTCACCATGCATATGGATAGTTTATAAAGCAGAAATTCTTTGTTATGTGTTTCTTTATAAAGAATATGATTTCTCTAGTGATACAAATCTCTACAAGTAAGACAGCTGAAGAGAAGAGAGGGCTATTAGCTTCAGATTCCCACTTTTGAATTTAATATCAAAGATTCCCCAATTCCCCATTTGAATGTGTCCCTCGATGTTCTATATCTTTCATTGCATGGGGGCTATAATTTATTCCACCTGAGTCAGAAAAATCAAATTTATTCACCTTTTCCCCCAAAGGCTCACTAGTGTAGTCTTTAGTCAGTATTCTGTTAAATTATCACAATTAAGTCTGTTGGGGCATACACATCATTATGTATCCCTGTCTCAATCTGACATAATGAAATTGTGAAAATATTCCAAGAGGAATATATTGAGCCCAGACAAGGAGCCAAAATGATACAATCTACTGTTGCCTCTCTGATTATCCTATCTGTAAAACCTAAGGTGCTTTACAGTGTGCGTGCACTGTGTCCAGACTCAGAATGAAGAATGACAAAAATTTTGAGATAAATTGGTTTGTGAAATATTTATGTGCACTTTGGTGGCAAAGACAGGAGGTAATGTGTTTTGTATTGAATCAGCTTGGGATAAAAAAAAAGAGCACAATGTTAATGAGATTTTTTAAAGCTACTTTTAAATTCATGTTGGCAAAAGACAAATAGTCAAGACTTTTAATTTCTATAAACTTAACAGCTAGAGAACAAATAAAGCTTTATTAACTTAAATAAAAGTAGCTTTTCTTTCAAGGGCACTGTGATTTATTTTTCTTTCCATGTAATGTTCTGAAGGGCTGTTCTTCTTTATGTATTGATCAGCCCTTTCCAGTGTATTAGCTGGGTTCTAACTAAGTACTACTGAAGTTTGAAATGTCACTGAATGACTCCAGAGGGGGTCCTGATGTGGGGGCTAGCCAACATCTCTTCCAAATAAACTCTACTGTGACCTTCATGTATACCCTCAGGCCAGTACATGAGCTCTCCATTTTATTAGTTGATTCATCTAAAATTTAAATTTTAAAATAGACAGTGTACCTAAAGAAGCTGTGCTTGCATCAGTTAATAATTCTATGAAAGTATGCTTAAGAACCAAGTCATTTCTGAAGTACAGACTCAAGCATTTCATTTCCTGTTCCGGGGCAGCCATCTTTGCCTCCTCATCATACACTCTGTTCGCTTCTATCATCGCGTAATTACTCTGGGCTAAAATTATTGCTTTTGCTGGCTGTGACTCTTTGCACACCTGTGACGTTCTCAAGGATAGAAGGTGAGTATTACTCATCAGGGAGTTCCACGTGCCTGCCACTAAGCTCATTTGTGAGAGGTGACATATCAAGAGACAAATTTTAGTTAATAAGCAGGAAATTCTTCTGTAACACTGGAAGCTGACAGTGGAGCCAGTCAAACTCTATGAGAACTCTTACTAAAAACCTTCTTGTGGAATGAGCTTGGGGACAAAATTGATTCTCATTTACCCCTCCAGTTTTAGCTGACTTTTATAAACACTGAGATCGCCTTCAAATCTGATTGGATATCCTAACCTTCCTCTTTATGTAAAAATGTCCTTTCTGCTGACCACTAGCAAAATGCCTTGGCTCTGGTGGCTGGATGTTCATATTTTATTTTACTTTTTTTTTTTTTTATTTTTAACGGATATGCTAATCTCGGGACTGCTGCTGCACAGCTCCAGCGTCATTAACACAGTGTCCCCGTGCCACTCCGAAGTTCACTGCTGACTCAGCACCTCCACCACAGTCGTTTTTTTTTCACCCCCAGGGATTTTAATTTGGCCATAAACCTTCACTCAGGGCAAAAAATTGACACAAAAGGGCTTTCTTTTCAATGAGGGATTTTTCAAACAGGATCTCAAAGTACACTATTTAATGTGTGTGAACTGCTGTGAGGCTCGCAAATATTTGAGCAAAATTCTAGAAAGGCCCATTAGACATTAGAATTTGTGTTATCAACTGACTACTGGAATTATCTCTTGGAGGTGTCAACAGGCAATTTTTGAATAAATTCCCTCCCACGTGGGAAATTATCCCTGGCTCATTGTGTGGAATACTTCCGGTTTCTGGAAGTTCAACAGATTCTCATTTATGCAGAATCTCTTCCTTTTCATTATAATCTCTTTTTTATTTCCATCTGCCTTTGAGCTCAGTTTTTTACTTTGACTATAATAGCTTTGCGTTTGTGTGTGTGTGTGAGTGTGTGTGTGTGTGTGTGTGTGTGTGTGTGTGTGTGTGTTTGAAGGCAATGTGGAGAAATTAGATGAATACCATCCAATTCTTGGAGTCAGCTCATAATTTCCCATGAATACTTACTTTATGAGTCCTCTTTAATGTACTCTTCTACTTTTCCTTTCATCTAGAAGATAACTTGAGTGAGTTTTCTCCAATTTTCTAGTGCACATAGAGTGACTGTAACAGTCTTTTGACAGTCCTCTTAGGTGTATTATTAAAGACGATGTTTTTGCCTCAAATCTTCATAAAGTATGGGCTGGCAAAACGGCTCACTGACTTGCTGTCAGCCCTGACCTCCTGAGCTCAATCTGTGGGACCCACATGATGGAAGGAGAGAACCAACTCCTGAAAGTCATCCTCTGATCATGCATCATGGCATGTTTGAACCCACACACCCTCAAACCTCCATCTAAAGGGTGATGATGATGATGATGATGATATCTAATTTAAAACTTCATAAAATATGTCCAAAGGTAGTTGTTCTAATGCTTCCTCCGTACATGCAACTACTTTATAGTGCTCACATTCCCTTCCTTCCATTTTGTAGATAGACAGTGGTGACTGTTCATGTGTGAACTCTTTGCACAGTTGCTCATTATAAGTAAGCTTAGACCAAGGCTCAGTAGAACAGATAGAATATAAAAATGAATGATAGCCTTGAAGCTCCAGTATTGTGTACATAGAGAACCTTTATCTTCTCTCATTTTAGAATCTCACCTTATGCTTAATTAGCAACACCACACAGCTACACCAATAACAGGAAAGATTAGTGATGAAACTTGAAGCAGTATTTCAAATATGAACTGAGTACCCACCAAGGCTCAATCAGGAGTGATACTGGGTAAAACTCCCTGTGGATTCTGCCCCAGTTCTGACTGAGTCCCGTGATTAGACCCTGACGATATACTATCTCAGGATAAATGACTGTGGAATGTGACCATTCATAGTCTCAATACCGAGTATTCTGAAGAAGTCAGAGTGCTAAGCATAATTTGTTTACGATGCATGTCTGCTCCACATCAGTACTGTGCTTGGCTCTGCAGAAGGAAAAGGTGAAAATGAAATGGTCTTTGCCTTCAAACTGTTTCAAGCCTATTATGCAAAGCATTATGTTTATGGTAAGATGTTCTTTAAAAGCTTTTTTACTCAACAAATGCACATTTATTAAATTTTTTCACATGCCGTAAATTGTTAGAATATGGCATCTGTACACACACACACACACACACACACACACACACACACACACACACACCCCGTTTTGTCTCCCAGAAGAGATAGACAATACAAAATAAGATTAGGTGGAATGTAAGCAACTTTGTTTTGTCCGGTACTATGTCCCTAGGTTGAACTACAGAGCCTGGCAAATAGCACATACTCAATGATTATTTAGAAACTTGAATTTAAATTATTGAATAAAACAAGAATAGGAGTGAGGAAATATTTCATAGCAAAGTGGACACAAAGAACAGAAGAGTACATTCTTCCCGCATGGACCAGGTACAAATTCCAATCTCACCATGGACATTTCAACAATATTGAAAATGGTGTAAAGGAAAGTAGCAAAGGCAGATGGAAAACAGGGAAATGCAGTTAAAGTCATGACAGACCATAGTGTAGCCAACCTGCTGACAGCTAATGTGGCGGGAGCTCAAAAACCACCCAGGGGTGTCAAATGTGTTTGCAATGCTTTTGTTTGCCAAGGACAAGGTTTTGTTGGTCTACTGAGATGAGCGTACCTCAGATTTCATTTTTCTTGTTAATATTTTTAAAACAATGACAGGAAAACAACAAAAACAACCTTCACACATACACCAAAAGCAAAGCAAAGCAAAACAAACAAAAACTAGGATCGCATACAGTCCAGACTGGCTTTGAATTCTCCCTGACTCTACCTTCTAAGTGCTAGAATTACACGCATGGCCACTGTGTTCATGTCTGGCTGTGCTGGTCTTGTATGTGTATGTATTTCTTGTTGCTTCTCTTGTGGTCTTTTTATCCCATACTAGCTTTGGTGTTCTTGTTTCCTTTCAGGTACTGTTTCTATTCTCGGTCTGTCATTCTTCTGCCTGTCATTTATAAACCTTTACATCTTTCTTAGGTTACTGTAACAACATTCAATGAACAAAGTAAGCTTTGTGTGCCTTTATTGAGATGATGACACCTTGGGAAATTTAGAATATGACACCTTGGGAAATTTAGCAGAAGAAAGCCACTTCCTTGGCCAGACCAAAGATGTGTCTCACAGAGTAGATGAGAGGCCAACAGAATGTTTACAATGATGCAGGGAGCCAAAGGAATTTGATGTTCCACATAAAAAATTAACACTGTGAAAGGCACAACAAAGCTTGTCATGCCTTCCTTGCAAAGCCCATAATGGTAGAAGCAACCTTCCCCCTGGGGCAGACAAGAGAACATTTTTTGTATGGAGGTGCCAATTTAATTGTCCGAGGGAAGTTCTAGAATCAAATGGAGGGCAAGACTCTCAGGAAGAGGCTGAGGGTTTAATTGCCCATTTGTGAACGTGCAATTCCCTCACATGTGTGAGGGCCAAGGAAAGCACGGTGGCCTTAGAGTGGACATGTAGGTCACAGTTTCTGAATGACAAAGAACAAAGATATGAGCTGGTCACTTCTGGCTGATGTCTCTGCACTGAGAATGGTTCAAGTGCTGATTGAGGAGCTGAAAAGATTATAAAGCCCATGAGGATAGTGTCCCTTTTCACTTCAGCAATATTCTATTGTGTTAGTTACTTTCCCATTGGTGTTACAAATACCTGGCTAACCAGCTGAAGAAAGGAAGGGTTTGTTTTGACTTATAGTTTGAGAGTAAAGTCTATCATAGTAGGGGAATTCATGATAGCAGGAGTTTGAGGTTCCATTTCTTCCTCAGTTAGGAAGCAGAGAAAAATAATGTGGGTTCAGGCATGCTAAATCTCTGTGTTGACTGGAATGTTTCCTTGATGCTCTAAAAATTAGAACTCATGCTATGGTACTCAGGTGCTCAGAAGCATTGTTCTAGAAGACTATTTGAGAATCACCCTGACCTTCACAGCAATCTCCATTTTAAAAACAAGAGCATGGAGGAATTATTACCACATCAGCATTTACAGACCACTGTACCAAAAACAGACAACTCTATTATGGTTTAAAATATTTAATAAAATGTACAGAGGTTTTAATCCCAGCACTTGGGAGGCAGAGGCAGGCGGATTTCTGAGTTCGAGGCCAGCCTGGTCTACAGAGTAAGTTCCAGGACAGCCAGGGCTACACAGAGAAACCCTGTCTCAAAAAACAAAAAAAAAAAAAAAAAAAACAAAAAAAAAAAAACAAAAACAAAAAAAAAATGTATATAAAGCTTTGAAAAGTTGAAGAAGAGCTAGGGAGATGGCTCAGTGGCTAGAATACTTGCCAAACAAGCAGAAGGACCTGCGTTTTGACATCTATCACCCACATAATCCCAGATGCCAAAGCAAGTGTTTATAATCCTTAGTGTTCCCACCAAAAGATGAGAACATAGAGTCAGGAAAACTCCTGGAACCCCACAATCCTTCTAGTCTGGTTCTGTGGCACAAAGAGACTCTATCTCAAACAAGGTAGAAGATAGGTTTTCCTCTAACCTCCGTAGGATATTGTGTATGTACCTCACCAATGTAGAAAGATACACATGCAAACATACATACACACTCAAAGAGACAGACAGAGAGTGACTTAAAAGTGAAAATATCTCATCTTAATGTTTTTAAGTGTAGCATTTGCTCCACTCTCATTCCTCCTTTAACTGCTCCCATGCCTCACTCCACATTAAGATAGTTCCCTTTTCCCCAAACCTAGCACTCCTAGACAAGTGTTCCCCAGTAAAACTCATCTTACTGTTTTTCTAGTGAATTATATACAGACATTCACAGGTACTTTTAATGGTCATGCTGGCCTGAGTAGTATTCTCTATTTGTCATTAAGAAACTAATGGTTACCAAAAGTTTGAATTTTTTTGGTTGTTTATTTTTTTCCTTCATACACTTCAGACACATGGACAAGACAAAAGACATGTTGCATTTGATTCAATAGAAATCATGGGAAACATTGTTCCTCATGGATTTGAACTGGAATGGCCCCTGTAGGCTCCTATATTTGAATACTTGGTTCCCAGGTAGAACTTTCTGGAAAGGTTTTGGAGGTGTATCCTTGCTGCAGAAGGTGTATCACTAGGGCAGATATTGAGGTTTCAAAAACCTGTACCATATCCAGTATCTCTTTCGCTGACTTGAGGTAGTATTTCAAGATGTGAGCTCTCAGCTACTGCTCTTATCTACCTGCCTGCCCGCCCACCCACCCACCCACCTGCCCACCCACCTGCCCGCCCACCTGCCTGCCTGCCTGCCTGCCTGCCTGCCTGCCTGCTACTATGAACCTGGCCATGATAGTCATGGAAATCTTTTTTTTTTTTTTTAAATCAGTTCTTTGGTCATTGTGTCTTATCACAGCAGTAGAAAAGTAATGTAAATACTCATTCTTGGTTCCGTTGCCCATAGCCCAGCAGTATTTACTCTAAATATAGGAAATTGAAAGATGGATGTTGGCCTGTGATCCAGTTCAACGTTCAGCACTGATGAAGCAGTGCAGTCACAGAAATCCCAGACTCCTCGAGGTACCATTTTGGAAGCCGTATATAAGAATGCAAGGCTTTCAACATCGACAACTACATGACTCCATTTTTCTAGAGACAGATATTACCATTTATATATTGGACAGTTATCAACAGTATCTGGTTAATGCATATTCTGACTAAAGAAGGATAGTTTTAGGAACCATTTTCTGTTTTTCAGGTTCTAGGAGAAAAGTCTAGCTGTGATCAATTAATCCTCCTAATTATTCTTGATAATTTTGATGTCCTCTGGTCTTTTCATTGAGACTGCAAATTATTTTACCAACCAATGGACCCATGGTCTAAAAATTGCTCATGGTCTTAAAACTTCCATTAACCACAATTTTCTTTTTAAAAAAGACCATATTGGGGTTAAAAGTGGATGTTACACTGTCTTTTTACAGAAGCAGGCAGTGTACTGGTCTCAGAAAAGGTGAACAATGGTTTTCTGATTTCTCTGCCATAGCTAAGAGGTTTTCTCAGTCTAAACTCCGATTTTAAAAAAATGATGCATGCAATCCCTACTTTTACTGAATTTTCAAAGTGTATCAGCTTTCTTTCGTTTTTGACACATGAGCTACGTAGAGTTGCATTGTACTGGAATGCATGCTTTTATCTCTCTGCATAGAGATTGGCACTTATTTAGGAGGTGGCCACAACTATAAATATTTATACCCTGCAAAATAGTCCTAGGTAAATTAGATACTAGAGCAGATGCTCTTTAAGATACTCTTGAATGATTTATGTTACTATTAATTTGTGTCCTTCTCAGATTGAATCAAGGCTGGCCCAGATGACCAGAAGGTGAGAGATGTGAGGATGAGCACCTTCCCAGGCTGGAACATTCACACTTGGGAAGATGCAGACTTCAGTGTCATGATGACTGACTTTTAAACAACCCTTAGATGGTGCCATGAACAGAGGAACGGGGGCACTAAATGGAATAGGATTTACTTCTAGCTTTCTAATCAAATAGCCCAGGGTGTGTGTCCTCTCTACCCAGTTATCCTCTGACTACAAAAGGAGGGAATGGGGTGTAACCTCCCAAAGGAAGTATTCCAGTTTCTTTTTTCATGGAAACCAGTCCGCAGGAATTGCTGCTTGATCACTAACCCCAAGCATCCATGTAGTAAGTACAGACATTTTGTGAAGGAATGATAAAATCTGCTTGAAGCCGATCATTCTTTAGAGTTGCTCTACTTAGTAGCTGGTAACACGTATAAGTCAGACATTTCTAATTCCAAATTGGAAATACTCTAAAATATGAAGCTTTTGAGCATTAACAAGGTGTGAGAAGATGAGATACATTCAAAATGAAAGCAAATGGAAAAATACCATTTTAAATTACATTTAGTGTGTATGTATAAAGTATATATGAGACACAAAATATTTCACATTGACACTTGGATCTCAATCTAAATATCTTACTACATATTCACATATTCAGAAGTATAAAAATATCTAAACTCTAAAATGGCTGGTTTCCAGTACTTCAAATAAATAAAGCATAGTCAACCTGTATAGAATTTTATTGTTAAAGGCAACAGGAAAAAAAATAAAAGGCTCGTGTTATTAGACTCAGCCAGACTCCATGGCAGAAGTAAATCTCCCTAACTGTGTTGATCATGTGAAGAGTTTTGACACACGTTAGTTTTAATGAGGTTTCAGAAAGAAGATTATGACAATGAGGCAGGGAAAAGTGATGTTTCTGCCACAAACACTTGAGAGATGGGAAACTGGCTGTCTTTAGTGAGTGATCAACAAGCTTGAAGTCCTGCTAGTGATGGGATATGCTAGTTAAATAAGAAGTTGAAAGATAAGAGACTTTAAGAAGGGCTTTCAGAAAGGCTTTCTAGGATGGTGAAGATTAGAGTCCTACCCCTAATCTGCAAAAATTGAAGCAAAGAATTTTCAAATCTTACAGAACTCTGGCAGTGAACTAAAGTCTTATTACAATACTTGTGGCATTTATTCATGGGGACAAGTGAATATCAATAAGAAGAATGTAATTCATCTCATTTTTGACCTGCCATATTCTCACCATCCTCTTTTAGGTTTCCAGTCACCTTGGAAACCAACAGCTTCACAGCCTTGGTCCTGGGGGGAGAAAATCAGCAGTATATCTGCCATTGGAGGGATCAAAGCCATTTGGAGCTTTCCCAAAGCTGGATCACCACTGTAGACGTTACTAACTTCCTTGGAATGCCCTATTTGGGAAGCTTGGTTTATTTAGTGTGACTTAGATTTTTCTGTGCAAATAGCCTTCTCCCTGGGGTATTTGAGAAAAAAACCAAAACAAAACAAAGCAAAACAATCAGCTGCCCTTGTTTAACATTCTAGCGCTCTCAAGCAGTGGCACAATGAGACAAACAAAAAAGAGGCTGACCATGAACTTCAAAGAGAAATGTGGGTCAGGAGATGTACACAAGTGGTACTTGAAATATTACAGCAGGTTTTTTGGGACACGAGGAAGAGCTTATTTTCGGAGCTTTAAGATTATATATGTGAAAAGTATAGCTATGAAAAATAGGTTTGAAAATCTCATGGCTCATACACAGAAAACAAGCCAATGATAGAATCTGTCCCTGAAACAAAAGCATGTTGGATTTGTTATATCAAGGTTTTAAATATGCTATGATAGATATGGTAAAAGAAACACGCGATACTGCTTTGAATCATTAATGGATGATAAAACAAGGACATCTTGTCAAATACAGATATTCAATAAAGATAAACACAAAAAAACCCTAGAAGGATATTATCAAATTGCATAGTGAAAAAAAACAACAACAACAACAGCAACAAACTGAAATGAAAATTTCACATGAAGACATCACTAGTAGTTTCCAACAGCCTTTGGAGGGAGAAGAGGAGAAAAAAAATCAACAAGAAACAACTTTGCCTTAAGATAGGTCAAATGAGATCATCCAGGTTGAGAGAGAGAGAGAGAGAGAGAGAGAGAGAGAGAGAGAGAGAGAGAGAGACTTCCAATACCTGGGATATGCCATTAGATATAACAACATGCAGAAAGCAAACTAAGAAAGAGAAGAAAGGAAAAGGAAAATATTTAAAAGAAAGAATGGCCTGAATTCTTTGAAAGTTGTTAACAAATAATCTACAAATTGGATCAGTTTAGAGAACTGCAAGTGGTTGATACTTCAAAAGAAGTTCACCTGCGAGATGCAGCAGAGTCAAACTGATGGAAAAGAGAGAAAATCTTGAGAGTGGTAGGGAAAAGCAACAGCGCTGCTCAATAAGACTGACAGGTAACTCCTTATCAGGACTGTAGAAAACAATAGGTTAGCGTATTTATTGCACAGAAAGAAAAGACTCCTGACAATTCTCAGCCCTTTGCTATGGTTTGAATATGGGTTATGTCCTCCTCAATTCCTGCTGAAACTTGGTCCTTAGTGCCAAGAGAAGCTGGACCTTGAAGAGATGGCTGGGTCATTAAGAATCTGGAAGCTCTTGTAGGACCAACTCATTAAAAAAATGGGAAGTTGAAAACATGGTTTTCCATTCTGCTTCCTCTCTTTGACATGAGCCCCTGTCATTCCACTTCTCAACGCTGTCATGGTGCGTGGCAAAGTCCCTGCCAGATGGAGGACGTCTATCCTTGAAAGCTATGAACAAAGTTCTTTTAGATAAATTTCCCAGTGTCAGGTATTCTGGGATAATAACAGAAAGTGAGCTAAAGCATTTAGCAAATCTGTGCTTCAGGAATCAAGGGGAAATGATTCTAGATAAATAAAAATGAGAGAACTTGTTAAAACGTCTATCCTACCAGAGATGCACAAATGCTGTAGCCTACAAGGGAAAGTCATAGCCAATAATTTGAGTCTATGTGGAAAAAGAGCACCACTAACTACATAGGTATATGTAGAAGGCAGCATAAATATATTTTTTCTTTGTGACACTTTTCTCCTCCTTTATACTTTTAAATAAATCTAAATAAATAGCATAATAAATGAGATAATTTTATAATATAATATAATACAATCGTATAATAATAATAATAATAATAATAATAATATACAGAATAATAGAGAAATGGTGCTAAATAGGAGCAAGTTTGTATATTATTTAAGTTTTTGTTGTTATAGTAGGTTGAAAGATTAGGTGTACCCTCAAAATATCACTAAGTGTTAAAAATATTACAAGGGTGAAAACTGTGAAATTAAGACATACACAGACATTGTCTATTTAATACCACAGAGGCAGCATTGGAGGAATGGAGTAAACTAATGTGGCAAACATGACATAGGACAGAAATAGCAAAGTGGCAGGAGTGACTCCTATTTTATATATGATAAGTTAATGTGGACTAAACAGTTTGACTAGATGACAGAGATTGTCAGAGGTGATAAGAAAATACAGGTCAATTATATTCATAATTTTTTATTTTTATAATGTCTCTATTCTTGGTGTGTGTATGCATGCATGTGTGTGTATGTCATCTGCTTGTACATGATGTGTGTGAATGAGATGATGCCTGCCACAGAGCGTGTATAGAGGTCAAAGGAAAACTTTGCAGAAGTGATTCTCTTCTTCAATCTTGACCTAGTTTTCAGGGATTGAACTCAGATCACGAGGGTACTTGACAGTCACCTTTGCCTGCTAAGGCATCTTGCTGGCCTGCAGTATATGATGTTTTCAATGGAAGTACTTTTATTCTAAGAAAGAAAAAACCAGGTTGGAAGTCAATGGATGTGAAAAGACACAATTTCGAGGCAAACCCAAGGATCTGATAGTGCTATACAGATGTAAGACAAAATAGGCTTAAAATGCTGATGGAAGCAGAGAAGAACATTTTATATCACGTGTCAGTTCGTAAGATAGACAGAAAGCTCATAATCACGTCTGTATGTAGTAACAGACTATGAAGAAATCACAAAACTTAAGTAATTAAGGGAGAGTAAAAAATTTAATAATAGGATGTCCAGTGCTCAATATAATCACAAAGAAATAAAAGACTTGCAAACTACTATACACTAGCCACAAATTAAAGACATTTACAAAGTCTTTAACCTAATAGTGAGTGAATTTACCTTCTCATCCCTAGACCATAGGGAACATTCTCCAGAATTGATTCGTCAACTCAGAAACAACTTACAATGTTTTAAAGAACTAAAATCATTCAAAGCATTTTCCTCAAAACTAGAAAAAAAATATTGAGAACTCGTATGTGTGTGTGTGTAGAGAGGGAAAGAGAAACTAAACAGCATAGTAATAGTCAACAATGAAATCTCTCTCTCTCTCTCTCTCTCTCTCTCTCTCTCTCTCTCACACACACACACACACACACACACACACACACACACACACACACACACACGCACACATCACCCTTTGTAATTAAGATTAATATAATGGAAGGTGATGTATAATCTGTGAAAGGCACATAAAAAAGAAAAATAATATGTATAAAAGTGTATGTTTGGAAATAACAAGCATTTTAAATAAATAAATAAATAAATAAATAAATAAAGCCCATAGGTTTCTATTCAGGGAATTTTTTTTTGAAAAGCATCAAACTAAATCTAAATAAAGAATAACATTGAAAGTTAAAGATGAAAGTACTAATAAACATCCAAGAGTAGAAAAACAGAAAAGAAATCCATAAAGCAAAACAGACAAGTTCTTTATAAAAGAGAACATAATTGGCAAAGCCTTTGCTGTACTGAGTGAAAGATTAAAATTACTAAAATCAGAAAGAGCATGTGGGTTATCGCTTATCTCACACAACTGCAAGGAATAAAACAACATGAAGACCTGTATGCAAGCAGATCGGATAACATGATGAAATAAACAAAGGCTAAGAATTACACGAACTACTGAAACTCCCAATGAAACAGAACTGTGAATATTCCTACAACAAACATTAAATAAATTGCTAATGTCTTCCTTAATAGAAATCAGAATTCACTAGGAAGTTCTTTTCTTTAAAAATTTAAGATAATGACTTCAATTTCCCCTCCATATGTGTATGTGTGTGTATCAGATATATATAAATACATATATGTGTTTATATATATATATATATATGTATTTAATATAATACTAAATATAGCCTAATCAGTTTGTATAATGTTTGAAAAGTAACAGTAATCTTTCTCATGGTTTTTAAAATAGAGGGGGCCAGAGATGGCCCAGTGATGAAGATGACGTGCTGCTTTCTGTGAGGACACAGATTCAGTTCTCAGCACCAACACTGAAGCTCACATCATCATAACTGACAGTGCCAGGGGACCTGATGCTCTCTTCTGCTCATAGCATTGTGTACATGTGATATACAAACATGTATGAAGACAAAGCATCCATACACATAAATGAATGAATATGACATAATTTTTAAATAGAGAAAATAAGTTCATTGTTTAAGGGCAGTTAATTATTCTGATACCAACATTAGACAATATCCGAAACCCATTATAAATAGACAGAAAGTTTCAACAAAACTCTACTAAGCAGAAACTATGTACATATATAAGAGACTATATGCCATAACAATTTGCTATTGGGAAGTAAGTCTGAGCTATCACATGAAACCAATTAGTATAACAAGCCAATATTTATCATTTGCTTGTTAATATTTTAAGAATCCAAATTACATGACTCCAGTAGATACAGGCAAACCTATTTTTAAGGTATTCCTGACAAAATACATTCAACCAAGCAGTGACATTTTTATGAAATATATAATTTCATTTATTATATCACCCTAAAGAAAAAGCATTTAGTCATAAATTTGGCAAAAGTAATATAAGAGTTTGATAATGAAAATTTGTAAGTATTAACGCAGGACAATGAGTTGACTAAAAAGTTGGTAGTCATCAAGGTTGAGAGGGTTAATAGGATTAAAATAACAGCACTCTGCAGACCGATCGATGATGTTTGTCAAGTGACCCTCACATTCATGTGCACGCTGCAGGGACCCTTTATAGCTACAATAATCTTTAAATATTTGGAGAAATAACATGGCGTAATTATGAACTAACTATGAAACCACAGTCATAAGAACAGCATATTCATTCTATATGAAGATTCATTCTATATGAATACACACAGTGCTAATAAGTCCCCATCTAGGTTCATATTATAATCATTGATTTTCAAAGTGGACTAGTGTAGAAATTAATGTATTCAACAATAAGCAGCTTTTTATGGAAGAATTAAATCGGAACACTGTTTCCCACCATAAAGAGCTTCATCTATCACAGATTATCAACTAATACATAAGACCTAAGGCTGTAAAAAGCATTTAGAGGAACACACAGATATAAATATTTCTAACTTTGTGTTAGGTAGTAGTTTTTATAAATGAAAAAAATAAATATAAGCAGACAAAGCAAAAAAAAAAAAAGCCAATCATTTCATCAGTATTCAAAATTTTGTGTTTAAAGGAACCCCACTAAGAAAGTGGAAACACAGTTTACACTGGATATACTATTATTTAATCACATGCCTGATAATCATTATAATCCAGAATATATAAAAACCCTTACAACTCAACAGCACGAAGGCAGGTCATTCAGTTTTCTAATGTGGAGAGGGGTGTTGAGCAAGACACTTCTATAAAGAAGATACTAATAACCAGTGGATGACGGGGAGGTATTCAGGTTTTGGAGACAGGTTTGTATTTCTACAAAATGTGAAACATGCAGTTTTCATGGGACCCATCAGTTTCACTGCAGATAAACCCTCAAAGACTTATTGTCTATTAAAAATCACATGTATATGTATTCACAGCAGCATAATTTCTGTCAGTCAAGAGTTAGAAACAATGGATAAATAAAGTATATGTTAAAAACACAATGGGATAGTATTCAACTATAATAAAGAAAAGGAAAAGTATAAAAGCCATTCATAGGAAGTGACCTAGTTGGTATATGATGGTATTTGCACCGGTTAGTTTTTCCCAATTTCATAGAAATTACAGTCTCTTCAAAGGAAGGAATTTCAACAGAGGAGTTAGCTCTATTAGGTTGGCCTGTGGGCATGTTTGCAGACATCTTCATTTTCATACAGGGAGGAGCCTAGCGTACCAGGGGAAGTGGCCCTACCCCTGGACTGGTTGGTAGACCTAGGTTGTATAAGAACAGACTAAGCAAGTGATGAAGAGGAAGCCAGTGAGCAGCATTTCCCTATGGCCTCTGCCTTGCCTCCAGGCAATTCCTGTCTCCAGATTCCTGTCTTGAGTTCCTGTTCTAGTTTCCCTATAAAAATAGAAAAGTTGTTGGGGAAGTATAGGAAGTGTTGGCTGTTCTCAGGGACAGGGTTTTCTTCCTAAAAGGATCAAAAATTAGACAGCTTAATAGCTATATGACTATACTAAAGCTTCTGAATGAAAAGGGTAAATTGTATTGTATTTGTTACCTTTATTTATTTACTCCATGTGATATATGTGTGTGAGTGTGAGTGTGTGTGAATGCACGTGTGTCTATGTGTGTCTCTGTATGTGTGTTTATCATACTGTGCATGTGAAGATGACCAAAACAGAACTCGAGGAAGTCAGTTCTCTTCCTCTCCCATGCGGGTACTAAGGATCAAATTCAGGTCATCAGACTTGGCAGCAAGCACCTTGATCTGTTAAGCCATCTCGCCAGTCCTCAGTTTTATGGCATTTAAATTCCAGTTCAATAAATCTATTATTGAAAAAGACATCTTGAATAATATACACTAAAACTGTGGACATTTGAGTTCAATGTAGCAATCTTAATTCAGGAGCCAGAGCAAAAGTTCCATGATTGCTGCTCTGGTACCTGGCAAAGGTGCTTTGGCTAAGAACCTCACCAGTAACATCCACTGTGTTCCCTTCCCCCCAGCCCACTGAGAAAGTCAACTAGAACAGTAGCTCAAATTATAAAGGAAAGTATATGCATATTTTTAAACCAAAGTTTCCATGTTCTAGAGTGACTTATAGTCCTTGAACTATGGCAGGAAGGGAATACTTGCTCCAGAGAATCACTTTTGGGTTTTGTGGGGTTAGAATAAGGTGTGTGGGGGTGGGTTGCAGTTGGGGAGGATATAGTTTAAGAGGCCAAGACAGTAGAGGACCTCACCTAGGAAAAAATTGGATTTCTTATGTTTTTCATTTCTTGCAATGCTTTGTGTTCCTTAAAAAAAAAAAAAAAAAAAAAAAAAAAGCTTCGAATTCTTCATGATAAATATCTGTGGTACTGCTTTCCAGCTGTATATCTCTAAAACATATCTATAGGCTGTCTCAATGTCAGTCCAACCCTCTCACATCACTTGAATATTTTTCTGGAAGCCTTTATACTCTCTCCTTCCAAACATAGCCATATTTCTTGTGTTACCTAAAATTTAAACTATCTAAATTCTCATCAGTGCTGTGTGGCTTAGAACTCCAGCCAGGGACGTGCAGCCATACCACTGACATCCCGTGTGACAGAATGCCAATGTTGTGAATCATATGAGGCGTTCGGTAGCCACTTCACAAATATTTAGTAGCAGTTTACATCCAGGAATATATATGTTTGACAAGTTGGAGGTGTAATTCATAGAGGAAACCTGTCAAGATGCACAACCCGTTCTGTAGCGCACTGGAGTGCGTGGCCTTTCATCTTCTTCAGAGCTAATATCACCTACATAGTATTTTCCCGACTAAACATGTGGACTACATCTCTGGATCTAACCTGCTGCTCCTTAAAATTTCTTCAGGCTTCACCTAAAGCGATAAGAACAAGCACTATCTTTCTGCTGCACAAGACATTTTGTCTTAGTCCATTTTATGCTGCTATAACAGAACACCTCACTCTGACTCATTTAGACAGAACAGACTTGTTGATTTATTTTCTTGCAGTTCTGAAAGCTGAGAGATGCAAGATGAAGGGGTCAGGTATGATCTGGAAAAGGCCTTTTTTTCTGTGCTATCCCATGGCAGAGTGTCGGGAAGAACAAGGAAGGATATAGAGCATGTTTTGTAAGAGAGAAAAAATTTTCATGAGAGAATTCCTAGAATGATGGCAATAACCCATTTATGAAGGCTTGCCCCCATTCATGTCCCAAACCTCTCTCACTAGGCCCCATCAGGCAACATATGAACACTGGGTGCACATTCAAACCAAAGTCTTATCATTTTGCACCACACACAAAATAAAACAGAGCAGGAACCCCCTCCACTTTGATATGCCCACTTTAACATTCGCTAGAGTTTAAGGCTGTAGATTATCGACTGTAGGCATGGTGACTACTTGGAAATGTCAAACACTTTTACAGCTTGCAGGTTTCAAGACTTGCCTTGTTAGAATTCATTTTCAAGATGACTTTTACTGAGAGGTGGGCTAATGTCTGTTTATTCCAAGTAGGACACCAACAGCAGACAAAGCAATAATTACTCTATCTGAGCCTAGCTACGTGCTTTTAGCTCTCTTCTTTTCAAGGACATGGATGTCCGGAAAACTTGAGTTTTAAAGCAGTACTTGAACCATCACTTATAGATATTTAGACAAGATGCAGGTGTAGGATGTTTTATTAAAAAAAAAAATTGTATCACATACAATGATGTGGACCAACAACTTGTGAGATAGTAATGGAGTCCCACGCCTGATCCACAGACCCAGACTTTAAATTCGAACTGGATTGTGCTTCTCACACTAATAGCATTTCCAAAACTGCCAGCTTGCATGGAATAGAGAGGGATGGTTGATATTTTGCTTTGAAAGTCAAGTTGTTGTCCAATGCAATAAAGAATGTAATGTAAACAGAAGCACAGATTACACCACATTTAGGCTCCTATTTAATCTTGATGCATTTTTGAAAGTTGGACATGTTGTCATTAATTCTTTTTCCTATGATGATGACTAATGTTATTACCACTTTGGTGTCATACTCATTAAAATCTACATAATTCACATTTGCATTCATATACACATTTACCACTTCTCCAGTCCAAAAATATCCCACTGAACCCTGACCAATGTGTTTGTACATTTCCACAATGCTCCTTCTGGGATCCCCAGGCCACATAACACAGCAAAGAGTTCATTAGGACCATGTCACCAGCATAGCTATAATTAAGGCTGCATCAGCAATTTCAGGGTTTATAACTCTGCTGTAAAGTTGTTCTCTGGGATGAAACTCAGCACAAAAGCTCAACCTGGGAATAGATCGTTTACCAGATCTGGGGGAGTGTGTGTGCAGGGGGGATTGATTTGGTTGTTTATGATTCTCTGTACTGCTCATCTGATTGTTTGTGGCATTTGTATCAGGTTGTTTTATGGGCTTGGTGATCATCAAGAACTGACATTTTCACTAGTGTCTATGTGGACCTCACTTAGACTGTAAATATCACAGAGCCTTGGCCAGCATTTCTACGTATTTTCCTAGAGCAGGGGCAATATGAATAGAAATGCAGTTCACATGGAGCAGGAAGTACTCTAATTAGGTGGCAACTGTGTCATTTCATTTAAGTAGCTATGCTGAGTTCCATAGTCAGTCATATTTTCATGTAAAGTAGATACTGCAGCACACTCCCTCAAATTGCTCTGAGATATTTGACTGGTAAATCACTGCAAATGCTCTGAAAAGTTTAGGTTCAGCTCTGTTAGAAAACAGCCAAGAGTATGCTACTCACACTCCTAGCTGAGGAGCAGCTGAAGGCTACTTGGGACAAGTGTAGTCACTGGAAGCTTCCCAGTACCCGAGTGGGTAACCCACACCTGTGCATTGTATGCACATCAGCAGCACTAATAGGACTCAGTGGGGGTAAACAAATAAATACATCAATCAATAATTATAACAAAAGGAAGTGGTGGAGGGTTGGGATGGAAGGTTTTAGAAAGGTCGAAGGAGAGGAGTTATGGAGTGGGTACAATCAAGCTATATTGTATATATGTATGAAAGTTTCAAAGAACAGATACATAATTAAGAAAGATTAAAAAAAAAAAACTGCAGCCCACATTTCATAGTAACTGCAGGGGGAACATCCCAACTAGAAGGCCCACGAATTCTGTATATTCTTGGGGCTGCTTACTATTGACATCACTTTTTCATATTAATTTTGTACTGACAATTTAATATGAAATGCATTCTGCTTACTCCCAACCTCTCCTCTTCCTCCTCTTCCTACCACTCATTGGCATCAGCCTCTCTTCCAGGCCCACGAAATTTTGGTTCTGTTATATGACTCATTTAGGTTAGCCAGGGTTATCTGTTTGAGCTCTGAGTCATCAGTATTCACTGGAGTCTGGTGGGCTCCTCAGCGAACCCGTGACTGGAGATAACAGTTACCCATTTCTTTCAATATGTCTGCAGCAAATAGCCTAGCAGTGAAGGTAGGGTTTTCTTATCCAATCTCCCGTCCATTCCTTACTGTTGACAGAGCCAGTCCAAGCCTCTGCAGTTGATGTGAGTTCCTGATTGCAATGGTTGTGTTTTGGCCAGGAGATGACATTTCTCAGCCCCCTTGCCTATCTTCTGATTAGTATATTCTTTCTACGTCCTTTATTCAAGGTGTTCCCTGTCTTGTTTATGGCTGAACATTCACTCATTACTTATTCTCAATACCCTGTACAATCAAGATTCTCTGCTCTACCCCTGTTCACTAGAAAGAGAGGCTTCTATGGCTAAGGCTGTAAAAAGTATGTGTCTATAAATCTACAGAGGGCAGTTTGATACCACGGCAGTTTGTTAAACAATACTATTCAGGTTCTCCCTAGGGCCTATAAGCATCCCTGGTTTTTGTGTGTGTGATATTTTTTAGTACCAGGCATACGTTTTCTCTCCAGTGGAGCCAGTCTCTAATTCAATTAGACAGTAGCTGGTTGACCCCATAATAGTAGTGTCATTCTTATACAGTCGACACACCTTAACTGGCAGGTTGTTCTTGAGATGGGAAGATTCAAGGCTGGATAAGACTATTGATGCATTTTCTCCCCCAGCAGCCTGCATAGCACCTCTGGGAACTATGAAAGTTATCTGGCAGGAAGGAAGCTTATAGATCAGTTCCAGGATGATTTCTTTATATCATGCATGCAAAGTGTGCTCTCTCTTCAGCAATGGAGTCTTTATCCTCACCTCTTCTTTTGCAGATGTTGCCATCTTGAGACACCTAAATGTAATGTGAAAAAGAGAAGTTCACTCCTGTTGCAGTCAATTTGTGGTTAGGTACATTGTCATATTTGATACAAGTTTAAATGTAGTCTTAGGCAGTTGTCCAAATAATTAGAAACCATGTTTTTTTTCAGTGAGGGATTAACTATTAATGGCATGTGTAATAATTGCAAGTTGGAACTTAGAACTCCAGCTAAGTGAAATAGGATTTAAATATTCTTCCAGTGCTTTTATGCATCTGGTTTTGGACAAATGACTTAACACCATTAAGCTTCCATTTCTCATTCATAGTATGTATATTCATACAAGGGATTGGATATAATATGAAATTTGACATCCCTGCAAAGCACAACACTTAGGACATAGTGGCGATTGTTGTGTCGAGTTGTATTTGGTCTAATTAGAACGGCCTTTTAATTTGTCACCTATCATTTGTTTATTTACTCATTTTCTCATGGAGTTGTATCCATTGTGCCAGACACTCTGATGTGTCTGGATAATATGCTGATATGGGTTGGTTTAATTCCTTTTCTTCTAGGATAAAATTCTAGTGAAAGAGACAAAAGTTATTAGATAAAGAAAATAATCATGAATTTTGGCAGGTGCTAAGAAGGAAAGAGGTAACGGGTTCAGATGGAGACTAATAATCAGGAGCTCAAAATGAGTCTTAATTCTAAACATCCAGGGAAGTCTTCTAGGATGAAGGCAACCAACCAAAAGTGGTTGGAAGACCTGCTCAGGACAAGGTATCTCAGACCAGAAGGAGCCTATGTTGGAAGGTGCTTGGGATGGATGCTCAAGAACTTGAGAGAAGACCAGTTTTCTGGGCTGGGGCTTTCAGAAACTCCAGGTTCCTCCCTACCCAGTATCCTGAGTAAATAACCAATTATTCTAAAAGCAGCAAGGAATTCCTTTTAATGACAAGTCAATGGGCAAAGTGAGACTCTAATGATGCCTCATCTTGGTGGATCTGGTTTGAAGGCTTCACTAGGAAGGAGTTATGAGGGAGTATGGTACTCATGCCATCCCAGAACTCCTCAGACAAAGGGAACAGACCTCTAGCAGCCAAGGCACCATAAGTTGCACATAGTTGTCTCTGTAAGGTATCATTATAATGAAACCAAGTAGTCTGGAGGTTAACATGACATTCAAAACAATCCTGTTTTGGAGTTCCCTGTGGTGATGGGGTATATGTGACCCCTCAATATTTGAAAACTGAGGTCCTGTGGTTTCAGTACCCAAGTCTTAACTTTTACAACCCAGTTATCTGAATGGCAGGATGACATCAATCAGCATTTTGGTGGCTTTGGCTGATGACAATAATATGATGCGAGAAATTGGAGAGGACAAAGATGGGGAGGGGAGTAACAAAGGCTTTTCCTTCACAAAAGGAGTTTCCATTCCATTTGAGGTGTGGTTAATAGCTCAGTAAGGATGATAGAATGTGCTTTTAGGGTTTAAAGGCAAAATGTATCCCAAAGGTTGCCATGTGAGTATTATATGCTTAAATCCCCCAGCTGTTTTTTCATGCGTTGTAAAAACTGCACTGAGGGTTTTCTGGCTTTGCTTTGTGTGTTGTTAGATTGTTAAATAATGATGTAGCAACAAGCAATTGTCTAATGCCTTCTTCAAGGACTTCTTATTTGCAACTCACACTTAAAGAACGTAGGAAAAGTATTCTCTGTCAACTTTTCAAAGTAATATTGTCTGGTCTTCATCTTCTTGATTTACTCTCAAGATGCTGCAATTATCTTCAAATAAAGAATGTTGGGTGGTCCATAGAACAGGTACCCTCTCTTGGATCACTTGTGGTTTATCCATCTTGATTCTTTACTTGTGCATTCCTGTAATTGCTAAGAGATTAGGCACATGGTTAAATGCCAGAAGAAATGGACTCATCCTTTGCACACCAAACTGTCACACTCACATGACAACTGTTCACACTTAAAACATAGTATTTTCATTATAGATTCCAGGAAGAGTTAGGCTGTGAGTTACCACTTGAAAGTGAGGACTAACTGGAAAACTTAACATCCAGTAAGAGATAAGGATGCTGCAGAGGATGGGGCCTCACCTGCAGTCAGGTTTTGTTTAGACAACTCATTTCTGAGCAAGTGATTTTCTGGTTTAACACAAAAACTGGGTCCATGCCACTCTTTCATTTTCTTGGAGTCTCATGGGATTCTGACACTTATAATGCTTATCTGATCTCTGGAGCCTGAAATGTGTAGTCACCAGGACATCGACAATGCCTAAGGGAAGGTAGCTTCTCGACTGGTCTTCAGCCACCCTCTGCTCATTTTCATGCCCATGAGCCTCCTCGTTCCTATCAGAATCTCTCAGCAGCTATGAATTAAGAGTGACTCGTAGTGAGTGAATCAACCACTGTAGACTCTGACCGACTAATACCCTGCGTGTATGATAATCAATCTTTCAAAGTCCAGTCATGTGACACATGACATTTGGGATTATAATGGAGCTAAAAGTTTTCTATCATCTAGTGATACTGTGGCCAGTGAAACATTGCAGCATAAAGCATGACTTCCCGCTTGTGATGATGCTGGTATAAGCAAACCCACTGCAGTACCTATCACATATGAGTATGGCACATGCAGTTAGCACTCACTTCTTGATAAAGATAGCAAAATGCTATGCTAATGATTTGTAAATTTATTATATTATATTTTAAATCATTTATTTTAAGTACTTATTGGACTTACACAATATTTCCTGTAATCCAGCATGAGTGATACCAGAAGCCATCTCACAATCTTCTATCCATACTGACCATCTCTTGAATGAGTCTAGAGCCCATACTGCAATATTGGCCTGTACCCTTTAAGGTGTGCGTGTGTGTAGTGATGTCCACTTTATACTCTGGGCTTCAGTCTATGTCCCTGGTATTAAACAACACACACCTACGGGGATTATCTTTCAAATGTCCTACAATTTGTCACAGATCCACATAGAGAATGTTACTGGCGATGGCAAGTACCCAGAGTGAATGGGTACAAAGAGAGATGGCTAGGAACACAGCAGACATCAAAAGCAGGCTTCCTTTCCACCAGCTAGGGGAAGGAAGACTTGCCACCTTTATCTAAAACATAGGGGAGCAGGCTCATGGAGGGTAAAGGGCACAGGGCTAAATCATGGTAAAGATTACTTGAGACATGAAAGCCATTTTTGACTGATAACTTGTGTATCCCTTAGTGGCACTGTTCTCTGTCATTCTCTCAGCTGGAAAATAGGCCTCCTTCATGACTCTATTCAGTGAGCTTTGGAAACGCCTCCAAGCTATTGTGCTGGGTATAGAGGACGAAAATGAATGTGATCAGAGTACTGTGGGGTGTCTTTAGTTCCCGAGGTTCTGACATTTAGCTTTTAAATGCTACACACAATGCACTAGTATTTGAAGAAACGCATTAACAGCTTAACATATTCAAATATCAGAAATGGGAATTTGGGACTACTAATACCAAGGTTCTTGATCCAGCTGCTAGTTTGTTATCCTTGATTGTTCCGTGCTTCAGCCTCCTGAGCGCTGGGACTGTAAGCATGTACCTCCACATTTGGCAAACATCAACTTCACTTTGATTCGTTTGCACAGTTCTGGGAACAGAACTTAGAGCCTCACACATGCGAAGGAAGCCTTCTCTCCATACTTCATTGAACTGTTTAATGTTTTTATTAACACACACACAAATATATATATTTATATTATATATATTATTATATATATTATATATTAATTATATAATGATATAAGACATTCCGTGAAAACACACATTAATATATAATGTGTGTGTGTGTGTGTGTGTGTGTGTGTGTGTGTGTGTGTGTTTTCATGGATTGTCTTATATCATTAACACAATTCTTTACCTAAACCTTCTATTCTTGAGATTCTTACTTAAAGCACACTGCTTTATAATGTGTATACATTTATTAACAATTTCAGCCAATTCGGTTTGCTTTTTAGTAGTAGTGTCATGTTTTATAGATGTTGTTTACGTTTTATGCATATGATGGCAATAACTACGGGTTAGACTGAATTGAAAATGGAAAGAAATATAATTTATGTCTAGGTTCAGGAGGTTCTCAGATAAAACGGGAAATCTTCAAAGCAGTGTTTATTACCAACTGGCTCAGTCCTTCTGAATAATTATTCTGCCATTTGAAACCTAGCAATATTCAATATATTTGACTTGAGGTGTGTGTGTAGGCTTGGCATCAATCGGTAACATCAGCTGCCTCATTGCCTCAGGTGAAAATGTCGGTTTGGGGTGGTTTTACCTGTTCAAAAAATAATTCACTGACTAATTCTTGCCCAAGTTCACCTTTTCAAGTTTTCCTGGGACCACTCATTGTGCATCAAGTGTGAGGAGTAGATCAGAGGTTAATGATACTTAATTGGACTTCATTAAGTGATAATATAAGTTCTGGAGCTCCTCATTACACCCCAGGACTGGACAGCAATGTCATAACATCAAGAAATAATGAACCAGAGTCCATGCATTACCATGCACTGGAGCACTCCACCTGCTTATTATGTTTCAGATATATTGTCTCCACTGAGGTATAGAGTGAGGTGCATATTAATATCTTGGTCAAGTTCCAGTTTTGTGAAGAATCATATTTTCATATAATAAAGACTTTCTGATTGGGTTTAGACAATGATTGGGTGCTGTTTATCTTTTATTAGTATTTATTAGCTGCCCTCAGCCACAGGAGACAAGGTTATTTGATCCTTCTCTGGGATGTACAGTCTACTCGAAACAGTTTCCTGTTCCAGCATCTCTTTTGAATTTAGGGACTGTCTATTCCCCTATTTCTGTGCTTGACAATTTCTAACCCACTTAATGAAAATAGCATATTTACAAGTAAGCATATTTTATTTACATCAGACTCCAGTCTGCAGATCTCATTTCGATTCTAGGATGGGAACCCATGCATACAAAGCAGTAGTAACTGTCATTAACATGTCAGGGAGAACGAATGCACAAATGTGCAGTATAATGCCATGTGCTTCAGAGATAACCACAAGGATGGGGTAATGAGCTGACCTTGGCCTTCTGTAGCACAAAGCTAATACACTAAAAGAGATAGCACCCTTCCTCACAATTGAATGTAATTATCCCTAATCTGTAACTCAAGCAGAGAGCTCAGATTGTTCATCCAAACACTAACATTAAACTACTCCTCTTTGAGATGTCAGCATGATGTTTCAGATTCCTGTGCCTGAGAGAGAAACTAGGCAATACAGTGTACCTCCTGTGCTGTGTTCTCCCATCAGCTTGCTGTGAACAAAAGAGTAAATAATTAAGTCAACACTTCACACTAATTCAGGGTAATTGACTGTCGTGATTGATAGGATAGATGAGATAAGAAGGCGATGTCATGGCTCCCACCTGAAAACAATTATCAACATCAGTGGACTTTGCAGGGTTAAAGGCATGAACATTACTGGAGCCCATATTTTAAGAATGCCATAAATATAAGGTATATCAACATATATTTTGCCTCTTGCAAGTTGTTAGGCTCTGTATGTTAAATGGCATTTTTATCCCATTCATTTCAAATCAATAAATTTTTAACCCTGTTATGTGACAGGAAATATGTCTCGATGCTGCCTGCATAAAAACCACAGCTAGCATCCTAAATAGAAGATGAGATAGATTATTTTGGAGCCATTATGTGTGCCTCTATGCCAGGAACACAGATTTGGGTTACCCCAAATTTCATGTTTCATCATGGAAGCCATTTTATAGGATTTTTATAGTTTTACAGAGCAAAGAAAGTCATAAATCAAAGCAAGTTTAAAAATACATTGGTGGGTACACCATAAGCAAATACATCAGGATTGGGGGGAAGTTTTTTTTTTTTAATAGACAACAACATGCTATCTGATGGCATGCCATCCTAAACCCTTGCATTGGTGAATCTAGTGTTCTGATAAATCAATAGCTCCAAAAGTTTTTTATTCATTATCACAAGGTGATAGATCAGATCAAGGGTGGGGCAAGGAATGCCTGTTCATTTGAGAAGGCTGAAACTAGTCCAAAATAAGTAGTCTCTCTTGCAACCTCCATAGGAAGAACAACAATATGAACCAACCAGACAACCCCCCCGCCCCCGCCCCTGAGCTCCCAAGGACTAAACCACCAACCAAAGAGTACACATGGAGCGACTGACCCATGGCTCCAGCCACATATGTAGCAGAGGATGGCCTTGTTAGGCATCAATGGGAGGAGAGGGCCTTGGTCCTGTGAAGGTTTGATGCCCCAGTGTAGGGGAATGCCAGAGCAGGGAGGCTGGAGTGGGTGGTGGGTGGGTGGGAGAGCACCCCATAAAAGCAGGGGGAGGGCAGATGGGATAGGGAGTTTCTGGAGGGGAAACTGGGAAAGAGGTTAACATTTGAAATGTAAATAAAATATTCAATAAAAAAAGAAATTTCCAGAGAATCAATAAAGCTATTATGTTGAAAAAAATAATTAGTCTCTGGACGTACGGAATTCCAATCTCTCCCCAGTAATGAAATTCCATTAGGTCCATCACACACACACAGTAACTCCTTCCAGATAGTTTTGTTGTTGCTGCTGATGCTGACCAAAGCCAGGCACGACTTTTTGAGAATTTTCATTCACAATGGTCATCTGAATGTCCTTCTTCTCATGAAGTTGCCAGGTTTTTAAGGAAAACAGATCGCCCAGTCAGCATGCTGGGTGTATGATGCTGGGAGACTTGAGTCTTCCGGTAGATAGGAGAGAGATTATCTCTGAAGGACTCAGTCACATAGAAGAGCCACTTAGAAGCTAGTCAAGGGAGGCATGAGAAAGACAGAGAAGAGCAGGGATCCTTTCTGATGGAGAGACACATTTCTTTGAGTCCAGAGGGAGTTATGAAACAAAGCCTCAATGGCTGCAAACGTGCAGGCCCTGGCAGCACTGGTGGTGGGGTGCCACGTCTGCCTTTTTCAGTCTTTGACATTTTGATTGCACTTTTGTGGCTTGTACCTCTGGGAATCACCTCGACTCTAATTTATTTTATTACAAATTCATTTCTCTTTACATATGTGTAAGAGTAGCATCTGATACTGACTGTAAGTAGAAGAGAACTTTCAGAAAAACCTCAGTCAAAGCAAAATGAAGTTCATTTCGAGCTGGATTTGAGCGGGAGTTGCTAAGTGTACCACTGCATTTTATCAAATAGAGATGTGGACATGTATTCATGAGGGTTCCTCAAGCAGGAGCCTTTCTCCTATAATACCTGAAAACAACCTATTAAGTTTCACCAGCCCAGGAACAGAGTAACTTCTTGGAATTCTGCAAATTCCTGGAAAATAATAGCCTCAAGGGAAAAGACAGTGCCCTGTCTTTATAAAACCCCTGCAACACCTGCCTCGAGGCCATTCTCAGCTGGGAAACGCCAAGAAATGGTCCTGACCAAAGTCCATCTCTTCCTCAGTATTTAATATTTAATAAAGCTTGCTTTAAATTTGGCAAAAGATGGTGGAATTGGTTTTTCTCTCACTTGAATCTCACGATTAATAATCTCTGGAAATAAAACTGGAGAGTGACCTTCTTGTCTGGAATGCACAGCCTCCTTCGCCTTCTCTCTCACTCAGTTTTTTTTTTAACGTTGAGTTTCTCCTAGTACACAGTTCCACTACTTAGGAATAATTGTTACACCTCATACAGATTTTAAATTTTGCCCTAAGGGTCACTCGAAATTGTTGAAGAATCTTAAACACTTAAACACTGGTATTCTTTCCTAATTCTTGAAGGAAGTTGAAAGTACCTTTCTGTTCTCGTGCACTGCTTTCTTTAAACCTCCCAGTTATTTGTGCTCTGAAGCTTAACTCAGCTCCTTGCATTAAAACAACAGCAGACTGTGGGTTAAGCCCTATTTTCTGTTGCGAGTGAAAATGAAGGCCTTTTCTCTTTTGCAGCACCAGACCCCTTCATCTCTTGCATGTGGATGGGAGCAAGGTAGATGCCCAATGCAAATGCCATGTTCTGATAAGCAGACACATGCATTGTATTTGTGATGCGGTTAATGGTTTCCACCATGGTTCTTTGGCTTTAAAAACCATATATCTGGTGCATTTAATTCTCTGTACTGAAGGAAAATAGGCTTTGCATGGCCCACAGAGTCATCTGTGTATTTATTATATACTTCTCAGAAGCTCTGGCTGTATCAATCACTCAAGTCCTGGGGCTTCACTTCATGATTTAACAGAAATACTAAGCTTTTGCACTTTTCTTGAGTTGGCCTTTTGTCAAATTTATTTCCTTGAGTGAGGACAATCTATGTCTCATCTTTGCCTGAATCTGGAAATAATTATTGATTTTCCTGTGAGCATCCTTGGGGTCTCCTTCAACTTCCTCATCTGGGCACCTGACCTGCCTGGGTCATCTCTTCTTTCTTGCTTTTTCTCCCCACTCCCCACACCCACCCTCATTCCTTCAGCTCTTTTCCTAGAGAGTCAAGATTTTATAATTGCTATCAGCTCCTAAGGAAACTCATGCTTTTGATAACAGCGTGTACAATGCCCGGCCCCACCCCCTTCACTATCAGTTAGCATATCAAAGCACACCTCGAGCTAGTCCACAGATGATGCTATGTGGAGTCATGTTTGCTTCTTGCCTCTGTGGATAATTAGCAGGTTCTTTAAAACTTGTGAAACCGTGAAAACAATGAGTCAAGCCAGTTTGCTTTTCCCGAAATGCTCACCTCCTGCTTCGTCTTTTACTATGCTTCACACACCAGCTTCATACGAAACTTCAATGGAGAAACCAAGAGTACACTGAAACCCTGAGCTACATGTGCTCTATCTCATCTCCTTCAGTGATATATATATCTAGTGTACACACACACAACATATATATATATATATGTATATGTATATGTGTATGTGTATGTGTATGTGTATGTATATGTATATGTATATGTATATGTATATGTATATATATATGTGTGTATATATATATATATATATATATATATATATATATATATATATATATGCACAGCATTTTTGCTTATTCCCCATATATCTGGGATCATTTTTTGTTTATCAGTAGCTGATCAAGGTATCTTCTGAACTCCTGTTGATGGGACTGTAGCACACAGAAGTCTTATATAAACCACAAATGCAAGGCTCAATGGATTAGTAGAAAGGGGCTTCGAGCAGATGATGAAATGCAAGTCTTTTTGCATAGAAGAATTTTACACGTGCTTTCTGCTCATATCCCTAGTTAAAGGTTATATTACCCCTTTGGCTTTATACATTAGCTTTGTCTGTTTGGTTTTTTTTTTTTTAACTTTACACAACAGCTTTACATATGTGGCTTCATCAGTTCTATAGAATGCTTGTGAACCTGGTTGTGTGTGATGACATAGCCCATCATTGCATGACGGGATTACAGGGACATGTTTAGAGAATTGCCATAGTATCATTTTTCCATTTTGAGTTCATGACACTAACAGTCTTCCTGAACTTTTCTCAGGTACATGTGTCTTAGTTAACATGAGATACGTAGCATGTGATGAAACCCATTACCCAAAGCAAACTGGGGAAGAAATGGTCTATTTCAGTTTCTAGCTTGTAGTCAACCATCCAGGGAAGTTGGACATCGGGAGAAGCAAGGGAACTCCAGGGAGGAACCATTGCAGAGGCTGTGAAGGAACACCACTTACTGAACACTTTCCGTGGCTTGCTTAGCTTGCTTTCTTGTATAAACTAGGACCTGTCCAAAAATGACACCACCAGCTGTGGGCTTGGCCCTCTTAAATCAATAACTAATTAAGACAATTCACCATAGGTTAATCTGGGGAAGGATTTGGGGTTCTCTTGTGCAAAGTACAGTGTAGCTTTAGTAGAGAATGCCACACATTTTCCCTACCCATTTCAAGTTCGTACTCAGACCAAGAAGAGTAGACCTGAATCCCTGACTCAACTTCTTCGAAGTACTTGCTTCTGTCAATCTTGTTAATTTTCACCATTGTAATGAGTACTGTGGTGGCATTGTGGTTTTGATTTGTGCTTCATTAAGTAATAAAATTGAGCACTTACTCTTGTGATTATTCATGTAATTACAGGCTGTTGGAATATTATGGTTTGTGGTTGCTATTTCAGTCTGGCCCACTTTTTCTACTGGATGATGGTCTTGCTCTGTCTTTCTTTTAGCTTTTCCATTGCATTTACAATTTACTTGTGGGTGGGTGTGAGTGCGCATGTGGGCACATACATGCCCGGAAGAGCATGTGAATGTCAGAGGACAGCTTGAAGCAGTTGGTTCTCTCCTTCAACCATGTCCAGGGGGCTGGATGTAGGTTGTTAGGCTAGAAGCAAGCATCTTTCCTCACTCAACCATCTCACCAGCTCTCACTCTATCTTATTGAAATGAAAAAAAAATCTTTCATATTCTGAACATAAGTCCTTTGTTTCTGTGGGCTGCTCTATCATTTTCTTAACAGTACGCATTTGTTTGCTTTTACATCAAACATATATAAATTTTTAGCTTTAATGTTATTGGTTTTTTAAGTGTGTTTGACATCTTGTTTGGGGGAAGCTAAATCGTGTTATTCAACTCAGGCTATCTGACATTCCTAGATAATAGTAGGAATCATTTTATAATGTTGATTCTCTCATATTACTGAATTGTCATTTGGCTTTAAAATTCTTTGAGTGAGTTTTCCCCCTTCTTCAGATTATAAAGTTTATGACTTGTATTCTTTCTATGGAGGATTTGAACTATTATTCCTCTGTGTAAAGAACATAAATAACTGTGGCAGAAATATATATATATATATACACACACACACACACACACACACACACACACACACATATATATAACCATTGGAATTATCTTTCAATTTTATTCTTAATTTGTTAAATATCACTTGTGTATTGTATTTACATCATTTCTCCATCTGACATCCCATCCCATGTCCCTTTGCTTTCCTTTGATTTTATGCCCTCTGTTTACTTAATGACTATATATATGTACATATTCATTATATATTTATCTCTCTCTTTCTCTCTCTTTCTCTCTCTCTCTCCCTCTCTCTCTCTCTCTGTATGTAAATGCAACCTGATAAGACCATTTAGTGTTGTCTGTGATAACATTTGGGGCTGACCACTTGGGACTGGAATAAAAATTAGGGGACTCCTTCCAGAGGAGGACTGATGCCCCACTCTCCACAATCATTAATTGCCTGTATTTCTCCATCTATGACTGGGGCCTAGTGATACCTTAAATTTGTATTTTTTATATTTATTGTTTATTTGAGACTCTCATCTCTCATATAACAACCCAGGTTCTTCCAAAGAATTGTGTTTCCATTAAGAATTTGGTCTTATTGACTTTGACGGGTGACTGCGTTTTTTTAACCCTGAATTCTTTCCTCTTGTACCGAAGACAACCTTTCAGTGAAGGAAAGATGGATTTGTTATGCCATCCAGCGTTTGGCATGGGGTTCCACTGCTTCAAGCATGGTCTCATTCCAGAACATTTTTCTTCCTTAATGGATGTGTGTGGCATAGGATGGCGAGAGTTTGTGACTGTCTCATGGCTTTCTCGGTTCAGACGCTGGCCATCAGCATTAAACAATGAGACTCATGTTGGATGTGTGCTAATGACTGTGTTATTCAGGACTGAATTATAGCAGATAATCTTTGGTGAGTAGAACAAAATTTTGAAATGTAATATTACAGGATGAGAGTTTATTAGAGATCATACATTGTTCACTATCATAGTCTCAATGACCAAATTTATAAATGTTCAAAGACTGTTGTCTTAAAAAAAAGGAAAGAAAGGATGCAGTGGGCATTGTGGGTAGCATCCTCTTATCCTGTTCTTGGCCTTTATCCTTCAGCATGCTTGCCCACATAGTAGTACTTACTGGCATACAGCATGTAACCTAAGAAAAAATCTTTCTTGAGATTTTCTTTAAAACTAATCTTTAATGATGTTTAAACCCATTTCTCTCTACCTCTCTTCCACACATCCTGTTTCTGAAATGCTGGTTTAAATATCTGATCGTGGCTGGAGAGAAAGCTTAGTTGATGATCTACTTGACATGTGAACATGAGCATCTTAGTGTCTTCTCCAGAATATACTTTTTTTTAAAGCTAAAATAAAATAAAATAAAATAAAATAAAATAAAATGGTGAGCATGGTGGCACACACTTGTAATTCCAGTGTTAAGGACTGGCAGAATTTAGGAACTTGCTCTCCAACCAGCCTAGCCGACTAAGTGAGCTCCAGGCTTGGGAGGTATTCTGTGTTAATAAAGTAATCAAAACCCAATGTGAGATGGTGCTTGAGGCACTACACCTGATTCTGACCCCTGCCTGTACTTGTACACACTAGTATTTGCACACACATGAATGTAGACCCACACAATTGCCTATATGAAATATGGCTGCCCACTACAGCTCTGCATCCCCTGGATTACTGAGTCTCATTGAGAACTTTTCACCTTAACACTGGCCCTTCCAAAGTTTACCTGGGAGTCAATAAACAAAACTTTATGAAGAAAATGTGACCAAGGTAAATGATGTAGTAAGTAAATCCTTGATCCCAATAATAATAATAAAAAAAATCAAAGCTTGTTGCTTTGATTACTTCATGACTTGTACTCAAACTCTTTAATCTCCCTTTGTCTCTGGTTCTTCATGTCTACGCTGAACACGATGCTTTTTCCTTCTCTTAAGATGCTTTAAATTTCAAATGAGATTATTCAGGATAAGGAATGGTATGATACCAGGCACAAAGGGGTTGCTGTTAATGCCATTGCTGTCACTGTTGTAATTCCTAGTGTCACTATTGACATTATTAGTCATTGGTACGGGGAATTTCCCGTACCAATGTGTGTGACTGAACTTTGATGCCTCAGTTAGAGAGAAGCAGGTTGTTTGATGAGAATGAATTAGGACAAAGGGAGCTGGTGAACTTCAAAGCTATTATATCAACCTATTGTGGCTGAAATGAATTGTCTTGCTCTACATGAGGGGGAACCTGTCAAAGGAACTGCTGTTAGTCATGTGGAATCAGCCTGCTCCCTACCTTGAATGATTTCAGAAAGAGATACGAACAGATTCCAACATTTGTCGTTCTGTTCTTTATTCCTTACTCGTTGTCAGTCTTTTTATGTCTGCATTACCCTGTAGTGAAAGAAACGATTAATTAGATCACAGCTTTTCTTGTATCCTATGCAGGACAGCCTGGCAGCCTCTCTAATACTGACATTTCTGAGTGTGCTCAAAATGACACCAAAAAGCCACTGGAAGGCAAGACCTAAGTCTTCCTTCCAGAAGATGGTTTGACTAGTCAACTTGATCTCAGTTTCCATGAGCTTTGTTTTCTGAAGGCAAAACACTAACCTGGGAAGTATGCCCTCTAGGACTCCACTGGGAGAACACAGAGATACCTTTCTCCCCCACCTTAAGCATCACAACCCACTCTCCAGTAAAAATACATGTTAACAAGAAAAGAATAAAGAAGATTAAAACATGCTTAAGTAGCACAAAAGCCTTCATGAATGAAAAATCCAGCAACTCTGGAAGACTTTTTATGAGTATGCTGCATCTTAATGATGCATAGACAGCCATGGAGAAAGGTGGTTGGTCTCAAAGAGTATTATCCAGGTTGATAAGATGAGGAAAGGGAATCAAGAGAGCCCAATCTGTTCACAGTCTTCTGGCCTCTCTACATAGACTTCTTCCTTGCAGGAGGAGGACAAGACTTCATCTGGAATAAGTTTCTATGGAATATTGTCTTGATTAATGATTGGCATGGGAGGCCCAGCCCACTAGGGGTGGTACAATCCATAGAAAAGTGGTCTTCGACTGCATAAGAAAACAAATTAAGAAAGTCATGGAGAGCAAGACAGGAAGTAGCACTCCTCTATGGTCTCTGCTTCAGTTCCTGTCTTCAGGTTCTTGCCCTGACTTCCCTCAAGGATGAACTATGATTGGAACACATAAGCCAAATGAACCCTTTCTTCCCCGAAGATTGTGTTGGTCAGTGTTTTAACACAGCAAGAGAAGAAAACTAGACAGACTAGTATGTAATTTAAATAAATACCCCAGTGACAGTTTTAGTAAGTACCTCTCATCTTTGTGTTGTTTTTTTGATACTGCTTATATCATAATTTTTGTGTTTCTGAAATCTTAAAATTCCATTAACCAGGAATAGTGTCATCCACAGCTTCTGCTTCAGCTGGCCTGCGTGACGAATTCACAAGAACACTACAGGAATTCTTGTGCAAGAAGTATGAAGGAAATGTTGCTTTGTGATGAGACTATTATATATTTGTCTTAATTTTGATTTGTTTTCTGTTGTTTCATTTTAGAAATCCAATGTTCAATGCATCAATATTCAATTTTCCATATAGTGTATAGGCTTGTAACATCCCTACTCGGGCATCCTTTAGGAAGATATCAGGCTCAGGACATCTTGAAGGTATCACTGGCTCAGTTTCACAGCACTTTTCAGGGATAGTTGTCATAGAAGCATTTACTGAGCAAAGGATGGAAAGAAAAGTGGAGTTTTGTGGCATACATACAAATGATGGATGGTAGGAAAAAGATTGGGTTGTAATTACTTTGATTATTTTTCATATCAGAGTCTTGCTAGATGATTCAGACAGGACACTGCATTTTTTCCAGTGCCCAAGGCCTTGGACATGCTAGTCATTGCTCTATCACTGAGCTGTGTACATCCTTAGATTCTATTGTGATCTTCAGAAGTTTCATTAAGATACTGAGGATAAAGAGCCATTGAAAGGATTTTAGAATGAGAAGTTAATCATAATACCTGTCTCTTTCACCTAAAAAACCCACAAACTCCACTAGTCACCATGGTGTTTAGGGGCTAAGATTTGGCAGAAGACAGGTATCTTCGATTTGATATTTTTACATTATTTATACAAGGACTATTTTATGCTGAAAGACATTTAAATACCTCATTTAAGTCCACAAGCTTCTGTATTTTTAGCAAAAAAAAAAAAAAAAAAAAAAAAACCAAGTTAAATAGAATCCATAACAGGAAAACTTATCCAAATCACTTACCTTTGAAATTTAAACAAGGAAACAAAACCTCCAACCACATCTCTGCACTAATAAGCCTTCTGTCCTCTCTACATAGAGCCGCTTTGAAATCGTTTGCATTGTCAAGGATAGAAATTTCAGTAGAGTTTTGTATGTTGAGTCCGTTGCCTTCTTGAGAGTATGGCTGTCATCATTATTTTAAAGACATTTTCCTCCAGGCAAAAAGCAACTCTGCAATTATAATATGAATCAATAAAAAAATATTTTTATTCTTAGAGAAAGTCTGTTGTCCCCTAAGTTTTAGTTAATGCTCTCTAGCTGAGTTGTAGAATGCAACCCTTCTGTTCTATGAATTTCTTGTAAGTAACTCTCTGCTGCCAAGACAGCATACGAAGCAAGTCCTGAGCTCCAGGTTTTTCCAATGGCAAAAATTTTCTTGAAAGCATGTGGACTTGAACAGTAGTTATATTTCAACCGATCTTGGCTGAATTTGGTTAGCCTAGGCTTCACGTCATCCTTAAGGTCAGGTCTGTATCTATGTCATTTATCTTTATTGTGAGACTTGGGCTGGAAGATCAGTTGTCTGGGCTATGCTCTTCTCATGGCAAAAAAGAAAGAAGCTCAAGGAACCCTGCAGAGCCTTTATCACTTAGAACTCACGTCTTAGTATAGAAGTACTGTCATTTCTGCTCACCAGCTAAAGCATGTAAAGTGCTTGAGTTCAAAGATACAGTGAAGATCCATGCTTCTTCCCACAAGGGAACCTACTAACAAGTCACAAAACCCAGGGCAGCAGTGTCAGGGAGAAGGAGACTATCCAGTGTGCCTTAGTAGCTCAAGTATCACTGAACAGAAGTCTCCATGGCTGTCCCCACTTAAACTTTCCCAATGTGTGAGATTATAACTTCATAGTTGCCATCTTGAGCAGCTGAAAAAGATAAGCTTAATCATACTTTTTCTTTATAACTATGAAAATAGAAAATTTAATGAGATGTAGTTAAACAGTAAAGGCTGAACTATTGTCATGTAGTAAGATGTAGTATAATAAAACTGGAATATGATCAAGTTGTGTGTGTGTGTGTGTGTGTGTGTGTGTGTGTGTGTGTGTGTGTGTCTGTGTGTCTGTGTGTCTGTGTGTGTGTCTGTGTGACCACATGAAGGCATAGTGGTAGGAGAAGACATTCATATTCATGTAAGAAAAGGTATAGTTTCAAACTTTGAGCTCTTTATATAAATTTATATTGTCTCAAGCTATTTCAGATAACATTACATGCGACAAAGGAAATTTACATGTTTCTATGTCCCCAGAACAGCGGTCTTCAGAGTATAAAGCCTTGGTTTCCCCATTCTTACATCATGGCAATGACACAGTAGATATGTCATAGGGTGTGGATATTCTATGTAAAGTCTGCATTACATGTATTGAGAATCTGGTTCCTTTGAAAATACAGATTATAAGAATGTGTTTCCTTTGAATCCTAGGTGTGGGCTTTGGGTCTGCTTCAGACTGTCCACAGCAGCTGCCTCATGCCCTAGCAGGGCCATGGTTTTGCCAGCTGCAGATCCTTTTTACAAGTGTGTGAAGTTTGAAGTTAGGGGGACTTTTCAAAGAATTTATCAATGCTAGATCCCTCATGGCTGGTTGGTGGTTGAATGCTGTTTGTTGCCCTTGATCCCAAGGAACTTGATGACCGTAATCAGTAGGAAGTAGTCTAAAGATTGTTCATCCCCTTCCCCTCTAATGTTTTTCTCTCTTATCTAGTGTTAGGAGGTAGAAAGGGAAGAAGAGGGGTAGAAAAGGTGAATGAACAAAGAACACACAAAGGAGCCAAAAGTCTGGTGACAGTCACAGGTGATGTGTCACCATTGCCATTATCATGGTGGTTGTCTTCTTATGCATTTCTCTGTAACTGTCATTTTTTTTTAAGTGTGGCCATTTAATTTCCAGCAGTCTTGCTTCGAGATACGTTCCTTAATTACTGGTCTGTTGGAATCCTCATTTACTTCTTCCACACCATGTTCACATCAGAAGAGGATGAATATATGCCGGAAGGGTTGTGACCACAGCCTTAAATAGCCCATAGCAGTTGGAAATAGTTTTTCAAGATTTATGCTAATTTTGGTTACTCTGATTTATATGTACATTTGTTAAATATAAAAAAAATAGGCATACCTAATTACTAGTCACATTGCTTAACTTCCTTCAAAATCCTGAAGGAGTTGGTCCATGTCATAAGAAGATAAACCATAAGAGCTAAGTGCCAGACGTGACCCTTAACCTCAATGAGACAAGACCCTTAATCTTGGTTTCAACAGCCTACTGTGAAAGATTCAGCTCCAGAACTCCTAGAATCTAGGTGTGCATGTCCATGTCCTGGCTGAAGGAAGTTCAGATTGTGGCTAGTTTGTCTCTGTACATTGCTACCTCATTACCACAGATTTGTATAGTCCATTTAATATTATCTGGAAGCATTTCTGGTTGTCACATCTGGGGTTATTTCTACTACCCAAAGGATACTGGGTTAGCATTCGAAATGTCATTCTATTCCTTATACTGCACAGGAAAGCCCTCCCATGACAAAACAATACCTCCAAGGCTGAAAACCCTGCTCTCAGCTTTGCCTACTCTAGACAAGTAACAGGCAACTGTATCTGGCCACAGGTATTCCTACTATTCATAACTCTCTTACCAGGTGGTAAAGGACTTTTCTCTTTTCTTTTGTCTCCTACTATACACATCTTTATATTCTTTTAGTTCTAAGATTCATCTGTAAAGTAATAGGAGCTTGTAAAACACACATGAATGGAATCCATAGTTATAAAAATGTGCACTTAGTCAGTACCACTTACAACTCTAAAAGTACTATCTCTTTCCTAGTCTCAGCTGCATCCAAATCGCATGGTATTTTGGAACAAGATTGGATGTTAGAAGATAGGCCATGACTAACTGAGGTTTTAGGGGGAAAAAATGGTTCTCCTGCAAAGATATCTCTGTAGTACCTGGAAAGTCAGTTAAAAAAATCCGGAATCTGAGTCTGCTCTTTTCCACCTGTGAATAAGTAGCTTTCATGGAGTTGTTGACATGACTCTATCCACATAACTTATCACTTTTCTCTGAGGCTTCAAAAGTTGGTATTTTTATACCAACATGGAACTTGTGTTTGTGTATTCATTGTTCCATGTGTCTTTCCTCCTCAAGTGTTCCCTCATTGCCTCAGCTTCTAGAAACTCTCTGCATCTCAAAGGTACTCTTTATGTTGCAGTTGAGCTCTAGCAACACTGTAGTACAATAGCTCCTTGGTATACATGTCTTTCCTTCTATACATTGGACTCTCCCAGAAACTGTGCCTTTTTTCACTCAGTCCCTGCTAGTTGCTGGGTGCTAAGTGCATGTTGCATGAATAAGGGAGCCTGGAAGTCAATCAATCACCTAATCACTTAGCCTGCTTGGATACTTCTGTGGGATCTAAATTTGTTCTGACTTTCTAGTCACCCGATATGTCTTTAGCATCCTCTTAACTGAGAAAATACAGTCAAGATTAGTGTAAAAATGAAATAAAAGGAAGTCTGTGTAGGTGTGTATAGGAGAAAATTATCACACTTCTGTCTCTCATTCTGACTTCTGCTGTTCTGGGAGGATTCACATGTGGTAGGCATCAGTGCTTCTTGTACCTACCCAGCTCACATAGATGCCACAACATGGTGGACAAGATGGCCACCACTAGTCATTGTTGATTGACTGTTCCCAATAATTACTTTAAATAACTCATAAGAATAATTTTAGTATTTCTGGTTTGGGTCATTTACCAACATCTGAATGAAAAACTTTGGCTGGGGAGACAGAAGAGTTTGATCAGCACCAACCATGAGTCCATCCCTCTGTTTGGGAGAGGATGCTGTAGCTGTCTCAGCTACACAGGATACATTTCATTACATTTTTGGAGCTAATAGAACACACAGAAAAAACTCCAGGATAAGAGAGTATCGTGGGATAACAAATAGGAGATCTATCACAGATTCAACATCTATCACTGTCTTCCACAAGGCCTAGAATTGTGCTTCATACTACAACCTGAACTGAAAAATATATGTATATATAGCCGCTGACTGAAGGCCAAGTATAATGATTTACTCTGTTACATAGTGTCAGGATTCTGGTTTATTTAGTAGGATTTGCTAGCATGGTGAATGAAAAAAATCTCAATAATAAATAGAACATTTATGCTCTGCTAAAATAAGCATTCCCTGAGCTTATTTCACTGTCTTTCTTAATAAAATGGTGACACATAGGGAAAGTTAAAAAGGTCTGATGTGGATTATATGCCTTCACTGGATCACATGAACCTTTGGCATGACATCATTTTTACCTGGTGAGTTTTATGGTGGCTTGGTTAGAAGGATAGCTCTCAGAAGTCTGAGGAAGGCAGTGAGCATCCTGCCAGGCAGCAGTGGACCAGGACCATGGCCTCTTCTGTCAGCTTATCAGTCTAGCCTCTAATAATAAAGGAGGCTGAAATGGTAATACCCTTTGTGTCGTTTTGATTCTCAGCAGGTGGTTTTATTAAATAGAACTCTAGTTGGCAGCTACTATTCAAAATTATCTCCTGCAGAAAACTTCTATCAAACAAGGCATGGGTATATCTTTGTCAAACCAGTAAGAAGGAGCCCTTATTTAAAAAAGAAAATCTTAGCAAATATTATACCTTCAGGCTCTTGTGATAAACTTAGTTCCAAATTCACGGTTGGAAGAAACATTGGGAAATCTGAGATCTGTGAATTATGTGGTGTCATTTTTCATTCTGGATTTAATTATTCCTGAGTAAAGAAGGTTTGAATGCTTCTGAAACCTAATTATATGTAATTAAATATACTGCAATTTTGGTTCCACCAGAGTACAAGTTCCAGCTACAGGGCACTTTCCGTTTTGTCCACTATTGCCATCTGAGGGCCTACTATGTATAAGTTGTTTGACTAGTATGCATTGAACGCATACATGAATTTGCATATTAGTCATTAAGAAATAAAAACATGTGTCTCTAAGCTTTTGCCTTGTCCTGAATGCATTATGTTCAGGGTCGTGCACCACAAAACCTTTGCAAACCAACTTATTTTGCCCAATGAAATGCATTTGATTATCTTCCATGTCTTGTTTTGGACCTGAAGTAACATCTTTTTACAAATAATACATTACAACTAAGTAATACGCTCTTGTACAGATCTATCAGAGTGACTCCTCATTTAACTGGAGGTGTCCCAATGCTCCCAAAGCTTTGCATCACAAATATCTCTGCATTGTGTTTATATGGACATCATTTTCAAGTTCTTTGGGTAAACACCAAAGCATACAGTTGTCGGGTTTGTTGGGTTTTATTGTAAAAGTATGGTTTTTTTGGTTTGTTTGTTTTGTTTTTTGAGACAGGGTTTCTCTGTGTAGTCCTGGCTGTCCTGGAACTCACTCTGTAGACCAGGCTGGCCTTGAACTCAGAAATCTGCCTGCCTCTGCCTCCCAAGTGCTGGGATTAAAGACGTGTGCCACCAACGCCTGGCCAGTTTTATAAGAACTCAAACTGTTTTCCAAAAGCTATATGAGTTTATATTTTCGCTGGCAAACAATGAGAGTTTCTCTTTCTTTTTTGGTTTTGTTTTTAATATTTATTTTTAATTAAAACATAATTGTATCATTTTTCCTCTACCTTTTTCTACTTCCAATCTTTCCCGTGTTCCTTCTCTCCAGGCTCTTCAAGTCCTTCTCAAAGTTGTATGCTCTTTTTCTTTATTATTTACACACACATACACACGCGTGCACATGTGTGTGCACGTGTGTGTATATTTACATACTTATATACTAATTTATGTGTAAATGGATGAATACAACCACATATATTTCTCCCTCCACTTTATTATGTCTGTTGCTGTAGTCATTGTCTGGCTTTTGTTAGGCAGTCATATTGTTGAGTTGACATATGAGTAGCTGTCATGTCATTTCTAGGAGATACACTCTCCAATTCTTATCTCTTGGTGATCTTACCAGCACTTGTAGTTCTCCTGCTCTGGATTTAGTTACTATGGTAGGTGGGTAGTAATAACCCAAGGTTGCTTCACTTTGCTCTTTCCTGGTAGAATGTTCTAGGGAACATCTTTCCGTGTTTATTTTCCATTTACATAGCTTCTCTGGTAAGGTATCTGGTAAGATCTTTGCTCTGTTTTTCTTTTAAACAAAATAATTGTTTTCTTATTATTGAATTAGGAGTGTCTTGTAAAAGTATTTTTCCCAGCACGAGGGTTATCTTTTCCTTCTTTCTGTGTAGCTTCTGAACAGAGGACACTTCTGACTTTGTGACACTTACCCTTGATATTACTGTTGTCACAGATTATGTTTTGTTGCTAAACAAGGTGTCACTACCAAACCCAACATCACCTCAACATTTTCTTGTGTTATCTTCTAGGAGACTGTGGCTTTTAATTTCACATTTAAATCTCTCATCAAAACCGAGCTCGCTTTTTTGAGATAGGTGTGAGATAAAAGCCTAGACTCTTCCAGTTTTTCTAAGTGGGTGTCCAGTTGTTTAGTGGTCATTTGTTGTAAAGATTGCCCTTTCTCTAGATTATATTGCTTTTGTCCTTTGTGAAACTACCGTTGACATGGTCTGTGATGCTCTTTCTGGATTCTCTATTCATCCACACTGAAGTGTTTGTCTATTCTGTCACCAGAATGATTTTGTCCTTATTACTGTGTCTTTATCTTAAGTCTTAGAAGTAGGTAGTGCTGGACTTTAAACTTTGAATTTTCTGCTTTAACTTCCTTTTAGCCAGTCTAGATCTTTTGCTTGTTCTTAGAAACAACTAATTAATTAATTAATTAATTAATTAAGTAAGTATCATGTAGCTTTGACTGTCCTGGAACTTACTATGTAGATCAGATTAATCTCATCTCAGAGAGATCTGCCTGCCTCTGCCTTCTGAGGCAGCTTGATATTATGAAAACCTTACTGAGATTTTTATTGGCTTTTCACTGAATACATAAGTAAGTTAGGAAAACCAGCATCTTGGCGATAATGAATCTCCCTTTTAGAGACTGTTTATTTACTTCCTGATTTCTTTCACCTGACTTTGGCAATCAACTTCACATAGGTATCATACACGTGTAGTTGCCTTTAGAAGTAAGCTTTCATTTTGTTTGGTGATAGTGTAAAATATTTTGTACAACTGAGTGAAAATTTTGCTAATACATGTGATTGGTTTTTTATTTCGATATTTTGTAACTTTGCTTTAATGACTTCTTAACTCAAGTTCTTTTGTTACTGTTATTGGTTCCTTCATTTTTTATACAAACAATACTGTTATCTGCAAACAATATCCCACTCAATCAGTAACACTTTAATTTATTGTCTTTTGCATTTGCTAGGACTCCAAGTACAATGTGGAAACTAAATGATAAAAGGATTCCTTTGTACTGCCTTGCTTGGAGTAGGAAGGTTTCTAATTTTGTGAAATTAAAGATAGTGTTACTTGCATTTTTTATGGACATTCTTATTGAGTTGAAGCTGTCCCCTGCACTGAAAAGCAATTGTCATTAGTAGTGTCGTGGTTGCTAAATGCTTTTTCCATACCTCTGATGGGATTGTGTGGTATTTTCTTCTTCAGCCCGTTGATGTGGTAGATGACATAGTTTTCAAACATTGAGCCATGCTTATGTTCATTCTGTGGGCAAATCCTAACTGGTCACATTTTTCCTATTCCTATGGATTAAACCTGCTTAGATTTTGTTGAGGGTTTCTACCTTAGCATATTGTATTGCTTTGTAGTTTTCTTTTCTTGCAATGGCTTTGTCTGATTTTGGTATTTAGGTGGTAATTCTAACTTATTCTAGTCTGTGTAGAATGAGTTACAATTGGAGTACTTTGCTCCTAAAATGTGTGGTAAATTTGACCAGTGAGTAGATCTGGACATAATGCTTTCTAATTTGGAAGCTTATTGATTATTATTTTAATTTTTTAGAAGACATAGGCCTATTGAAATTGTTTGTGAATTCATGTGCGTTTTCTGACAAATTATTTCTCTCAAGACACTGACTCACTCCTAACGCCAAGTTATCAAATTTGCAAGAATGGATTTATTCTTAGTATTCCTTTATGATCCTTTCAGTTTACATGACCTCTGTAGCAATGTCTCCTTTTTGTTCACCAATATCTCTCTCTCTTCCTCTCTTTTTTCTTCTGTTCCCCTTTTCTTTCTTCCTTGCTCTCCTTGTATCTTACTCAGGTTGGGTAGAAGCTTATTGATTTTTTTTTAAATCTTCATTTATTGGTTCTATTGAATTATCACTATTGAATTTTTATTTTCAATTTCATTTCCTCAAATTTTGCTCTAATTTCATTGTTCCTTTTCCCAGCAGCTTTCCTTTTCTAGTTGCCCAAAGCAAAAACCCACACGGCTTCCTTTGTGACAGCAACACCCAATGGAATCCGTTTTCACCACACTGCTGCCTTTACTCAGTTATACCAACTTTGATAAGACACTTCAATTTATTGATTTTGTTTAGATCAGACTATTTGAGTTTTTTTCCTTGTTTAAATTAAAATATTTTTAAACGTTTTTGACACGTGTATTGGTTAGAAAAGATTGGTTAATCTTTTGAATTTGCCACGGTGTATTTTATTGTTGAGTATGGTATGTCTTAGTGAATCTTCTGAGTGAACTTGAGAAGAAAATGCATGTCTATGTCAGCTCTGATGACATTGTCTATAAGTCTTATCCAGCTCATTGATGATGCTCTTGAATCCAACCTCATCCATGCTGGTTTTCTGCCTCCTGCCTCTTTATATTTCCAATGAAGGAGTGCTGAAGTCTCAACCCATAAGTTGATTCACTTACATCTCTGTGCAGCTAGCCAGATTTTGCCCAAGATAATTTACCAACTTGCCTCTCTGTAACTGAGCACATACTTGACAACAGCTCTTATGATCCTTGATTGTTGTCTAATGCTCCACTTTATCTTTAGTTACTCCCTGTTTTCACATATACTTTGTTTCAAATCAATGTAGTTGCACCTATTTGCTTTTTATTAATGTTGGAGTGTTATTTGTTTCTCCATCCACGTGTTGCTACATTTTTAATGGACATGAAATAATTGTACAAATTTATGGAGTACTCTATTATATTTATTGGGATCACATCAGGATAATTGGCATATATATATATATATATATATATATATATATATATATATATATATAATCTAAAATAGTCATTATCTATTTGTGACAGAAACATTCAAAATCCTTCTTACTGTGTGTTTTCAAATAAATAATCAATGGTTACCAACCATAGTTTTTCTGCTTTTGGTAGTTAATATTCATTGTCAATTAGTTTACATTTTGATTCACCTATGAACCAAACTTCCATGCCTGCAATTATAGTGTTGCAAAGATGTTTAACTAAGGAAGAAGATCTATTATAAATTAAGGGAGCGCTACCCTGTAGGCCAGGGTACCACAATGAATTAAAGGAAGAAAGTGAGCTGGTCATCAGCATCCTTCATTCATCCTCCTCCACTTCCTAGTCTAGAGACTCAATGTGACAAACAAGTGTGCTTTCTCCGTTATAGTACATTAAACCCACAAACAATGAGCCAAAATAAAATTCTCCATCCTTAAGTTCATTTTATTAGGTATTTTGTCACCATAATGAGAAAAGTAATTAATGCTGTACTATTAAAACATTGGAAATCATGCCACATGTATTCTACCATCTTTATTCCTCCCTTACCTTCCCTTAAGATCTCTTTCTGTTTTCTCATGGTCCCTGTTCTAGTTTCAAGTCTTAGAAATGATCTCCAACCACTTATATTTAAAAATTAAATCTAAGATCCAAATATGAGAACATGGCTTTTTGTGTCTGAATCTGGTATACTTTGCTTAACAAATCAATTCCTAGGTCAGTAACATTACTTATCAATGTCAAGATTTCACTTTTCTTTATGGTTGAATAAAATTTCACTAGGTACATTGTAACACTTTCCTTATCCAATCATCTAAACAACTTCTGAGTTTTGTTCCTTGGTTTTTGTTTCCTCCAATCTCACTTCAGCCCTGGCTGGCCTGAGTGATTCATTTGTTATGTGGATTAGGCTGTCCTCGAACTCACAGAGAGATCTACCTCTCTCTGCAGTAGTTCTGGGATTAAAGGTATATACCACCAACCACTCCTGGAAATTTTAGGTTTTTATTAGTGGAATTAGACCTACTCTATCTGTCACTTTTCTATTTGTAACTCTTGGGTTTTGCTCCTGTTGTTTTGTCTTATGTTGTGAGATACTTTTCTTAGGGAGACATGAACAAATGCCTATTCACCCCAGATAGGGAACTGACAACATAGCGAAGGTCATAGTTCAACTTGATGAACCAATGAGTTCTCCCTCATGGAAACCTAGGGCCATCTAGGTTTAGGGGTTCCCTTTTTTTCTAGGGCAGCTTAGCTCTTTTCACATTAGAATTGGTTTTCAGAAAGTTTCTGGTGAGGGAAGAAGCCTTGTTAGAACAGACTGTTTTAGCATGAGTCAAAGTCCTTCCTTTTCTTCTCAATGCCACTATCATTAGAGATTTATTCCAGTATTACTGTGAAAATGGGCTTATAAAATTTACAAAGGTGTGAGAATCTTAGGTCTCTGTGAGCCAATAGTTGGTTAAAACAGAGTTTCAGTTTCTGTCCCATGCTTTGTGTCCATATTTGCTCCCTTGAGTATTTTGTTACTCCTTCTAAGAAAAACCGAAGCACCCACACTTTGGTCTTTCTTCTTCATGAGCTTCATGTGGCCTGTGAGTTGTATCCTGGGTATTTCGAGCTTTTGGACTAATATCCAATTATCAGTGAGTGCATACCATGTGTGTTCTTTTGTGATTGGGTTACCTCACTCTGGACAATATTTCCTAGTTCTATCTATTTACCTAAGAATTTCTTGAATTCATTGTTTTTAATAGCTGAGTAAAACTCCATTGTGTTAATGTACCACATTTTCTGTATCCATTCCTATGTTGGAGGACATCTGGGTTCTTTCCAGCTTCTGGCTATTATAAATAAGGCTGCTATGAACATAGTGGAGCATGTGTCCTTGTTATATGTTGGAGCATCTTTTGGGTATATGCTCAGGATTGGTATAGCTGGGTCCTCAGGTAATACTGTGTTCAATTTTCTGAGGAACAACCAGACTGATTTCCAAAGTGGATGTACAAGTTTACAATTCTACCAACAATGGAGGAGTGTTCTTATTGTATGTTGGAGCATCTTCTGGGTATATGCCCAGGAGTGGTATAGCTGGGTCTTCAGGAAACTAAAGGAGGGGTCGTTTGGAGACTGTTCCACCTGGGTATCCATCCCATGTGTAGTCACCAAAGGTAGACACTGATGTGGATGCCAGGAAGTGCATGCTGACAGGAGCCTGATATAGCTAACTTCTTAGAAGTCTGCCAGAGCCAGACATATTCAGAGGCGGTTGCTCACAGCTAACAATTGAACTGATCATGGGGTTCCCAGTGGAGGAGTGAGAGAGAAGACTGAAGGAGCTGAAAGGGTTTGTGGCTCCCTGAGGAGAGCAACAATACCAACCAACCAGAGCTCCCCAGGGTCTAAACCACCAGCCTGGGAACACATAGTGAGGGACCCTTGGCTCTAGCTGTGTATGTAGGGGAGGATGGCATTGTTGGGTATTAGTGGGAGAGGAAATCCTCAGTCCAGTGAAGGCTGGATGCCCCAATGTGGGGGAATTTGTGGGTGGGGAGGTGGGAGTGGGTGGGTGGGTGGGGGCACATCCTCATAGAAGCAGGAGGAGGGGGAATGGGATAGGGGGTTCTTGGGGAGGATGAGGAAAGGGGATCACATCTGAAATGTAAATAAACTATCCAATAAAAAGAAAATACCCCCCCCCAAAAAAACAAAAAGCAACCAAACAAGCAACAACAACAAAAACCAGTGTTTCAGCTCTCTGCCATGGCCATACTGATTCTCCACCAATTCATCAGTTAGACTAGCTAGCCCTTCCATCTCCTTTGTCAATAGGACTTTTTGTTGGTGACACTGATTAACACTGTTTGATGATATACTTAGCTCCTCATTAATAGAACTATCCACCAGAGGGATGGAAGGGATAATCCTGTAAGTCAGTCCAAATCACGTGCCTTACCTGCAGCCAGGAAAGTATAGCCAGAGTTAGGAGTCAGTGGCGCTTGGATGGAGTATCAAGTGCCAAAAAGGTAAAATAAATAAATAAGTAAATAAATAAGTAGATGGATAAAAATCACGCCAGGGACATTCTCTACCACATTCCTCCTAACAAATTTTCTGTAAAGAACTCTGATTTTGTCAGTCGTCTTTCCCAAATCCCTTAGAGGGAACAGGAGTTCTCAAGGTGAAGGTAATTTTCTCAAGGTCACCCAGTGAGTTAATGGCTAATTCATTTGATGACGGAGGTCTATGGTCTCCTCCTGTAAATATCTGTTCTCATTGTATCATTTGGCTTCCCAGGTGCCCTATAAACCCACTTCCTTTTTCCCCTTTTCATTTCAAGCATAACTATTCCCATTTAGTAAATCACATCTTATTACAGAATTATAAAGTTGAGTGGCCAGTTGTAGTTCCACACATAATATAAAACTGACCTTGTGTGTAATGTATTGAAATTCCATAAGGCAGGTTAGCCCAAGAAAATGAACTGTGACTTTACACTGAAGTGAAAGACGGTGTGAAGGGAGGATTTCTTTGACTTATTCTGGAAGACACACGGGTGATTTTTTTTTTTTTTTTAGAACTTACATTCTTCTGCAAAATGATTTGTCTCGGTTCAATAACCAGGGTTTGGGCTTTATGAGCTGAAACTCTTAGTCGATAAATGCAATGGAAATTATTGCAAAGAAGTGAGCTCTGGCAATGTTCACTTCGGGCTGTCTTAGCATCTCATGTCCAGCTGGAGTACATGGTAATGTTGTAGACCTCACCCTGAAAGATCAAGGAGGTAAACACCTGTGACCATGAGGAAAGCGAAAGCAGGGCTAGAGAGCAGTCCATATGTACTCTGTAGACCTGGAAAAGGCTCTCCTCTCTCTCTCTCTCTCTCTCTCTCTCTCTCTCTCTCTCTCTCTCTCCCTTCCTCTCTCTCTCTTCCCCTTCCTCCCTCCCTCCCTTCATTGCTCCCTCCCTCTTTTCCTATCTCCCTTTCCCCTTCCCCCTCCCCCACTCTGTGTGAAGAAACATAGATATTTAGAGCTCAAAAAAAGTAGAATTCCATTAGGGTTTCATGCCTGTTACTGTAATGGGGACAAAGGTACATTTCACATCATTTTTAGATCCAGGGAAACTAACATGTATCTGGATGATTTTGTTTCTTCAAAGTGCTACATTTGTTTGTTTGCAGGTGATGCGATGTGACTTTTTATAGGAACATAAGTAATGTACAAATGACTAAAGTCTCTGTTATATCGAAACAAAATTATCATGCATCTAAGGACAGATAAAGGAAAAAGCAAAAAAAAATCACAAAATAGATTCTTCTCATATTAATAAAACATGTTAGATCTCTTACTATTAATTACTGTTCAAACTTTCTCCTGTTGGATGAGCTCTCAAGAGATAGGTGAAGACATTTCATGACTATGATGCATTGAGATTCACTGCAATATACAGAAGAATGTTGTCACTTGATATATAACCCTCCCCATAAAATAAGGACATAGCCTAAATTACTTCATTTTTCTATGTGTTTCATAAATATTGAAATGATTTTAGATATTATTTTATATGATTTATATTAAATACATATTCATACATGAGAAAACAACTGTTGGTAATCAGCAAAGAATTTTATGTGCTAGGGGCTCTCTGAGACTGAAGAGACAAACATGGACTCTGTATGAGTCTGATCTAGGTCCTCTGTGTACACCTTATGGTTGTTTAGCCTGGTGTTCTTGTGGAATTCCCAACAGTGGGAGTGGGCACTGTCTGTGACTCTTTTGCCTGCACTTGGGACCCTTTTCCTCCTACTGGGTTGCCTCTTTCAATCTTGATACAAGGGTTTGTTAGTTATATTGTTATAGTTATATTGTAACTTGTTAGGTCATTTTTCAGTGGATGTTCATGGGAGGCCTGCTCTTTCATTTGAAGGAAAATGGAAAGGATGGGAGATGTGGTGAGGTTCTGGGAGGAGTGGAGGGAGGGAAAACTGCAGTTGGGATATAATGTATAAGAGGAGAATAAATGAAAAAATTCATGTAGGTTTAAAACTAGTGAAACTCTATGACAGCAGAAAAGAGATATACTGTATACATTTTAAGGGTATAAGATAATAGTGAATTGAAATTTCTTTCTATATCAATGTAGAGAATATGACATTGTCAACAAAGACCATTTAGGATGACAATTGAGGCAGATAGATAATAGCTTGCTGACAGCCTTAAAATGAGATGGGTGATCATGTCTGTCTCCTTTGTATGTCTGATTTCCTGTGACATGTTACGAAATGGTCGCAAATTTATGATGATTTGTAATTACTCATGTCTTATAAACATACTAATTGACAAATCACACCATTCAGGAATCTTTAAGATATAGGTTGAAAAGGAGATATAAATTGCCTTCAGCAAAAAAGATTTATCAACATAGTAGAAGAAATTTTTAAAAAATCAGTAATACCATAGCTTCAAGTGCTGTTGTCTCTTCTTGTACAGCATCATGGCTAGAGCCACAAAGCCCCATCTTAGAGCACCATTGTTTTGGATGGGTCTTTTCTGAGCACACTGCATAATATGGAGACAAAGAAGCTACACCCATTTCTGGAAGGGAATCTTTCCCAACAAGCTAGCAAAATATTCTGGGCTATGTCTCATTGGACTAACTTGGACCCTATGACTTTGTCTGAACCAGCTACTGTACTTGAGAGATTGGTAATAGTTGGCCAGACCTGAGTTGTTTGATGTCCACAGACACTGGGAGCTCAAGCTAGTCCCACTAAGTCACACTGATGAAGAACACGAACTACCTGACCCCCTCAAGTGATAAGGTGATTCGCAGAGAAAGTCAGAGTCATTAACATTCAGAACATCTAAAAATGTACCTGTATGTATGTATAAACCCAAGGGTTAAGATTAGGGTTGCTATCAATTTGCCTGACAAAGGCTACCTAGAGGATTTCCAATTTTCATAAATTAAAACATATTACCATGCCATAATGAATGAAAAATGATGTTTCCTATAGATGATAAGACAATTTTTTTTAGTAAAATACATGATCACATGTTGACTATACAATGCAATGTTATATTACTACTTGGACTGGTGATTTTTTTTAATTCCATTAATGACATTCTAAGCTGTGCAGTCCACGGTGTTCATAAGCATGCACATCAATTCTCAGGTTACCATATGCTAGACTTATTGAATCTGCATCTCTGGGGACAGTCCCAGAAATCGGTATTATGATTGTAATGTAAACAGAGCTTTATAAACAAGGAAACAAACAAAAAAGCTATTAGAATCTGTATTCTGCTAGTACTCGCTGTAGAGATTGGAATGGTATTTGTTAAGCTTTTACCACGCATCAGACAGCTTCCAGAACTCACCTCATGACCAGAATTATAGGAGTTAGGAGCTCTTGTTATTCCCATTTAGCAAAAAGGAAAGAAGGAACAAAAGTGAAGTCTTTAGTCGAGATCACGTGGCTAGCGCATACAAAGCTTCCTTTACCAGCATCCTGCCCTATAATTTGGATGCTTAGAAAGATGCTCAACCTCAGAGGAAGCTGAGTTATAATAGATTCAGACACTTTTAGAACCAGGAAGAATTTCCACTGTTTTGCTTTCTATTCATTTGAAAGCAAACCCTGCCCATTTGAAACTTTACATGAAGGACAAAGGGAAGATGAAATACTTAAAACAAGAGGAAACCCCTTCTGATTCTTTCCTAGTAAGACGAAGTTTGCCAATCTCTGCTGCCTGATGTACCCAAACATTTAGGGGCTAGCATTGTCTTCTGTCCACCATGTGCATTCATTTTCAGTCCCAAACTAGACTTTTTTTTCATCAGCATGTTGCAATACCAGACCCTCAGAGATCATCACACTGACTGTTAATAGCCAAGGTCCCAGTTCTTTCGAGCTTGTAGTTACAAGCTGAGTTGGTGTGATCTGTCTAGGCAAATCATTTCTTTTGGCCTTGAACTACATCTGGAATCTGTTTGCTTTGTATATGTTATCCTAGCAGGTTCAAGCAAAGACCTGCCTCCTTTCTTCATACGTGCATTTTTAAATAAATCATATGACTATATTTTACTTTAGTGGTGTCAAAGGGTATGCAGATGCCATGGTGTGTGCATAGAAGTCAGAGGAAAACATATAGTCCTCACCTTCTACCATGGGAGAACTGGAGGTACTCTGGTCAGTAGGCAAACACCTTGACCCTCTGAGTCATGTTGCTGCTATCAGATACAGCCTTAAAGTTTGCTTAAGTCTGCAGTAGGGACAAAGCTACATTGGCAGAAATCTTTTCTCAAATAATTGGCTCAAATGTGGGTATCTCTCAGTTCCTTTCCCCCAAACCCAGGTCCATCAAAGCCCCATTCTAATTTTGGAAGATGTTGTGTCAATTTACTCAAACAGTGTTTTATTAAACTCTGTTGGGCATGTTGCCCTGAGAACTGGCATGACATGCTCACAGTCTAGGTTTCTAGGATGCTTCTTTCCCTAAGAAAGAAAGGACCAAGCCTTGATGTCTAGTCATATACACAAGCCTATGACTCAGGATTCTGTGCAAAACAGAGTGCAGATTTCATGCCCCTAAAATTCACTCTTTGGAATTGTCTGAATGAGGAAGTCTTCTTTGTGCATGGGCGCAGCCTAATCAGGTGCACACTGTATGAAGAAATTCCAACCTGTGGAAATGCCTTCCTTCTTGCCTTGATAGAGAAAATGTTATTTCATGGTTATGACCTACAGAAGGGTCTGAGCCTGACCTCTGGGTTCTAAAAGGTGTTTCCAGTCAATAGTTGGTAAAAAAAAAATGAGCACCATAACTGTACAAATGTGAGGACATGCATCCTGCTAGCAAAACAACAGCAATCTGGAGTTAGGTCTTTGGCTAGTCAGATTTGACAATATAGTCAACAGAGACCTTCATTTCAGCCTTTGAAAACCCTTGAGTGGAGAACCCAGCTGGAACATACCATACACTTGACCCAAGGTGGCTGATGAATCTGTGTTATTTTAAGTGGCTAGGCTTGTGGTAATTTGTTATTCAGCAATAGAAAACCAATACAGCCTAGAACATGCCTAGTCTTCCCTAAAGCATGTTCCATTATATGGTGGTAATTTCTATGACTGATGTACAAGAAAATGGACAGTGACTTGGTAACAAATGGAAAGCTACATAGAAATGTTGTGATTCTCGTAGACAATTAAATTTAGAGGGTGGCATATTGCATTATCATCATCCCTTCTTGCTCCTTAACCAGTTTATTTGCTCTCTCCCGCTTGCATTATTACATTACACGTCTGTTCACTGCAGTCACAGCCCATGGTTTTCTGGATCCCAATGTGTTTAGACATTGATTTAAATTCTTAGTTGTATATCTTGATTTTTTTTTGAATTATCCTATCCACAAACATTGCAACATCTCAAAGAATTTCATGTTTGCCTAAGCTGGAGAATTTAATTTCTTCCTGTATTATAAGACAGATACAGCCCTAATGAGAACAAAACCCCACCACAATCTATATATAACAGACTGTCTCGGAGACCGGAATTCGGCAGCTCAGAATCTAAATCAATGCATATGAAATGCACAGCAGCTGGAATGAGGAGCCCGTGTTAATCTCATCAGTGGCAGTCTTGTTTTCTTTCTTAAGCATGCTTAAAGATGGGTTTGAAAACACCAAGCTCCATCACAAATCTTTCTCGTCTTTCCTTCTTGCTGCCCTAGATTTGTAATGAGCTTGTGCTTTAGAGAAAGAGAAAGGGAGAAAATAATTGGAACTGTCTCTTCTATTACCACCAAGTCCTATTTCTGAAGATTTTTCTATTATTTAACACCTTCCATTTGTTTTACCTTGGATGTGTGATTCAGTTATCAGAAGCCAAAGAAAATGAAATATAACCTAGAAGGCTTCATCACAAACATCTAGACTCAGGAAAACCCAAGGCTCTTAAGGCCTGTTTTTAGGGTCTTTTCTCTACAAAGGAGGCTGGCTGCACAGGGGCTTTAGGCGACCATCCTCAGAGACGAGGTGTCCTCACCATGGTGCTCAGTACGAATACACATTTGTTAGGTTTTCTATGATCATGGACTTTTCAAGCTGCCTGCCTAGTGAAGTTTGATGGGCACATACCTGGAGCTTGCACCCATGTGATTGTATCCTCCAGGGTTACCTGACTAACAGAGGCTAAGTCATTTTAAATTTCCACCCTGTCAATTTCATTTACCCTTTGGCTTAGCAAGAGGAAAGGAATCAGCTCTGATGTCTGACATGCACGGCCACAACTTCTGTGGGGCCATCTACTATAAATATCCAGCAATGCTCTTTATTATATGGCAACCTAGTCCTCCCCAGTCCCACTGAAGGAGAGCCACCTCACAATTTCTGCTGTTACTGAGGCAGCTAGATACCTTGTGTGTGGTAATTGTAGGCAACGAGAGCTAGTATATTGTTTCCTATGTTGTTGTAATGGGAAGTTTCTCCCCAAATTTTGCTGTTGAGCAAGACTTATCTCCCCCAGTTCTCATACAGGCCAAAGGAGCTCATGTTAAGATAATTAACACTTGGAGCTCACTATTGAAAGAAAACATTACTTCTCCATTCTGGATTGCTTCACAGACTGGTAGACTTACCTCCCCCAACATGGCTGAACATTTTCTCAGAACAGACTATCTTAGGAGCCACATATTTTATGACGTAGCCCTGGAAATCACAAACTGCCATTTCTACAACAGCTTTTTTTGGTTTTGAAAGCAGCTAATTCTATTCCTTATGGGAGGTAACAGTGCAAGGATCATCTTGGTCATGGTTTACCAGATAGAGGAATATTGTGGAACTGGTACTTAGGAAGTGTATTTTCTGCTTGCTATTCATTTGAAGAACGTTTCTTTATTGCGTGAGGAAATGAGTTGAAGTATGGGTGTGTTGTGTGTGTGAAGATCAGAGGACAGCTTGTAGAAGTGGTCCTCTTCTTGGTGAATACAAATTTTCAGTTGTGGAGGACATGTTGAAGGGAGAAGATATTGAACGTGGTGATTGAACGCTTTTCCTATCATGATTCTTACATCAGAATCCATCTGAATAGAATATATCAGAAAGAAATACTGAGAAGGCACTTAACTCAAGACTAACAGTATGGTGAAGAATGGATCTAAAGATGGGGAGATCTGGTAGGCAGGGAGAGCAAGTCAACAGAGGAAGGCCATGGGCGGGGGCCATGAGAAAATTGATTTTTTTCCCACTCTTGGATAGAAGAAAGAATTGAATGACTAAAGCATGTTGACTGGGAGAGAGAGACGAAAATGACATTTGAGAGTGGAGAAATGACTAGCCCATACTCTGAGTCCTTTGTAAATGCAGTAGAGAGACATTGAGACATTCTTACTAGAATTTGAATATAATATAGGTTTGGGCGGAGTGGTCTTTCTTCTAGGGGGAGAAATGGATCATTATTTCACCTCCTTTATCTTCAGTTCTCTCTGTCTCTCTGTCTTTTTGTCTTTCTGTCCTCTCTCTGTCTCTCTCAGTGTCTCGTTCTTTGTCTCTGTCTCTCTGTCTCTCTGTCTCTGTCTCTGTCTCTGTCTCTGTCTGTCTGTCTCTCTCTCTCTCAATTATTCTTTTAGATACAAACGTTATATTTCAGAGCAGACATCTCTTTTGTGTGATGAGGTGCTGTTCATTTTTTTCCCTCTTAGCGGCTGATTAATACCATGAATTACTCACACGGTGCGCACATTCACCTCTTTCTTATATCATGTTATTCAGATTCCTCTCTCTTCTCAACATGGTGCTTTGTGTGGAATTTCTTTTCTGAATGTTATCTCGATATGCTCATCACTTTTCTAAAGCGTATCTAAACATGACCAGTCAGTAACATTCAGATGAACATAGTGTGTTCATCTGAAGGAAAGGGGTGGATACTCTGAGATCACCCACTGCTGACCTTCACGCTTCTCTTTCATTGGCTACACTTAGTACACTTGCCTATCAGGTGAGATTACAGGACTCAGTGCCGCCAAAGGAAAACATGATGCTTTAAGAAACTTGCAGGATTTTATTCACCCTCAATCATTAACTCTCTTAATTTGTAAGTGATGAAAACTTATAAAAAATAATTTCAGAGACAGAGTAGGATGTACCACACAGCCTGAGGCTACTCACTTTTCTTTATGTCTAAGGAAATCAGCATCTTTTCATGTTGGGCAGTAGAAGCACTTCTAACACCTTTATGTCCATGGCAAAACATGAAATCCAGCAACTTTATGTTTAAAATGAATTTATTTCATGACTATTAGGAGCCTAGAGAAACTGAATGTTGGGTAAACAACATCTGACGAGAAAGATCAGCACCTCTACATGCATGAAAATGCAACAGCTATTTCATAATGTCTTCAAGTAGTGACTTCTTATGTTGAAATACCCATCTGGGTAAGATTTCTCCCTCTGCTATATAAACTGGGTGTAGCAACAGCACTGGTAATTACAGTATCGGGGATCTAGCTGTATAGAGAATTCTAAGACTATGTTTAAAAAACAATTCCATGTAGTCCATTGATTTAGCTTACTCCTATGTAGTTGAAAGAACAAAATATTTCAAAATGAAATCTGGGTGCTGTTACTAAAAGTTATACTTTTCCTTTGCTTTTGCTTTCCTATCCCCAACCTCCCTAAAGTGTCAAGGAGTAGAATATTCAGTGTGTATGAGTTATTAAATCTTAGAGGAAATAGCAACAAGCCTGTAGATTCTATCCATCTTATACTTCCAGGAAAGATGCCCAACTTACATGTTCAGGGTAACTTGATACGTAAGACAGGAGAAGTCATAGGTGAAATTTCTCTGCATTACACCCTCCAGTTCAGGAATCAGGCTCACAGTAAACGTTTGAGATCAGGGAGTGTACCCCGCTGAAACCTTACAGTGAGAACAACACAGAAAAGTTCTCATTAAAGCCAATAGAGCCTTTAGCACATTCTTCCAATATTGAATCAATTCAACCTTAACTTTCATAACATACCCTTGACTTTCATAAAATATTATTGAGTTTTGCCCATCTTTTTACCTGGGTGTTATTATACACACATTGTAAAAAAAAAAAAAATGACTTCATAGAGAAGAGTTAAGTTCGAAGCAGATAATGCTGTTTGCAATATTGCCAGGGAAAAATGCATTAACAAGCTGTCTGTAATTGATTCCAGCTTCCTCAATCAAACACTTGAGCTCTGGTTTCCTGGGTTGGCTAGTTAGGAGTAGATCGACTGAGCATTGGTCTTTCCCTAGATGTTCATCGACAGGTTGAAAAGCAACATGATTCAAATGCTTTGGTCTGTTCTGCTTTCTAGGGTTTACAGACACTGGCCATCTTCTTTGTCTTCCACGTGTACTTTAAAATTACTAAACCATTAAGATTTGAGCTGCTCTGACAGAAGCAGTGGTGTGTTATCACCCTCTGAGCCAAGTGGCATACACAGATCTTTTGCTTATAACCTTCCAAAAGTCTCCATCTGTTCTCCTAGGCATGATAAAAGTTTCTTTCTTGAGAACCTTGGCATGATGAAATGCTAATGAAATTTGGTCTTCTAATGACATTGTTTGCATTGGACAGGAAAGCACAGTGCTTAATAGCACAGGCCCTGGGTTCAGAGTTCATCCTTAAGCCTTGTATGACTTTAAGCGAGTCCATTCATTTCTCTGGTCCTTGGCTTCCTCATTTCTAAATAATAAGCCATTAATAATAGCTGAATTTAAGCAAGAGAGTTGGTGCTAAATGATCGGTTCTGTGTCCAGCACAAAATAAAGGCTCAAAAATACCTGGTGCTATTTGTAGTAACCACGGCTTGCCTTATAGGTGTGACATAGATGTCCTGCCTCCTCTTTTATAAACTGCTTCTGGTATTTATTGTATCCATAAGAGAATATAGTCTCCTTGTTCTAACTATTAGATTGCAGGTCTTCTGTTGTAGGTGAGAATGAAACACCCAGAAAAAAAAGTGGAGACTGCATTAAAATCATAGTTCAAGTTTCTTATTAAGAAAGGAAGGTACAGTTTTCCTTACATGCTGCATATATTCTTGCTGATGAGTGAAATGAAGGATTCTTAGATTCCCACACTATTTGGTCATATCAATATAAAGCTGAATCATACTACCTTAGCTTCAGTGAAGTATCATGAGCCTGGTGTACTATGGACTTCTATTTTGTATTAATGTGGTTATGACTTATAAAGAAAAGGAGAGGTGATATATGTGCATAATAATATTATTAACATATACATTATATTAAAATAACTATGATATGAACTATATACAGGTACTTCCCATGCATGATCCCACTTAATTTCCACTAATATACTTTAATTAGTCAGAGTCCTCAATAGTAAGAGAACCCAGAGAGAGAGAGAGAGAGAGAGAGAGAGAGAGAGAGAGAGAGAGAGA
>JANHMN010000008.1:32924673-32947862 GCA_030674055.1 Rhabdomys pumilio
AGAGAGAGAGAGAGAGAGAGAGAGAGAGAGAGAGAGAGAGAGAGAGAGAGAGAGAGAAAGTTTCTTTATCAAATCAACATATGTAATATGGTGGGCATAGTAACAACAGCTCTCATACATAAGAGACTAATAGTTTCTTGGACCTTAAGGCTAGGTGCCTGTGCTGGTTGGTTTTTCTCAATTCAACACAAGCTATAGTCACTGGAAAAGAGTGAACCTCAATCAAGGAGTTGACTCCATCAGATTAGCATGTGGACATGTCTATGGTATATGATATTTTGTTGGTTGATGATTGATATAGGAGGGCTCAGGCCACTGTGGGCAGCCCTGGGCATGTGTTATGAGTTGTATTAAGAAAGCATGCTAAGAATGAGCAGTGGAACAGGCCAGGAAGCAATGTTCTATGATCTCTGCTTCAGTTCCTGTATCGGGTTCCTGCCCTATTCATGACCTAGGATTTGTAAAATGAAATAAATCCTCTTCTCCTCAAGTTGCCTTTGGTCAGTGTTTTATCACAGAAACAGAATCACACTAAGACAGTCCTCACCAACCAAAGCAGTCCTACAATACCTGTCTTATATAACAGAGGCCAAAGAACATGGTAGTTACTCAGTTCCTGAGGCCTGGTACCTCAGCAGCCCCAAACTGGCACCTAAATCCCAGAGGGTAACTGCAGAGCTGGTGCTCCATGCTGAACACCTGAAAACACTAGTTCTGATGTCAAAGAAGGAAGCAGGAACAACAACAGCGTGAATTATCTCTGTAGCAAAGGAAGCAAAAGGTGAGTAATCGCTGCCACACTGTTCGTCTTGGCTGCTACCAGAGGATGCCACCACATTTAGGGGTGGGTCCTCCCAACTCATTTAAGTCACCCAAGACAATTGCTTAAGTGAGGCTTTCTGTTCCCATGATTCTAAACGGTATCAAGCTGACACAATGAGTCATCACAGTCGCTCTCAATAGTATTAACACAACTAAACATACAGAACAATGGTTCTTGACTGTAGGTTGCAGCCCCTTTGGGGGTACGAAGGAGCCTTTCATACAGGTTGCCTAATATCATCTGCATATCAGATTATTTATTTTACAATTTATAACAGTAATAAAAATTAATTATATAATAGCAATGACTATAATTTTATGGTTGGGGGTCACTGTAACATGAGGATCTGTACACAGAATTAGGGAGGTTGAGAACCACAGATAAAGGGGCTGGAGGTCAGACAATCTGGGTTAGAATTCGGCCTATGTGACCTTGACCCAGTCATTCTTCACATTGCAATTATACCCACCTCCCCCCAAAGATGGACTTTGTCATTTACAGATAGCTTCCAGAGCTATAGGTGACCTTGTGTGTGGTGATTTAACAGCAAAAGCATGATTCATGAACAACAATAGCAAACAAATAAATTAGGGAATATTGAAATTCCCAGATTTTGCTCTGCAGAAAGCATTTTTAAGACAATGAAAACCCAAGCCATTGCTGAGGGCAAATACAGTGACGAATAACAGGACGTAAAATGACTAGCATATTTGAAACTGTCCATATAAAGTGCTATCAGTAAAGTGGAGTCCTGGCAATGTTCTAAGGAAGCAGCTAGGATTAGGAAGTATGCTGTGCTCTCTGCTAGAAACCCTCTAATAGATGCTTTGAATGACAACCAGTCAATCAATCAACCAATCATTCAATGAAGTATTACAACTCTTGAAAGGAATTTAGCAGTTTGTTACAAAGCTAAACTCAATCTTACCCTCATATCCTCCATTCATATTTTTTTTAGATGTTTACCTAATTTTTTAAAAAATGTAAACCTCACAAAAAATCTGCAGGTGTGTGTTTATGCTGGCCTTGGAATCACACTAGGACTGTCCTGTAGTAATCTGTAATCACCACAAAGTGGGAGCAACAGGGATGTTCTTCAATGTGTGAATGGATAAAAACACTATGGTACATCTACAAAAAAATTATATTACTCAGCCACAAGGGTAATGAGCCATTGTCTTAGTTAGGGCTTCATTGCTGTTAAAAGACACCTTGACTGAGGCAACTCTTATAAATGCTAACATTTAATTGGGGCTCGCTGACAATTTCAGAGATTTAGTCATGATGGGAAGCAAAGCAGTGTACAAGCAGATATGGTGCTGGAGGAGCTGATAGTTCTACATTTTGATCTGAAGGAGTCAGAAGGTGTACGGATTTGCTTCATACTGAGTAAAACTTGATCATTTAAGCTCTCAAAGCCTGTCCCTACAAAGACACACTTCCTCTAACAAGGCTACACCTCCTCCAACAAGGCCATACCTCCTAATAGTGCCAATCCCTATGGGTGAAACATTGAAACACAAAACTATTCAAACCACCCCAACTATTAAGTCATTAAATGACATGTGGAAATTTAAGTGCAAATTACTAAATAAGAGAAATAAGTCTGAAAGGCTATGAATAATTACAACTGTAAGACATCCAGGAATGTGTTAAACTTTACAGATGATAAAGAGATTAGTGTCTGTCTAAGGTTGAACAGGACGCAGGGGTAAAAGGTGAACTATGGGAAATTTTTCTTTTAAGATTTTCAATACACCCCGAGGGCTATTACATTCCATATAGTAAGTATACAGACCATCTGTTGTGATCCACTGAACCTTTCAGCACACAGGGTGAGCCTTAACATATGGAAGGTCACAAAAACACATTCAGAAGAGCCACTCACTGTGAATCCAGAATAAGGAAGAGATCAAGACTCACTATCATGATATAGAAATGACTTTGTAGAAGAGGAATGTGCCGTTATCAAGTTAACGCAAACATATACAGTCATCTAGAAGTTAAGGACCCTCAACTGAGAAGATGTCTCTAGAAGACTGGCCTGGCTGCAGATGTCTTGGGCATTTTTGATTTCATGATTGATGTGTGTGGTGCCGCCTCTGGGCAGATGGTCTTTGGCGGTATAAGAAAGCAAGTGGCTTTCCTTCATTTCTTCATACCCTCTCCTTTAGTCCCTTCCTCTAGGCTCCTGCTTGAGTTCCTGCCCTTACTTCCCTTCATGAAAGACTACAAACTACTATCTGAAATAAACCTTTTCCTCTTCAAGTTGCTTTTCATCATAGTTTTATCACAGCAACAGACATGTCAGGGAGGACAGGAGTAGATTAATCAATGTGGCACTGAACTCAGAAATAAGTGTAATCTGTAAAATTAAAGGGCAAATAAACTACATTTATACTGTAACTTAATTGGTAAAGTTGGGTCCTATAGGCATACGGGTTAAACAGGTTCTAACATTCAAATATTTTCCTAAAGTAACAGTGAAATCACTGAGTGCTTGGACCTTGTTTCTAATGCTGCTCTCCAATAAAAGGCACTGGCTAAAGAAAGGAATAAAAAATGATTCTTAGAAAGAATAGGAAATATGGAAGATGAGCCTGGAATACCCAGCAGTGCAATAAAATAAAGAAGTGCTTAAAAGTATAACATCCCGTAGTGATGAGTTCTAAGGACCAAGGAGCCAGCTGAGCAAGGTACCAGGAGAAAGTGAGATATCAGATGACAAATTGAATGAAGTAGGGCTGGGAAAGTAAAATGCCTGACACACAAGCTCGAGGAGTCAGTTTATAGACTAAGCACCCAGACAGAAACCATGTGTAGTGGATTTCTTGTGTGACCCTAGTGCTGAAGGGAAAGGCAGGTGGATCCAGATGACTGGCCATTCAACCAAACCGAACTAACGAACTCCAAGTTCATTGGCCAGATTCTCCAAAAATAAGGAAAAGAATTACACACAAAGGCACCCAGAATTGATCTCTGACCTCCAGACACACAGATATGCTTATAACCTACTGGCAAGATGCCCTCAGCCAGGTGACTATGGTTTCTCTGAACACAAGTGCTGCAGTCCTCTGGAGTGCTATTCCTAATCACCTAAAATCTCAGCACAATTTTAAACAAAAGCCAGACAAATAGAAACTGAACAGTGTTCTATAAATTATTTGACAAATTCTTCAAAATAAGGAAAATGTTGAGAAACTATCACAGCCAGAAATAATACCAAGACCATTCTGAAGTATTCTGTGAATAATATAAAGTTGCTATACTTTTGGTTCAAATGAGGGTGCTTCTACAGCAACACACACACACACACACACACACACACACACACACAAATGAGATAAATGATTGATAGATAGATAGATAGATAGATAGATAGATAGATAGATAGATAGATAATAGGTAGGTAAATGATAGGTGATAGATGATAAGTAAATAGATGATATAGATAGGTGATAGATAAATGATAGATAATAAATAGGTAGATAGATAGATAGATAGATAGATGATAGATGATATATAGATGGTAGTAAATGATAGATAATAAATAGGTAGGTAGATTATAGATTGGTAAGTAGATAGGTAGATAGATAGATAGATAGATAGATAGATAGATAGATAGATAGATAATAGTTCAATACATACATACATACATACATTCATACAAACAGACAGGCAGATAGACAGATAGATAGACAAACATCATTAAATCAAGTGCTCAAACGTTCAGCAGTAACTGACTGAACCCTTAAAGGTAATCAGCTGGAGTTCTCCATAGAGAATGTCCTGGGCAAAGCAGAGTGTGCCATTAGGTACAGCTTCCAAATAAAAGAGCACATAGCACAAATATCACTAATGTGGTCATATTGGGCACTTAAACACCAAGCAGAGCTGACCAGGAAAATGAGGTGGGTAGCCGAAGTTCCAGAATGAGCTCTCTTTCCATGGCTGAGCTTCCCATCGCTGCAATTCGTTCATCCTCTTTCCCATGACAGGTACCTTTAGATCACTGGATAAACCATAACAACATCCACTGGAAAGAGACCTCCAAGGATAATGACTTCACTCTTGGGCTATATCTTTCCTTCCTGTCACATTGTTAGGGGTGGAGTTTAGGGTGTGGTAGGCATTCCGTCCTCAAAGGGCCTCAAAGGACAAATATGGGAGCCAAACATATTTGGGTTTGAAATGAGGAAGTAACTCTCTTTTGGAGCCAACTTCTCAAAGAGTTCAAATAGCAGAGTTTATCAATACAGTATCCATTGCATAAGTAGATTACTGTTAGGTAATGAAATACTGTGGATAGAATCTATGGACAGAAAGAAAAGCGTTAGGTGACAAGTATGACTTTTGTTAAAAGAACATCAATATCAAGTAACTATTTAATATACTGCAAGTGTACATACTGATGTAGGATTTTAACAGCAGAAACCTGGTCCACACTGCAACTTCTATCTTTGCTTCCCCACCCCCTTTAACTCTAAAAAGCTTATCAAAATAAAGTTCACTGGAGTGTTGATAAGGTAATAGATGTATTTTTTTTGCCTACACAACTATCTGAAGTAAGTGCACTTACTGTCTCACTTAGATTTTTTACAGTGTCCCTTGTTATTGTCTAATGTGCTAGCTTTTATTCCCATTATATTTTCTTTCAAGGACATTTAATGAAAAGAATATGAATATCCTGCATGGAGCCAGGATTGTTTGCAATACTCTCCACAGTGCCCATGCTTGAGTGTTTCTTTCTGAGGACAGTGTCCTAAGTGTGCATCTGTTTTCAGATTGTTTGAAATGTAAATGTTTTGTTTTGTTCTGATGTAGAGGATTGAATCCAGAGCCTCATTCATGCCAGTCAAGTATGATGTCACTGAACCCTGCTCCTGATACCTTGTCTTTACGTCTCTCTTACCAATAGATCTTAAGAGAATGTATTTCCTAGAGGGTTATTTGACACCACACATGATTTGATGTTTCAATTTCCCAGCATTAATTCAATGTCAAAAATGTTAGCCTTTCAGATCAAAACTGTAAAAATTCAGTGAAGGTTCTCCATGCTTCCATTTGTGTGTATGTAAACAAATGCAGATTTTAGATTGTCTTCTATAACATCTGCTTTATGATATAACTGTCTAAAGAGTCAAGTTCCAGCATGCCCTCACGTGATGATTCTCTGGTGAGAGAAATATTATTTCTAAAGTCAAATATTCTGATACCAGCCCATTATTTGAACACTCAGGAGGCTAAGATGAGAAACATTGAGTTTAAGATTATCCTGGGACATATATTGTGACCATATCTTTAAAAACTGAAAAAAAAAAAAACTTCAAAATTTTTATCTCCAAAAACTGATAAAAAAAAATTCCCTGAATACTTAGGTTAGGGAATGTAGGTTTTATAAAGAAAGTGCTTTATTCTTGATAATTCAGATTAATAGTTTGTCCAGTCATTTCCTGACCTATCATATGTGGAATCTGATGGGTAGCATCTCCCCTTCTGGTGCCGGGTTAGTCCTACAGCTTGACACTGAGTCAGCAGTCCACTATCTCGCATATTTATATTCCATATGGCTATATCTTTGTTTACTTTTTCATGCTGAGTCTTATGCATATCCAGCCTATGAAAGTTAATCTTAACAGCTGTCTTCTAATATTGGAATCATAGCTAAGTAGATTACAATCATTTCGTAGGTTACTTTTCTGGTTGTTATCGCCAAGTACCTAATGAGAAGTAGTTTGAGAGAGTAAAGGTTTCTTCTGGTCTACACCTTGAGAGGAAGTCCATAAAAACAAGTGAGACAAGGAAGATGTGGCAGAAACCAGAGGGCACTGGTCACAGAGCTCCTGCTCTCAGGAAGTCGACAGCAATGCAGTACGCTAGCTTTCTCTATTTCATGCCGTCCAGGACCTCAGCCTCTAAAGTGAGGTTGTCCACATTTACGGTGGATCATACCACCTGATTTAACCAAGTTTTAACAATCCCTCACTGGCATGCCCAGATCTTTGTCTCCAATGTGATTTTAGAGTCTTGGCGTCTATATAAACCACACATTCAATTTCTATGGGATGACAGAGGAAAAAAATCTGGAGTGGAAATTGAACACATTTGTTCAAATTCCTGCTGTAGGCATGGGAGACATGCAATGGCTTGTGAGACAATGAGACCCTCACCTGGCCCTGAAGGTGGAGCAGACTGGGACACAATTAGACATGACCACTGCATTTCCACGAAGCTCTGAGAATGCAGAGCTCAGCTTCTCCAGTGGCTTCTGTTCCTTGTCATTTCCCCGCCCTCAACTCTGAAAGTGAGATCCTTGTGAGTGTCCTTGATATTGCTGTTGGATTTCTAAATAGTGTTGTTCAATTGATGTGCATTCTTTTTTTGAAATTATTTTAAACCAAGATGTTCTCTAAAAGGATTTATGACTTACCATTAGAAATCCTCTTCATTGCTTTTTAGCCCTTCAGGATTTTGTATGGATTACTAAGGGGATTTCTTTTTATCACTAGGGAAATATGGCTGAAGCTATTATATCTTAAAAAAATAAATCTCCAGCATAGCCTGACAGTGAGAAATGCATTTACATTCTCCCCCAGAACAAGTTTCTCAATAACCCAAAGACAGTTTTTAAAAGTATTTTAATTTGACAAGAACTAGTAAAATAGTGACATGAAACACTGGGGAGTTCAACCCACCTGTGAATGTGGTTTGCTAATATGGGCATTATTGAACATCAGAACACAGGTTTGAAACATGGGGTCTGGGGAGTAATAATGCTGCTGCATGTGCATGCATCCCCTCCCCTCCCCTTCCCTCCCCTCCCCTGCCCTCCCCTCCCCTGCCCTCCCCTCCCTTCCACTCCCCTCCTCTCCTCCTCTCCTCTCCTCTCCTCTCCTCTCCTCTCCTCTCCTCTCCTCTCCTCTCCTCTCCCCTCCTTGTGTATATCTGTTTACTGTTTCTATTCCCTCCTGCAAGTACATTCCTGGTTGTTTATATTTTGAGCTCCTTGTTAGATTTGTCAGGATCACCCAGAAAAACCTGTCCTTACAGTTAGTCAAACTCAAACTACTAGTACCTTAAACAGCCCATCATATTTACTGCTCTTGCCCATACTGAACAGGAAGAGACAGGGCGTGCATACAAGAGCTCACACCCTGGGGACCCTCTGAAAAACCTCATGTCACAGATGACTACCAGGTTTATCTCATCCCTGGTCATGTTTGATGATAATTGCTTGTTCACAGGAAAAAAAAAATCGGTGGACCCTATACATATCGAACAATGAATTAACAGATAGAGCAATTATCAGCACATTAAACGGGTTTATTCTTTTTCATCCTCTAAAGATTTAATATGATAAATTGGTTTATGAACCTTATATGCCCCCACTTAATTATGCAAGTCACAGTATGAACTGTATTTGTAATAGAGTAAGAATTAGGCATTTGAAACAAAACATTCTTAATTAGAAAAGAATGCCACTTAGCATCTAAATTTGGTTGGGTCATTAACTCAATGAGATACTTTTTTTATGATCACTAGAACAGACACTCTCAAAAGAGTTTATACATTTGTGACAGTGGCATATAAATGTTGCCTGGCACACAGAGTGGGATAAAAGAAATTATAAAGTAAATTGAGGTCTTGTGGGTCTCAGGTGAAAACATGATTAAATTGAACTGAGCTAAATCTCACAGATACAAGGCATTTGTAGTAAGGCTGGGGGCAAATCGGAGTAATAACTTTAGTACTCATTACAACTTGAACATGTAATTTTTTCTGTAATTAAAATAGTTCTTCGAAGTCTATTATTAATTAATGAGGAAAAATAAGTGCTGCTGGAGATTCAGTCAAGTTTGTAGTTCTGATCTGTTGGTTTGATCCCTTAGGTAGAGTTTAATCTTTCAAACTTAAATGATCGGTGTCAATAGATAAAAGGAACTAACCCCTCTGCTTTCCATCCTCATGCCCAAAATATTTTCCTAAGTGGCATACAAGGTATCTTGATGAAGGAATGTGGTTGACTAAACCTCTGCATAAGATAGATTATGGTCTTTGGGTCATGGCGTTCTCTGCCTTCTCTGTCTGCTAAGCAGTTTTCTTTCTTCATCTGTCTCTTCGGTGCATTGCTTCCTCTCAAGTTACAGGTGATGCCTTCAACCAAGTCTCTTTTTATTGGATGTAGCTCCTGATGACCTCTCCCATTCAGTCCCTGTGATCTTCCATGTTACTATAACTGCCTCTGTCTACTGATTGTAAGGACCTCAGAGCTGACTTGTCTGGGATGTTTGATTTCCCTAAAATGGGGTCATTTTAGTCTTGGTGGAACTACCCCGGGAGAACCCCAACAATTCCCTAGCATCTTCTAGTCTTTCTGACTCCACAGGTATCATGGCTAGTACAGGAATTTGAACCCTCAGCTTCCTCCTCTATTGTTCTGTCCCAACATTTCACTGTTGCATAAAATACCCATGGTCTAACTCCTTCCGGTGACGAATGCCAATATTTGTCTTTGGTATTACCTTTGATCATCTAATTAATTTCACTCATTGGACAACTGAAGCTCAATTTTGCTTGTCTTTCCTTTTATTTTCAATTTTCCTGTCATATTGCAGGGCCATAAGGTGGAAAGAGAGTTTCTCCCCGTTATTCCTATTGTTTGAATCTTCATTATTCAAAACTGCGTGTTAAAGATTAAATTGCCTTTTTATATTGTAAACAAGAAATAAAACAATTATGTTATATTTTCTTAAGAAGATAACAGAACTTGGAAGACAAGTGTTTTACAATTGAACTGAATCTTTAAATGTCAGAAGCTGGAGTTGCTTTGCTCCCAGTATTGCTTGTTCTGATACAGTTCTTCTATCCTAGGGTAGATGGGCACAATGGAGCTGCTGAGGCACATGTCTATAAGACTCAGAATGTGAAAAGACAAGTACATTAATGGTTTAAAAATTATACATATGAAAGTTAACTAGTACTTCAACCAGCATGCAATCCAGATAAAGGCATAGAATGAATGCATGTGCAGTAGAGAGGTCTGTCAGTGTGAGTTACAGTGGCTAGGAGGCCATTGGGATTCTATACTTACTTCAAAACCACCATTAGAAATTATTGCCTTGTCAAGCATCAGTGGGAAGAGGGGCCCTTGGTCCTGTGAAGGCTCGATGCCCCAGTGTAGTGGCATTCGAGGGTGGGGAGGCTGGAATGGATGGGTGAGTAGGTGGAGGAACAAACTCACAGAAGCAGAGGAGGGGAGATGGGATGGGAGTTTTCAAGGAGGGGGGGGGGGTGGAATTGGGAAAGGGGATAACATTTGAAATGTAAATAAATAAAATATCTAATAAAAAAAAAAAAGAAAATACCAGAAGAAGCCTCATAACTAGCGAAAAATAATTATATGTTTTATTGTGATTTAAATATATATCATTGGTTCATTACTGGGTAGTAAAGGGAGAATTCATGTGTTATTTATTAAACACAGAAATATGATAGGGAATAACATCAGAAGGTGCTTCGTGGCCAACTGCAGAAAACCTATTCCTGCAAGACACCTAACTGTTGCTGATGCTTAGGTCCCGTGAGTGCTGTAACTTCCACTTTAGTTTTGTAATTATGTCAAAGATGGGATGAATGGAAGACAACACTCAGCCCATTGAAGTTTGTTGCTCTGATTTTCAGGCTCAACATTAGCAAGTTTAGCTTGCCCTTTCAGGCAAACTATCTGATGTCATTGAGAAAAAAGTCTGCCTTTAGGTAGCTGTTCTTTTCACAAGATGAATTGCATGCCAGACAGGAAATTGCTGCATTGTCCTTCCTACATTCACTCCTGATATATCTTTATTTGTGGAGCTAAAAGTAAATTGACTTACATTGGGCCCTTACCTCAATGGCTCCTTTGATGATATCTAATCCATGTGCAGGGAGGGGCCACTTTTCTCTACATTTTTGCCTCCTCTCACCTATACAATAGCTATGTGGATCTCCCATCAGATAGGTCTTTAGTATCTGTTGATCATTAGTTGGCTTAGCTAATTTTCTAGAGTACATAAATACAGGGTCTTTTCCCTTCAATGTTGACTATGAAGCATTCATTCTAACTTTGTAAAGCATACCTTAATCCTTCTTTTCTTAAGGGGACAGAACTTATTTTAATATTTTTTATTTTAATCGTTTAGTTATCATATAAAATAATGTCTCAATATGACATTTATGCATGTGTTTTACTAGACTGACTAATCTCTCATTCATCACCATTGTCCTCCCAGGCCACCCCTCCATCTCCTTTTGAAACCATTCCTTTCCTCATTTTGTCACCATCCTATTTGCATGAACTAATACATATGTGTACATGTAGTATGTGGGTTTTAAATGTAGATTCTGCCCATAAAAGGAACTGTCTCTTACACAGTTATCTCCAGTTTCATTGTCTTGCAAGTTAGACAATTTCATTCTTCTTCATGGCTGAATGAAACTTCATTGTGTTCATATACCACATTGTCTTTGTTCAGTATTCAGTCATCTGTTTATGGATCCCAGGCTCACACAATACCATAGTTCTTGTAAATAATTCTGTAATGTGCATTGAGATACAAGTAACATTCTAATGAACACCCTTCACAATGTCATAACATTTTTTTTTCTTATTTTGAAGCTTGATTTGTCTTTTGGAAGAAAGCAAAAGTTTCTGAGCCAACTTTGGTGACTAAGGTAGGGGCTCACAATGGGTAGTCCTCTTTGCTGCCAAAGTAATCAGCATGATTTCCTTGAGGGTTTATTAAATAATTACTCAAGTACTTTCTAGCTACTTAAGGCCGAGCTAGCTTATGGAGCCTTTCCACTTACACTTGCAGGGAAATCTGTGCCAATAAACAAGCTGGAGTCCCCATTTAAAAATTTTTTTAAATAAGTGAGCAATTACTATGGATGTCCCAGATACTAACAGCTTTTTAAAAAATCACATTTGCAAGCATAGTAACAATGCCATTGAATAAATAGTAAGCAATGCTGACACAATTGTCTTCCAGAGGAGTGTGTGTTCTGCATGTACATGTAAAGACATTCATGCAATGCACGCTCAGAAGCCCTTTAGGCAAATTTCCTATCATTATCCTTTGCTCCAACAAAAACATAAGCCTCCAGGAAGTTTTACTGACAAACAAGTGAATATCACACAATTCTTCTGAAATCTCCAAGCTTTATAAATACTGTCCTGAACACCCATTGATAGAAGGGAACACTGAGACAAATGTTAAAGGTTTGCCAATAGAGTTTTGTTATTGTTGTTTTTGTTTTTGTTGTTTAATCCAAGGTCATGACATATACTGGTCAGAGAAAATGAAATTCCTAGCTCACCAGAAGGTGTTAGCAATCTTGGGCTGGAATCTGTGACTAATCAAACTTTCTGAATATCACCATATTTTATTTTATTTCTGCATTTTAAGTGTATGCAAGGTTCAAGAGCCATGCTCACATAAACTTTTCAAAACCAAATACATGAATTCACTAACCCTTATTTGCTATTCCCTTTACAATGAATGCAGTTAATGAGAACACAGTTAACTGAGCACGGATTCATTGTGCAAGTATTGGGAAACTTCTGCAACTGGTATTTTCTGTCTCACACTCTAGCCAATGTTCTCTGATTTGTTGCTCATATTCAACATAAAGGCTACTATACTTTGACAATAATGAAATACATGCACAAATTACCTTCTGTCAATGAAATTGGATGGAAGCAAATGGAAGCCTAGCTTATTTATAAGGAAAAATTAAGAATAAATACCCACATGTCCATCGCGTCCAGTGGTATCATCCATGTGGAGATGCCCACTGTGGCCGATTTAGCAATACTTCAAATGTAAACAATTACAATGATCTATGCACCCTGTGAGACCCAGGCTGAAAATGAAAATCGAATCCACCTGCTTATAAACATTTTGTAACCTTAGCTGAAGAGGTGTGATTTTTAATTTGTTAGCATACTTCTTGGCATTCTGTAAATCCAATACTCAGAGGGCTGTCTGTTTGGAGATTTGGGTGTCTGCTTCCTGGAAACTATTGCCTGTAGCTTGCAATGTAAGAGGTAGTATACATTTGTTAAAAACAAGTCTTAACAGAGAAACTGGCAACCAGTCACTCTCTGGGCTGAGGCTCACTGTCTCTCAATGGGCTCTGTGGCTCAATTTGCCTAAACATCTAGTTAGCTATCTTAGATTTTTTTTAAAAGACAATGGAACACATATTAATATGACAGAAAGGGAGTCTGCTGTCTTATAGCAGATGGTTGTAGAAGAGAAGCATTGAGTGGGCCTCTGATATAACTCTTGGTATTTTACGTCCCACATCTTTGGGTTAGTAATAGTTTGTGAACTGATTCAGTAATAGTTTATTTCACTTACTTATACCTGGTGAAGTTTCTTGTTCAAGAAGAGGCACAAGAAATGAGAGCTTGCATAGAATAGCCTTCTAATATATATGTGGCCTGGGTTCAATCCTCAGCATACATGATGGCATACATTTACATGGATGTATGCTTATACACATGTAAACATTCACACACATACATGCATGCATGAATATACACTCAAAAGAAAAAAGGCATGGATGGTAAATTTTCAATAACTAATAATGTATAATCAGAATCGAGTGCCTATATAGGCACTATGATATATATGTATACAGATACACATATATATCATATGGATATCAGATGGATATATCGATCTGATATCTATCTATCTATCTATCTATCTATCTATCTATCATCTATCTATCTATCTCCATCTCTTTAAAAATAAACCCACACCAAAGAATCATTATGAATGGCAAGAAAAATATATAGCCTGGTAGTTTCTGCCTTTGGTGACAATTTAGAAACAGAGAAGGGGGGCTAGCTGGTGACCTTGGATAGGTCATTATCTCCTCTAGTCAGGTGTGTTTAACTCATGTATGTTGAAATTTTGATGTCCTGAGCAATTATTATATACCAAACAAATCCTATAGTAGAATTCTTGTTTGCAGAGCAGGTAACAAGACAGTAAGAGACTGGAGCATGGAACTAGCTTCCTGATTCTTAGTATTATCTTTATTTCTATGGAAGGTCATTAACATGGGGAAAGAAGATGTTGTTATGTATGTGTGGACAGAATATAGTTGAAGTAGTCATTTAAAATGTCCTGATTACCAGAAGTTGGGTATTTATATCAAAATACCATGTGGTCACCAGCACCACTCAGTTCCTAGTGCCACTTTCTAAGTTCAGCACACCTGGGTTCCAACAAACTGATTCATTGATGAAAAAACACTGTGCTCGTCTTCTGTCCAATGCACACTCACCTTGTGTCCCTGGAAACTTCTTGATCAGACAACTGAACGTGAAGTGATTCTGTGCCATGTGCAAGAACTGTTTGCTGTGGGAAGGTGCATCATGTTTCAGTTGTCTTATATGCTTTCATGACCATCCACAGAGGAAGGGTGGCAGCTCTATGTTCATAACGACAGACTTTCCACAGCTGTCTTCATGTCTAGACAAATGCTTCTTGGAGGCACGATTTTATATGCATGTGGCAATGATCACTTCAGGATGTTTACCTGGCCTCCTCCAGCCACTCCACGTGTACTTCCTCCTTCCTGCCATACCTCCCTGTGAAGTTACAATATGGGGAAACATAAAGGTCATAGAAACAAAATGCTAACATTGCGGATGTTGCCCGGTTGTTAGACTGCTTGCCTAGCATGCATGAAGTCCCCGAGTTCAAGTCTCAGCAACCACGTAAACCAAGTGGGGTGTTGAGTTCTTTGAAACCACAGTACTCAAATGCTGGAGCAAGGAAGGTCAGAGGTCATCCTCAGCTGCAGAGTCAGTTTGAAGACAGCCTAGTCTACAAGAAAGACCACAAATAAATAGGCAAACAAATAAACAAATGTATTTTAAGTGTGTTAGCCTTGATATCCATGAATTTATGATCTGAATAAAAAAGAATTTGTATTTCTTATCTGCCTTGCTCTCTTTTTCTTATCATTTTAGCTCACTGTATTAAAAATGTTATAAGGTATATTTTAGGTACATAATATGGTTTTAACATGATCAACTGGTCAGAACTGTTGGCAGAACACCAATCACTGTCTTTCATTTGAAGTCTGAAAAACAAAAGATTAGAATGATCTGGCTCAAGTCACAGAACCAATCTGGTCAATAGGACATGCTTCTTTCATGGCTCCAAACACATACAAGAAGCAAACCAAATCCCAGAAAAGGCAGCAATCACTAGTGAGTGCTGCCAAAAAGGACAGAACTTGGAGACTCCAAAATGGTTTGGGAATTTGGGATGCACACAGAAGAACTGTTTGGAGGATGTACACATATAATGCAAAGAGCTGCTGAGAGCCCCGAGTCAAGTAGTCACAGATGCACATCAAATGGCCTTTCTTAAAGGCTTATTTATCTTTAGTTCATGTGTATATGTGTGTGCCTCTGTAAATGTATGTGCACCATGTGTGTGTGCATATGTGCATGTGGAAGCCAGAATAGGAAATCAGATTCCCTAGAGCCTGAATTACAGGTGATTTTAAACTGGCCAGTGTAGGTGCTAGGAACTGAACCAGTGTCCTTAGCAAGATCAGTAAACATTCCTAACTGTTGAGACAGAATTCTTGCCTGCTAAACTTTAGATAATTTAAGAGTTCTTTCTTCTTTACTATTTTCTCTGCCTGTATTGACCCCTTATTCAAAGGCTTAGGATCAGAGAACTGGGTAGAAGCAGAAGACAGGAATCTCTGAGAAGGAGCTATGGGGGTGTTAAAGAAATAGTGCTTCCTGAGTTTATTTTGCCCAGGATGTCTCTTACCCACATCCTCCTCTGTACATGTGGCCACCCACTACCTGCCCCCACCAATATGGCATCTGACTCAACCTTTGAAAAGCACTGGCTTGATTCCTCTCAAAGTCAAACAATCTTGGCCACTGACTTGAGAGTTTGGAGCCAAGTAGGCAAAAGAGTTTCAGCAGCATGTCATGCTGGGATAACTTCACAAATTCTGCTGATCATTTCCTCTTAGGTTTTCTGACAAGAGAATAAGAAGCATTTCCTGCTGCTCTTCTGAGTTTCCTCAGTGTTCATCAACAACAGCCTTACCTCCAGGAAATAAATGCATACATGATGTTCTTACAAACTTGCTTAGAAATGTAGAGGTCCTTGTGAAAATAGAAAGAAGTCTCTGGCCTGTTGTGAAAAATGTGATTTCTTAGCTGTCCTCACTGGTGATGGTTGACATCAGGTCTGTCCTCTTACAGTAGCCACATCGCCAGTGGAAGACACCTTCTTTCCATCTTTCCAGAAAATGTAATGTGATTTTCTATTTTGAACAGAGCCTGGAAGTTAGCACGGCTGAGCTAATTATAATGCAGTCCATTCAGAGTTGTGCTCACACTTAAGCTTTCAGACTAATGATGTTGAATTGTGGATGTGTGAAATGCTCCCAGCATTTGGTCCTTAGACAGAGGCTAACTGGTGGCTCCTCCATGTCAGTTGTATGCTGTTCAAACTCATCCTTTTATATGTACATTGTAGCATGATTTAGATTTGGTTTCATTACCCATAAAATAGACAAATTTATAATGCTTTTCCCCAGACTTTCAGCATACTTAACAGAGTTTTATCAAAGAGAGCCAGAGGTTGGGTTGGCTTCCATTTTTGTTACTTAACTGTGGGTGTATTTATCTGTCTTCACACAGTGAAAAGCTCCACCCCTTCCGCAAAGCCTAGAGATGTCACATCTGTTTTCTGTGAAGATTTACTATAAACATTCCCAACACTAAACAAAGTAGAAAAAATGGCAAGAAGAGACTATTGACATTGGCCAACTATTTGTGCCAATGAATGGATGAGTTAGAATATCAAATACCTAACACCAATTAGTCAACAATTATCCTAAACAGCTTGCACAATTAGCACTTTACTTGAGTTGCTTTATTACATGTCTGTCAGTCTACCCATCTAATCCATCTTGATTTTTATTAACAGCTGATTAAAGTATGATTCATATTCCCTAAAAAATATTTACTTCAAAGGTAGAATTCAATGGCTTTTACTAGAACTCACAGACTGCAACCTTCACTACAGCCCAACATTAGCACATTGCCATCATCCCAGATGTTGCTTGTTCATTTGCAGTCAGTGCCTCTACTCCTCAGCCCCAGGCAGCTCATCTACTTTCTGTCTCTATAGATTTGAAAAGCCATACATTGTAACCAACGTAACGAGACTCCGTGGAGTGCCTCTAAACCATGATTTCCAGAATCACCAACTTATGAAAAACACTGTCCAGACTCAAGAGAACTTGTGTTTCTATGGTTCTGTAGCACAGACAATTAATCTCCCCATAATGAGCCTTTCTCTATGCTTACTCTAATTCTTTAAATCCAGAAAATTAGTTCTCCCCCAGTTTACTGATGAGAACAAATGATGGTAAGGAAGAGGACGAGGGCAGAGGGGAATGTTGAAGGGAAGAAGTGGTGGAGGTAGGCTGCAAGTTAGGAGGCCATTGTGCTCATCCCTTGGCTTGCACTGAGGCTGAGGTGTGATGGACAGAGTTGTGGTTGGCCCTTGCAACACTATCGGGTTGAGGGATGTAGACAGATTATGTGGCAGCTGTATTTCTGTGGGTTTTCAACCACGGTGGTGATTGCTTGAACAGATTCCCCACAATGGCATTTGAGAATGGAATCAAAGAGCAGCAGTGGCAGGTGTTTGGAAACTGAATTTGGAATTGGCCTCCTACAGAAAGCAGCTAGATACCGACTTTGTGGGTGAAGAGAGAAGTCGGCAATGTTCTCAGAGGGAAGTTTCTTCTATGGCAGCTTTCCAAGCTAGCAGACTTCAGTTTTTTTCACATTAAATACTCTAAAGATATATACATGGGGTAGAAAGAGGGAAAGCCTTGAAAATGCCAACATTTTTTTTGGGGGGGAGGGTATCTTCTTTTGGAAATGAAATCATTAGTGTTCACCCAAAAGAGGGCGTTTAGGACTTATCAGCTCGGGGTGTGATTAAAGTGTGGAAAGCACCAGTTGCTCCAGCATGCTGTGCAGATGCAGTTCCGCTCAGCTAGCTCCAATGAGATTGACTTCTGATTTACTCACAAGTGACAGTGCTCTCGTTCACTTTTCACATGGCCCACCAAGCTCTGATTGGCCTCCCAAGATGGAGCCATGACTGCCCACATTTTTCTTCCATGTTTTATTATCGGATAATGACACCAACAAACAATGCAATTGCCATTTACAGTAAATATGCTTCACTTTCCTCTGATGACTTGGTCCCTGAAAATGACATAGTTAAATCAAAGTGAAGGAACATGTGACCCTTTGTTCAAGAAATGCAGTTTGTAGGTCTATTAGATATAGCTTCCTATTCTTCCCTAGAAACACATAGATACATAACAAAATGCCATGAATGAATGAGTGAATGAATGAATGAATGAATGAATGAATGAATGAATGGCAAAATGAACTTGTTCATCTTCAATAAACATTTGAATCATTCTTCATTTTTGTCCCACCTTGTATGGAACACACACGCAAACATTCACACACACACACACACACACACACACACACACACACACACACCTTTTCCGAAGTTCCCAGAGATTACTCACAGAGGCCAATACGAATTCTCACCTTAACCCAAAGTAGAATTTGGCTGTTCAAAACTATTTTTTTCTGTCTCAAACCTGAGAAATTTGGTAGAGATGGTCCAATTTAGCTATGTAGAAATCTTACTGTTCCAACCAATGACTTCTCTGTCACACATCATCTGATCCACCACAGACCCACATTAGCAATGAAAAATGTCTTATAGGTTGGGAGTTTGAAAAGTTTCCTTGTTTTTCTTACAGTGTTAATAACTGCTAGATCTGTTGGGTCTTGGTATTAAAAGTTCAGCAAGCCATGGATTGCATGTGTTCCAAAGCTTACTTTGGGTTCAAACTATTTTTTTACATTATTTTCTAAGCAGTACAGTATAATAACTAGTTGCATCAAATTTACATTGTATTACAGTTTGTACTTATGTTTGTATACATAGATGATGTGTGTGTATATATATTATGTACCATATGCCATGTGTATATAATTGTGTGTACCACATGTGATCCAACATTCATTCCACATATATAGAGCATGTGTGTGAATTATATGCAAACTCAGATTTCTCAGACTTCCTGAGTGTGTGCTGAGGGATTACTGTTTTAACAGCAGGTCTGATCTAAAGTGGTTCTGAAATCCTGTGAATGTTATATAACTTTTGAGCACCAAATATCTTCTATGGCCTCAAAAAATGTGTGGTAACTCTTGAATTAGCTACAGTATCATAGGTCATACTTAGCTAAAATAAAAAAGTAATTTCTGAGAAGGGAGAAGCTGTGTTATGTCTGTCTGGTGCCGTTCCCACTCTTCCTACCGAAATGTTCTTTCTCTTCTCGACTTTCCTCTGTAGAGTCATTATGATCTGCTGTGCTAATCCTACCCTGTGCTCCATAGATCAATCATGTCTGACCATTCTAAGCTTTCTGTGACCCGCAGTAAGCCAGTGGGACTTGGTTCAGGGTTTTCAGTAGTTTGGTAAAGGAAAACCGTGTTAGCTATACTTAAGGCTGGCAAGTTATCAACCTGTGTCTCTTGAGAACCATTGTGCTCATGGAAAAGTCCTGCAGAGGGAAGCAGAGGAAAAACGAGCTGAGATGAAGGAAAGAGAAATATGAGTTTTTCTCATTGAGTTGAGTATTTCATAGACAACCCTGGAATTAGAACCATTCTAGAACTTTCCCTCTAAGAGACACTGTAACTTCCCATATTTGTTTAAGTTTATCTGAGCGACATTTTGGATTTTAAAACTAGACATCTTGGAAGACACCGTATTATAATTATTACTAGTAAAAGTAGCACAGTTTAACATTTATATGTTTAATATTTTTGCACAGAACTGATGTCCAGGATGGAACTAAAGGTTCCAACTGTTTTGCTGACGGGTCTCCATATTAACACTAAGGTGGTGTTCTTCGTAGGGAATGCACATCCTAAATAAAGTGTCCATTGTGCCTGAAACTAAACATCCATTGGTTGTCCCTATGTTTCCACATCTTCACAGCTTTGGGGAATGGGGTCAGTGAAACTGTGCTCCTGGACTTCTTGGCTGAGTTCTGTTGTGAGAAGGGGCAGTTCCTACCGAGATCCTGGTCAAGGAACATGTGGAGGATGGCTGGCAGGGCATCAGTAGCATCTCAGGAAAGGTGTACTGGCACGAAGAGTACACCTTTCTTAGAACCTCAGAAGAGTTCTTAAGACATGAACTAACTGCTTTCATCACAATAAGATGTCCATACACACCCATGGAACCTATAGGAAAGGCTAGTATACCACTATGTAAACTGCTATGAAAATATATCTGTAACATCCCAGGAAGCTTATAAAGGCCACAAATGAACTTCTTGCCATTCACTGCAGACTCTATGTATGGAGAAGACCTGCTTTCTGCTTCATAGATGATACCTTCTTCACTGCATTCTCTCATGGTAGAAAGAATAAAACTCTGAGGTATCTTTTACATGGCCACTAATGCGATTCATGAAGGGTCATATAATGACATAGTCACTCCCAGAGGCCTTGCCTTCCAGTAGAGCTGCCTTGGGAATGATGACTGTGAGACACAGATTTGAAAGGAAATGTTTGATCCTCAAGTGCACAATCAATCTCCAGTCTAATCTAAATGCTCCCCGGGTTTGGTGCTGGAGAGGATAACTAAGCATATCTTTATGAGTTCTGTGTTCATGGAGCTAACTCTTCATGTCCTAGGATATGGCATACCTAAAGTGAATACTATCTTATAGTGGTAAATGTATCCTTAGACTCTTTTAACACACACACATGCACACACTATATCTACATCTACATCTATAGCTATAATTATGCATGTATTCCATAGTCAAAGAAGTAGTATAGGCAAATATGTTGAATATTTTCAAAAACCAGTCAGAAAGGAGAAACAACACTGTAGTTGGAACAGAAAGTTGAATATGAAGACTTAGCAGGAGATAGACTTATCAAGAGATTGATGACTAATAATTGAAGATTTTTATCACATTACTATCAGCATCATGGAAACAGCTGCTGCCCTAGGCTGAGACTTGGCACCAGGGGACACCTCTTTTCCCAGGTCCGGCTACCTACTTTACTGTATCTCACTGGCCACCTAGCTTTTCTTACTGTTTACCTGCTTTGGATACAAAACACTTACAGTTTTTCCTAAAGAGGAGGGGCTGACAACATCTTATCAAATGTCAGGTCTGGCCACAGGAACCACTGCCGGTGAACAGCTTTTCAGTGGGTGAACTCTACAGAAATGAAGCTTTAATTTAGCGTGCAGAATACATTATATGGCCTGTTAATTCAACTGACTCTTTTGAACATTTTCTGCTTCCGATGGCGACAACTTGGTAGGGAGTTAACAAGACTGTTGAGTCAAAAGCTGGCAGCGAGTGAATGATCCCACAAGGAAGGGTAGACTTGCTTTGTTTATCAGGTCCTTTGCCAACCTGATGACTGATGATTAAATATTTGGTAACATCGTAAAAGAAACAAGAACATTTCAGGCAATTGTAATATTAGTCCTCTGTTTCATCTCCCTTGACTCTCTCCATAGCTCTAATCAGTGTATACCTCATTTTATAAGAGAAGATTGACCTTAAGGCAAGATTTTAGGTTATTAATGAATACTGGGCTATATAGTTTAAGGTAAGTTTGGCTTAGATCAGAGTTTAAGTTTGAAATATGAAAAGTAGCCACCAATTGTGTTCTCTTGGGTAAAGACCTTAAATTATATCTCAGCTCTTGGTTTGTGTAGGCTTAGTCTAATTTCTAGGATTTTTTTCCAGATGGGCCAACTTTAAGTGTTACCTAATGCAACTTAAATTTTAACTGAAATATTTTTTTTCTGATACACGTGAGTTCCAGTAGGTGTGTGTTTGTGCTTACATGAGCCAAAATTAAAGTTTATGTTTATGTTACTCAAAAAATGGTAAGAAACCTTACCTCCCTTAACATTTACCAGTAGTTGATTTTTAACAAACTAATAAAGAAGAAAGAACCACGCAAGCACCAGCTTGATTTTATGTTAAAATGCTTATCAATAAGTTTTTGGAGTTCAAGGGTTTTAAATCAGATCTGAGACATTCATTCAGAATTAAACTATCTATGTTTCCGAATTCTAATTTTGCTGATTTCCCAACTTATGGCAAGGCAGATTCCATTCCTTTCTCCCTTACTGTTCAGTAAGAGAGCATTCTTCTCCAAGTTTTTTTATTCTTTTCTAGAAGAAGCCTCTGGATTAAAGTCTCTCATTCCTATACATTACTCCAGCCTCAAATAAAAATAACTGGTCAAATTTAGTACCCTAATCCTGACAGGAGCAGCACTTCAAGCAAGGTCCATGGCTTTTACAGAGCTCCAAGGGCAGACAAGTAGAAGTAAGGCTTAGTCTAACTTCTCATCTCCCGAATGCTTCGTTGCCAAAACAATTAGCAGGTGTAGTGAGAGGGAAGGAGGCAGCCCATCTGCTTCTTTTGTGCCATTTAGAGCAAACGGCCAGAAAATTTACTGAAACCCTCAGACAATTAGTCAGAACCATTTGCAGCCCCTATGTCCTATAACAACCTCATTGACACATTTACAGATGAGGAGACAGATGGTTTCATTGAAAATGAACTTTTCTTTTAAATATATAATAGCACCTTATAAATAAATAGTGTTTTGGCACCAAAAGGCTCTCTCATGCATTGGGAAATCGGATGCTCACAGCAGCTCTTTTGTACATCAGGTGAAGAGATTATCCAGGCGTGTATTTGAGTTGGGATCCCAGCCGCCAATAGTCTGGCTACCAGTCAGTGATCTCTCTATTCTGTTTTTGGAAATGATGAGGGGAAGCTCTGAGATATGCTGGTGATTCAGGAAGGTTTACGACTTTTATTCAGATTCCTACAACAACCCATGGTGCCCTCTGGGAAGGGACAAAAAAAATCAGTGAAGCTGTTTACTAAAGCCTACTAGCCCTGCACAGGTGTCTGAACATTTGAGAAACTGCAAGTTACACTCTAATAAATCATGGGCCAGCCAAGGGATCCATCTAACAAAATGCCATACTTTTCCCTTTCTTAAACACACAGACAATCCTCAAGTTACTGAGACTAGTCAACCAAAAAGGAGAATAAGAGGAACAGGAAGAGACTACCCAAAGTTGGCAGGAGTCATAGTGCACTTAGGCTCTCTCTCTCTCTCTCTCTCTCTCTCTCTCTCTCTCTCTCTCTCTCT
>JANHMN010000008.1:32947872-32976955 GCA_030674055.1 Rhabdomys pumilio
TCTCTCTCTCTCTCTCTCTCTCTCTCTCTCTCTCTCTCTCTCTCTCTTTCTCTCTCTCTTTCTCTCATTTGTATTTTTTATTACCCCAACTACATGGGGAGGAGTTCCATGTGGTTGTGCCATGCTTGTACATTTGACGATACCAGTAACGAACAGTCAGCGCTGTAAGTTAAACATAGTAGGTCCTGGATATGGGCTGTTATGTCACTATTGTTCAGAAATGGACAAAGTCATGAGAGAATAGGAAGAGAAGTCTGTTTCCTTACTGTTCTTGTGAGGTCTGAGTGCCTACTGAAGCTCCCTATACTTTACAAAGACTAGTTTTCAAATCCTCAAGCACGTTGCTTTACTGATTAGTACCGCCTTGCATGCAGGAAGCTAGTGTGCCGCCATCATCATCCTAAACTTCCCGGAACAGAAACAAAAGCCAAGGACTCACAATGGTAGAAATCTTAGTTAATTCTGGCATCACTAATCACTATCAGAGCAAGATGGGAAGCCATCAAAATAGCTCTGTTGTATGTATTCTCATATTTTTGCCTCAAGAGGGGAGAAGATATACTTTTACAGATATATATTTTTCTGTTTAAAAGTAGTGCATGTAAATTTTGTCTTGATAAAGAATAAGTCAATTATGTGAGGATATAGAGAAATGGGGTTGCAAAATAATACTATTATTTATAATAAAATTGCAAATTAGGTTAATTTCACCTAAGATATTTTGATCTTACCTTATTGGGAAGAATACAAAGCAAGTGAAGTTGTTTTGATTGAAGATTTTTAAAAGAAAAATAGAACTATGCAGTTAGCTGATACTTTATAGCTTTTAAAAAGCCATATGGCAGTTACTTTCTGATGTTTATACATCAAAAACACTGTGCCCATTCATTTGTTTCATTTAGTATATGATGGGAGAAAATATGTTGGAAAACCCATCTTTTGTAGCTTGCAAAGAATTCTTTTTTTTTTCAGCTTTGAAATTAATGATAGGAAAGGAGAATCTCACTTTGAAATGAAGAACAGAACACAACCCTGTGTCCTTATGAAGTGCGCTTTTCATGGATATATCCGGCCACTTACCCCTGAGTAGGCCATTGCTACATCGTCCTCAAGAACGACTCCTTAGTTTAATGCCTCAACTTTTTCTTCCCCTTTTTGTAGGCAATTCTAGTGAAAAGACAGAGGCAAGGGCATTACAGGATCAATGGTGACTCAGTTTAAGGCTCAATGCAAAGAAGTGGGTTTTTTTCTCACTTTCTAATGCCATTTAGAAGTCTAACTCCCAATATTACATTTGGTTTGGGAGCCACAGCCACAGAGAATTTTAAGGTTTAGAAAGAAATTTGTTTCATGAGCTCTTATTTTTTTAAATTATACTATTGTTACATACTTATAACTATAACCTACTAGGTTTATTGAATATATATATATTCAATATATGTATTATATAATATATTATTCAATACATATATTGAATAATATATTCAATATATGTAATATATATATATATATATATATATATATATATATATAAAACATTATTGATATTTCAATGGTATAGCTTTCCTGTCATCTAGAGTAGATACTACCTCACAGTAGACAGTCTGGTCCTCTGTCCCTTATGATCTTTCTACCCCTTCTTCCAAGATATTCACCACGTCTTAGGTGTTCAGGTTGTATTGTAAATTTATAGATGTATCAGTTGGGCTTGGGAACTCCATGGTCATAGTTCTCTGAATTTTGACAAGCTGTAGATTTCTATAATGGTCTCGAAATGCTGAATAAAGAAACTTCTTTGATTAGGGATGAGAGATCCACCTAGTCATAGATAGTTGGCCAAGATTATACCAGAAGGCATGAATTATGTCCATTGAGTGGACCTTAAGTCCACCTAGGTAGCTGGCTTTTGGTTACTCCCAGGGTAGAAATACCACTATTACTCCTTTAGAGATGATTATTTTGATCATTGTTGTGATTTATAGCTGGATCATTGTGGTTCATCATGTGTGATGGCGGGATAGTACCATTAATTGCTTTTCTCCAATAATATCTTATATAGATGCAGTAGATGATATGAGACTGAGTCTGAGAGGTGTCTAGGACATTTCCAGCTAATTCCTCAAAGTCCTATGTAGGCGTAAGTTTTTTTTGCAACCTACTTTTAATAAGGATTCAACATCTCCTGTAGCTCACCACCTAGCAGAGGTAGTGGAAGAGAAAAGTTATTATGATATGGGGGAGGGGGACTTGTTCAGCAATAGTTCTTTGGGGACAAGCTTAATCTTCTCTGGCAGCAGTTCAGTCCTGTAGCAAACACCAAATATGACTCAGTCGCTACAGACCAGTTCTCTAGGCAGACAGATAAGACACATGAACCAACAGCTACAGTCCAGGCCTTTGGCAGGCAGACACCAGGCATGAACCAGCAGCTGTAGTTAAACCCCGAAGAAACCACAAGGCTCTCCAACCTGGCTGAGGCAAAACCTCAGAAGCAGCAAACTGCGCAGAAACATCACAAGCAGTTCTTATGAGTGCCATGCTATGTAAGGCAGACCACATACATGTAGAGTAGTGAGGCTGATCAAACTAAGACAATACTCAGTGCTGGTCTCCCACTGTCTGTGGGGTCATATTTATACTTTTTCATCATGGGTCCTTTCACGGACTTGCTATATCAAAATATTCTTTCACCTGTATCTGCTTCAGGAAAACATTCCTTCGTATGTCTGCTTTAGCATGCTGCTTTAGCATGATAACCTTTTACCTGCTTGCCCCAACAAAACATCATTTGGCATAACTAACTTTCTTTAAAAAAAAAAAAAAAAAAAAACAACAAAAAAAAAAACCTAGACGTTTTCACTTCATTCCTGTTTCTGATGTATGTGGTATCTTCATTCCTGTTTCTGATGTATGTGGTATCATCAGCAATGGCAACTTAACTTTATTTTCCTGAAAGGCCTCTAAAGGCAAAAGCAGTGGCCTACATTATTTGGGGAGGGGTTTCTTTTGGACTTCCCTGACCAATAAATCTAAAAAAGAATTTTTGGTTTTGTCATTGACTTTGAGGGAGAACATTGTCACTAAGGCATAATTTCAAATATTTCTCCATGTTATCATACTAATTTTCCTTAAAAAAAAAAAAAACCTAGTGGACCTGGACTTTGGCCTTGCTAAGCCCCAACCCTGCCAGAATCTTCAGTACTATAGCTCCAGACAAGATTGTTAGACAATCGAGCTCAGTAGCAGAGATCCAGCCTGGAGCTTGCAAAGGTTTAACTTGGAAATGCCTAACTTTACGAACTGCCTTTGTTCCAGTTTATTCCCTGCACCTGCATAGCTTGTAATGAACTATTCCATTCTTGCATATATTTGAGAATGTCTGAAATATTCATTGATGCCTTAAAAGGTTTAGGATTTACATTTGCCTAGAATTATATTTGTATTTGCATGAATTCTTTAGATATCAAATTCCTCTTTTGTGAACATTAGAAGTTATATATAAAGTAACCATCCTTAATTGTGTATGAAGTACTGAGGTTTTAAATTAAGTATAATACCATTTGATTGCTGTAACTTATGACATTTTGCTCCTTAATTTGAATGCTATTTAATTATGAATATCATTATGATACCTAGTTTAATTCCCATTTTAAAAACTCCTTTAAGAGTTAGTTTGCCTACTATCATAAATTGAGTGTGGAACTGAAAGCTGTCATTTATATTTTTCCTACTTAAGCATTGTTGGTTAGAACTAACTGCATACATATAAACTGTAGCTCAGATGCAGACAGCACAGCATTTCTCACTATCTGTGTTGTCTGTAGCACTTACCATATGGAGACTAGTAAGTAACTGTGAGATGTGTGAGCATGCGTATTGGAGGAAGTGTGATAAAATAAGCTATGGTTCCCACTTGCTATTTCTTTGGAAGCATTCTAAGTTGATAGTTATCCTCTTACCCACAGAGAGGAGGAAAACATCAACTTACCCCTGATGGATTATGGGAATAAGTAATTGTCACATTCCCTGGATTGTGCCTGATGATGAGCTATGGAGAGAAGTGGCCTAATACTGGATCCAGTAGTTCAGCCACACATACTGCTGAGCTTCAGATTTCTCACCTGTTATAAAGGTAGACCTCTTTGGAAAGGTCTTAATAAAATCAACCTGATCCCTTTAATATTTTACTGTTAAGGAACTATCATTCATATAAAGTTGTCAACATCTCAGTAGCCCTCTCCTCAGTTAACTCCATGGATACAGTTTCATTCAATATGGTTACCAGCCACTGGCATTGTTGCAATCCAGAGAATACATTCAAATGTCCACAGTTACACTTGAGTTCATTTTTTACATGAGTGTTTTATGTGCCTGTGGGTTTATGAGTGTTTTATGTGCTTGTGAGTTTATGCTTTAGCACAAACAATACAACTTCATTATCCATTCACCACACTAAGGAAACAATATATCATCACCATAAGGCACCCTTGTGCCTTTCCTTCAAAGTTATACCCATCCCATCTCACCCAACCTCCACCAATCATGAATCTTTCTCTATATCATTATACTATTCTATAAAGATTATATAAATGGAATGATACACTATGTAACCTGCTGAGACAGCCTCTTTGAAAAATCTTAAGATCCTTGGAGGCTCATTCAAGTTGTAGATTTTACATTCTCTTTCATTTCTAGCAAAAAATATAAGCATATAATATGAATATAAGCATAGTCTGTGTGGCTGTCAAGCTACTGAAGAACATTGGGACAGCTTCTAGTGTTTGATTATTATAAATAGTAATACCATGAAGAAGCCTAGGACAATGTACAATTTCAAATGTACAATTTCTGAGAATATTATAAGTACATTTTTAATTTTAAATAAAATTCTAGACTTTTGTCCAGAGTGCCTGTCTCACATAAAGAGTTTTGGCACTAATGTGAGAGTGATCCAGGTTCTCTACATCCTCACCAAGACTTGGTGTGGTGACTTTTTCATTTTCATCATCCCGATAGATGTGGAATTTCATAATGGTTATAATTTTCACTTTGTCAATGATGTTGAACAGTTTTATTTACTAATTCAACACAAACTTATGTTTTCTAGAGAGATGTCTGTTTGTGAGCTTTTGTCTGTTTTACAACTAGATCTTTTTAATGCTGAGTTTTGAGAGCTATTTTTCCAGATTTAAATCCATTGTTACATACACGATTTTAAAATGCTTTAGTTCCATCTCTAGTTACTGTTTTTTATCTTCTTAAGGCTTGTTTTTTTCGTAGCAATAGATTTTAATATTGGCAGATGAGTTATCAGTTCTTTTTATTGACACTTGGTTTTATCTCTAAATACCTGTTGACTGGTAACAGATTATGGGGATTTTCTCCACTCTTCTCCAGAAAGTTTTACTGTTATATATTTGAGATCTAAGTTAATCATTTCAGTAAGTTTCTGTGTGTGCTATGGTATGGTAATGGTGATGGTGTGTCTCTGTATGTGTGCACATGTGTGCATGAGTGCACGTGAACAGGCCAGAGTATGATGGCTGGTTTCTTCCACTATCATTCTCTACCTTGCTCCCTTGAGACAGGTCTCAAACTGAGACAAAAACATGCCTTTTCAGCTAGGTTTGCTCCGCAATGACCTCTCAGTGTCTGCTTGTCTCTGACCTTCAATCCTGGGACTACAGAAAGGTACAACCATGCTCAGCTATCTACGTGAATGCTGGGGATTCGAACTCAGGTCCTCTCACTTGCAAAAATGTACTCTTACCCTCTAAGCCATATGCCTGGCCCCTTAGTCAATTATTTAGAAGCATGTGAAGTTTGTGTTTATGGTTATTTCTGTTGTCTGAAGATGTCCAGTTGCTCCAGCACTATTATTGACAAGACTATTCCTTGTTCATTGAATTATAACATTGTAAAAAAGAAAAGTATATAGTGTTTTTATAAACCATGTGACCTGTATAATAGTACTTAGGGATATTTGAGCATCTGTTCATTCTGTAACAAGTATGTTCCCAATTAGTTTTAAGGAAACAAAGCGTAAGTGGGTCATATTATCATCTCACCTATAGAGGTGTAAAGCTACATTTTAGAAAGCCCAAGAGACTTTCCCAGTACCACAACACTAATGTGATACACACACAAAATCAGATGTCGTGTGCACATGCAGTGAGAGCTCACAGTGTGCTTGGCATGGAACCATCTCCCTGGTAAAGGAAGCACAGAATCCAGGCTTTACATTCTCAAGCTCTCACTGACACACCATCAGGATAGATGACCTCCTTGGCAGACCTTTAAAAATGTATTTCCAGATCTCAAGAGTTCAGATGGGTTTAGAAACTGATGATGATATTCAGCCAAGTGCTGGCCATATTATCTATGAGCACTTTGGGAAACTAAGTGGCAGCTTTCACCCAGCATCAGTTTTGGATAATACTCTGCCATGTCAGTACTTACAGCCCAAGCGCCCAGTGCACTCTTGATCCTTATTAGAGTGTCCATTTAATCAAACTCCTTCCAGAGACTTGCTGATTTTAGCAAAGGTCACATAGCTAGGGATGAGTTTCCTTATTTATCGACTCTCTAATTCCTTTTTAAAGATCCTGATAGGTTATTTTCCTGGACATTAACCTGTAGTAATGATTTCTTTGTGATTTACATGTTGCACCTGAAATTTACATATATTTCTAATGTGCTTCTTCTCATTTCATGGAGCCTCGAATAGCTATCGCACCTTAAAGCAAAGTGAAGTAAAGGGTTGCCTGGTACCATATGGTGCTTACAGAAGGACTGCTAAGGGGATTTTATTCTACCATGGTTTATGTCGCAAACATTTGAGACTCGCTCACCTTTTGCAAATAGAAAAGCTTATGGACGGAGCAAGAATCAGAAGATGGATTACCGTGCTTCCTCTCCTGATTACCTCTGGAATGACCTTGAACAGGCTCCCATTTGAAACCTGCCCATCCTGAGAGTACTGATCACAGAGAAAATAAATGCTTTGCTCTTTAGGGTTAGCCTTTATTGTTTCCTTGTTTTATGAAATGTACGAGCTGGTTTTCTGGAAGGAAGAAAAAGTGTGCTGTGCTTTTATAAGAGCCTCTATGTAATGACTCCTCCAGGGCTGGCTACATAGGTAAAGTTAAGGTGACACAGAACAGTCTTCAGTGATGAAGGATTTCCAAGGAGACACTTTGGTCCCTGTTTCAGCTCCAGAATCAACCACCACTTCAAGTACTCTCCTCTGTCTGCCCTTTCTATACCACCATATAGAACTTGCAGTCTGAAGGAGTTAGTCAAGTATGCCTTAGAACTTGCTACAATCCACATATGAAATATCCCCACAGACTTATGGCTTAAACTCATGGCCCCAACTTACAATGCTGTCTGTAAGGCTACAGATTCTTAAAAAGATAGAGCCAACCCGGCTGCAGCAGATGACTAGGGTGGGGCTTTGAAGGTTGTACCTATCCCTGGTTCTAGCTGCAAGTTCTCTGCTTCCCAGTATAGTCATAACCTGTAGCCTCTAGGCCTGAACCACTTATATTGCCGGGCCTTCCTTACCATAATGAGCTGAGAACTTTTGGAAACATGTGCCAAATAAGGCTTCCGTCCCACAGATTACTTCTCTCAGGTGTTTTGTCAACAGTATGGGAAAAGTAACACAGAATCATCCATGCATCCCCAAGAAATGGTCTTTCACTCTGGTCAACTTGTGCCTACACTGTGGCTAAACAAACATTTTCCTGGCCAAAACCATTGACAGGAAACATGCAAGATCAAGACTAAGCAATCTTAAATTATCTTGGCCAATCTTTTTCCTTTCCCTTCCCTCAATTTTCTTTCTACCAACGGGGGAAACAATTTCAAAACTCTCTGGTCTACTTTAAATGTGAAATAAACCAAAATAAGAAAATTGTCTTTCTGAACAGTGAAGCGCTGGCCACAGTCTAGTATTCCTAGCACCCACTCCACAGCTCCATGTCTGCTCAGGCTGACTATTCAAACATTTAAACAAAAACCGGAAGAGCATCTGTTGAAAGTGGGAAAGGCTTCATTTGTCCCACATGTAAAGTATGACAGGCTAAAGTGAGGGTCTAGATGGTTGATAAAGGTTCGATGTAGAGTTGGCTGCTCAAGCCCAGCATCTTGCTCTGCCACGTGTGGAAATCATTTGTGTCTCAGTGTCTCACTTAATTGAGATGGGATGATGACAGTAAGGATGCTTTTTTAAGTTTTCAGTTTAATACTTTTTCTTTTATTCTATAAACTTATTTATGTGTCACTTGTGGGTGCATGCTCACATACGTGAACCATAACACTAGTGTGGAGCCCAGAGGACAGCCTGAAGGAATTGGTTTTCCACCATATGGATTCTGGGAATTGAACTCAGGTCTTCAAAGTTGGCAGCAGGTACATTTACCTCCTGAGTCATCTCTCTGGAGTTGATTGTCCCCTTGGGTTTGTTGAAATAATAATAAAAACATACAAGAAATGACTAGCAACATAGTTGCCTCATAGAAAAGATCAATAAATAAGAATCTGTATATACCTGCAACCCTGCTGAGGACTGTTGAGTCTCTTCCTTCTTCTTTCCTGGTTCTTTTTTTTTTTTTTTTTTTTTTTTCGAGACAGGGTTTCTCTGTGTAGCCCTGGCTGTCCTGGAACTCACTCTGTAGACCAGGCTGGCCTCAAACTCAGAAATCCACCTGCCTCTGCCTCCCAAGTGCTGGGATTAAACTTTACTGGTTCTTAATTCATGAATATGACTAGAAATAAGAAATTATATCATATTGTGATATTCCTTCAGGTACAACTTAAACCTTTGTTTTATATACATTCTTTGAAGACTATTCTCAATCTTTTTTTTCTAAAATTTTCCAATTCTCTCCTCTTGCTTTGAGAAAAAAAAATTATCATGTACAATATTGTTGTTTTTCTTGTTGAAAATGTCATCAGAGCTAACATCTGTCCTAGTTACAGCTCTGGCAACTCCTGCAGACTTCCTCAAATGGACAGCACTGGGAGCCTTGTCAGATTCCCGGTGCTTTTTGCCTGAAGCCACCCCAAGTCCCTGGTGCCACAGGTCCGCTGAGAGACCTGGAGATGACAGGCCGTTTAGCATCCATGCACACAGGGTCCAGAGAGCTACAGGACTATAAGAGCAGGCACATTCCACCAGTCCTCTGCCAGTACCAACACCATTCTCACGTATATTTTCTGGTTTCCCTACCCTCTTGTGAGTTTTTTCACTCAACAAGGATGTAGACACAGAGTTCATAGGTGAAAAGAATATCAATTCTATAAAGTTTCTAAAACAGCACAGCTCATGATCTTATGACAGAATGTCAAGGACAGACTCCCTCCACTGGGTCATAAGACCTCATGGTAGCATATTGGACTCTGGGCATTTTGTGTTTTGCACTGAGCATGAATCACCCTGATGATCCTGTTTCTAGAAATTTCATCTTGTTGTGGTGTGACTTCGGAAAGGTGATATAAATTCCAAGGCTATGGTTTATATCTCTTTTGTACTGCACACAATTTGAATATTAATCCAGTAGCAACCTAACTGGCAGATTTAAAAATGACCTCATGTGGCATGGCAAAGGCATTGAGGTATGGAGATTATAAGATCTCTTTTAAGACATGAACTTCAAAAGTAGGGGGAATGCTTATTTTTTAAAAAAGGAAGTTAAGAGGATGAGAAAACTCTTAACACTTTCTTCATAATAATTTCTGGTAACTAGTTTGCAATAATTTACCTGCAAGGTCCAAGGCTGTGGCTCCTTGTTTTATAAATGCAAGAAAGTGTGGTTTAGCAATCGCAGACCTCGAAAAGGACAACTAAGAAACACTTGATGAAACAATGCAATTTGGGATCATTACTGGGGAGAAGGCTTTAGACTGCCTTAGGCTTTCTGTTTCTAGATGTAAAATAAGATTATTGAGATGAGATTATGAATAAGACAAATCACTTGGAGGGAGAATAGATTGTAAATTTACAGAAACAAGCCATCAAGGCGACTGTCCTCTGTTATGGTTTGGATATGAAGTGCCCATGAGAAAGAAAAAAAGAAAAAGAAAAAGAAAAGAAAAGGTCACCAAAAAACCCTCCATGAGGTTCTTTTGCCCGTGCAGATAAAAAGCAATAGTACTGAGTTCAGGAAGACAGAGGAAGAGAAGGTTGGATTGACTCCTAGACAGTTACTCTCTTTCCAGAGAGTCTGGAAACTTTCTAAGGAGGGGACTAAGTTGGAGGAAGTGGGTCACCAAGGGCCCTAATTCTTGAGCATATCTTCTCCCTGGCTCTATTTCTGCTGTGTGCTATGATTCCTGAGAGATGCTGTGTAAGAAGCTCCTTTGCCACATGAAGTCTTCAAGTGCTTGGACCAAGCAACCATGAGTTCAAGCCCCCGAAACCATGAGCAAAATCAATCTTTCTTCTCTTTATATCATTTCTGTCAGGGTCTTGGTCACTGTGATATAAAATGTGTTTTAACACTAGAACAGCTAGCAAGAAAAGAATGTGTACACGTTCCTATCTTTAGCAAGCCAACGCAGATGCATTTAAGCAACAGATAAGATGTCTTAGCTGAAGGAACTAGAACAAGCCAAGAATTAACCAGGTTGAGAAATATGCACATTGTCACCATGACTTGCTTTCTTCTGGGCACTCTTAGCCATGGATTTGCTATTGGGTCAAAATAGCATAAGAAGTTCCAGGCTTAAGCAATCTGGTTTAGCAAATTTCCTTGGGAGAATCTTTTCTGTGTGTTTCTGGTAGTTCATTGATTTGTTTTGGTCAGAACAGCATCCCTTAGCGAATCATCATTGTCAAAGCTTGAGATATTCTGTTTGACTCTTATGTACAAAGGCCTGTGGATGGAAGAGGGTGTGATTTTCTGGAGCAAACTGAGACTAGCTGCCTAGAAGCCAACACCGATCTGGGAATCTTCTAACACTGACCTGCCAAATTTGGGGCTTGGAAAGCACTGAATAGGAGAATAAACAGGCTCTTAAAGAAAGAAAATGAAAGGAAAGACAGCCTTGAAGTTCTGTTGCCCATACAGATATAAAGCAATAGAATTGAATTAAGGCTAGCAGAGGTAGAGAAGGCCCATCATTGAGTGGACATTGTTTCTGTGTTTAGTGAATATCCAGTACCAGTTGAAAGAGTGAGTGCCCAGGGTGGGACATTTCAATGTAATGAATGTTTTATTCACTTTTCTTTAAAGTCATGTGTCTGAACTAACAACAATGAATGTCTTTCCTGCCATACATATGCGTATCAAGTGTGTGCTTGGTGCTCAGAGAAGTTAGAAGAACTTTTTGTAGTCCCATGGAACTAGTTACAGAGAATTGTGGGACATCCCTGAGTACCTAAGAATTGAAATCAGATCTCTGCAAGAGCAAGAAGCACTCAGTGGCTGAGCCATCTCTCCTGGCCCTCAATATATAAGGATTTGGGGAATCAGAACCAAAGGTAATATTTCTTCCAGGCCAGTACAGACCCTTGAACTCTCTCTCTCTCTCCCATCTCTATTATATCCCAAGAGCAGCTCTACTCTGTGTCCAGAACTCCCCTGCCATCTCTATTATATCCTGAGGGCAGCTCTATCTCACGTGTTCAGGGCTCCCATATATAAATCATGGTGCTCTCTTTTCAGAGGCTGGCTGGCTCTAGTCCCGAATCATTGAAACACTCAGTCAGTAACAACTTATCTTACAGGCTTTAAAATTCTCACCCACTCTTTCTTACAGATGACCAGCCTCTAAGGCGAAATAAAAACTGCTTGAGTGGTAGATGTGGACAGGAATTCACAAAAGAAAAGACATTCTCTAGCGTAGTTGGGCAAGCCTAAGTGATCCCTTAATCATTTTTCTAGCAATTTCCTTCTTCCCTGGAGCCTGACCCTGCAGGACAAGGATCTATTTTCAAGTCAATTACTATTCATAAAGGCCATAATTACATAAAAAATCATAAAAGGAACCCTATTTCTCTTATTATGGTAATGTGATGGTAATTTTTGAAATAACTACAATTCATATGATAGAAATGGCAGTTGCTTTCTTTCAGCTTCTCGTTGCTGTTAGTTTAATACCACCCCATACCCAAATCTCCAATGTAGCCACAGAGCAGCGATAAATGGAGGCTTGTAGATGGTGTTTAAACAAAAAAGCAAACACAACAAATGATTAGTTTATAATGTACCAGTGTAGCCAATCTACTTCTCATTGGATAGCATTCAAAGGTCTTCCCAGGAATTCAAGTGACAGATCCATGAGAGGCTAGGTGGTATCTGTGAGTATAGGCTGACCTACCTGACGTCTGTTCACAGGTTCAAATACTTCATGTTGGCTCCTTGGCCCCACCATAACATAGCTTTTCCTTCATATTTGCAAAAGTATTATGAATGATCTCTCATCTCATTTACACGCACTGTTGCAGATTCTGCTATTCTCTTATCACTTACGTTCCATTCATTCATCCTTTTCTATCAATATTTATTGAATCATTTGTTCTAGGTCACAATATAGACATGAAACAATCAAAGGCTCTGTTTTAGTGGAGGCACATGATATTTGGAAAGACAAGGTGATGGGGGGAGAGCAAAGCCAACAGAGGTGACATTTAAAAAGAGAGCTGAATGAAAGGATGGAGTTAGCTCAAGGGGATAGTGTTTGCAGCATAGCACCCATTCTATACAAAGCTCCTGAGGAAAACATGGTTGTGAGGTATAGACCATCTGTTTGTGGAATATGCTGAGACAGATAAGAGGAATGTAAGCCAGAAGAAGGTACCAAGATGTATAAGAACTAAAGCATAGACTTTTTCCTGAGGCTAAAGGAGGTCACACAGGATGACTACAGAGACCTATCATGATTTACCTATAGGGACTTTGAAGCTATAGGGATGCTAATTCAGTCGCAGATGTCAAATATATAGAAGCTACAAAGCTGGGATTCATACTAGGGTCTTTGAAGCTCCAAAGCCTTAATTGTCTATAATCTCAGTGTAGCTTTCACTATTCAATAGGCAATGCCAGGCATGCTTTCTCATTGCCTCTAGAAATAAGCTCAGCCCTCAGAACACACAACTGTTATGCATGTTACTGAGCTCACTGTGCTGGCTTTTCTGCCGCCTTCTTTCTCATCTTCCTGATCTAAGTCTGCAGTCACAGGTTAAATTATTCTTGTGAAGGCCACGATCTATTCCCTTCTTTTCTTTTGTCACCATTATGATTCAAGGATGAAGCCTCATCTCAGTCTTTCCTAAGAGTTTCTTTTTTTTTTTTTTTTCCGAACTCACAACAGTCTAGTAACATCTTTCATTCTATTCCTTCCATATTCCCTGATGTCTCAGTTTGGCCATGTGCAATCTATATTTTGAACCACACACTTTCTCCTCTTTCTTTGCAGAGGCAGATGGATGGTAGTGGATGCTGCAAATTGAATTTAGGGCCTGGCAAGCATTCTGTCACCGAATAAAGTATTTGCATTTTGTGTTGAGATAGGCTTTCACTGAATTGACCAAACTGGCTTAGAACCTACTGTTTACAGCACTGTGCAGGTTCAGAGTCTGATTTTGTTGCGGCCCGAGCTACCCCACGTTTGGGGGCCAAAATGTCGGGGAACGCTCTATCAATGTTGGGACCCACACTGCCAAAATTCTTGGGGACTAACTTGTTAGCCTGCACTGCCCCAAGCTGCTCTAGTCTGCGGGTCAGGGTTCAGCAAGAGAGAGAGTGAGAATGGACTCAAAGAATGGAGACCAGAGAGAGTGTGATTCAATCCCATTTATTCTTCAGTCTCTCTTCTTAGTCTAAGTCCCAAATCTTGAGTTCCTAGTCCCTAGTTCCTCCAAGTTCCAAGTTTCTTCTTCCAAGTGCTAACTGCCTAATGTCTAATGCCTCATAATCTGTTCTCTTCTGAGTGCCTAATTCCTACTGCCTAATAACTAACTAACTCCAAGTTGTACTTGTCTAATTCCAAGTTCTTCCTCCAAGTTGTACTGTTGTCAAGTAATCTGTTGTCTGGTTGTCTGATCTCTTCTGTCTGCCTCTCACCTTTTATATGTCTCACTTCTAAGCCACACCTCTAAGTCACTCCCTTAAGTCATGCCCCTAGGCCTTGTCTCTAAATCTAATCTCTAAAACACACCCTTAAGTCTCATACACCCAAGGGAAAATCCTGAGTATCTAAAGCAAGATGTTATCAGAGTGTGCTCAGCTATTGTAGGCTAATGTAATCAAGTCTCTTATCAGGGTATATGGCTCAAGATGGCTGCAAGGGTGATAGCCGCCTTCTGTCGGCTCCCCACATAATTTTACGACTCCTGTACTACGATGGATGTGGACCCATTGTTTAAAAGCTCTATGGTGCCTATAAACTAATGGCAGTAATAACAACTACCTGGTTTTTACTAGTGTAACGATTCAATGAACAAACATATATGCAAAACCGTTAAAAACAATAGCTGGGTATTAAAACACACATAATAAAGTTTACCTTTTGAAGTCATATTTACGGTGGTGACACAGCACATGCATTTAAAAGTATCTACTGAATGATAAGTATACTTATTGAGTAAGTTTCATTTCTCTAAAACCTATCCCATCTTCTGTGATCACTGAATAATACCCATCTCTTCAGGCTTACTTAAAATTTCCCTTTGGAAATCCATCCCAACTTCTCTTCTAGATACCAGTTCTCCCTTCTGTCCATTCCTGTAGCTCTGGTTTTGTCTACAACCTTTGTTGCACACATTGCTGTTTCACTGTCTGTGATGAGGCTTTATCCCTTCAAGCAGACTCTAGAAATCTAATGAGATGCAAGGTGGGTAATGATTGGATCAAGTTTCAATTTTCTGCCCTACAGCCTCAGCACCATGCTATGTTGGGCAGTACTTACTTTATGAAAGTTCATGAGGAGAAGTTTATCATTACAATTTTCTTGGCTAAGAATGCCAAGGTAGAGGTTTAGGGTTTTGTCCTATTAGTAGAAGATCAAAATATAGAGTGAGCTCTAATAAGAAGGTTCTGAAGTTGAAACAGGTTATTCAACTCTGATATATATATGTTGATGATTGGAGGTCAATGAGACATTAGTTGTAGATTAAAAGTTTTTAACTGTGTGGCAATTGTGCTTTGGTTTAGTTTCTACCTTGCAGAAATGTAGATTCAGTTGGAAAAATCTACAAAAATAACTAGGGAATCAGTTTCTTTTTACTTCTAAAATGTATCCAAAATATTATGCACATACATATAATTAGTATGGTTACTCCAAAGCATTATGTATACACACATTATATGTGTGTATATACATATATATGTATGCATACACATATGCATATATATATATATTCATATATATTTGTATATATGTATTCATCTGTTATGGGATGGAGACTAATAATTGAGAAACTATGAAACTCAATTCTGTTAAAATTGAACCACTGGAGATGAGTCAGTGGAGGTAAAGCATTCTGATATTCCTCTACACTAATCTCACATTTGCCTTAAATGCAGTCAAATCTATCTTTTTTTAACTTGAAAAGAAGATTTTTGCATCATTTGTACCTCAGAAATAAAATAATTTTTTATCTGCCTTTCAGTGTGGGGAGGAAAGTTATAAGCACTGCAACTGCTCTCTAAATAGCTGTGCTGGGACCTGGTCCAATAGGAAGCAGTGAGATCTTCTCGGGACATCAGTACCTCTCCAAAGGAAAGCTGAGAGGGTATAGGAATATTACAAATAACTGTAGTTCTCGACAGAAGGCATCATGCCAAAACTTAAGTCTCAGTTTCCTGCAAATGACCTTTTAGGACATTCATGTCTGCTCCTGATTTTCCAAGGGACAATCGAATAATGTGATTGTTGGATTCAAGACATCAAATTATACACGCCAGCAATAAACCAAGCACATATTGCCAGGTTTCCACAGTGCAATAAATAGAACAGGTAAGTGGATACTGAATCTAGCCCTGGACGTGGCAACTACTTGGCCTCATTCAAACAAAAGAGGAGAGGAAATGAATTTTGTAATGAATTGCTTGTCAGTCAAAAGATATTTGGTTTACAAGAGGAAACAAACCATTCCAAAGAGTAGCCATTGTGCCAAAGGGGTAGAAATCAATCAAATAGTTGCTAGGACAACAGATGGAGTGTCTTCATTCATCTTCAAGTCATCTGCAGCCATACTCAATTGGATCAAAGTGGAATGTTGAAGTTTAGTCTGTTGCCATGTATTGTAATGCTAAATTCTGTACCTGGAGGGCAGGTCTAGGCCTAGGGGTGAATTCTCATGTTTACAAGCTTTTGTTGTATAAACCTTGTTCCTTGCTTTAAAACTACTGGTTAAATAAAATTGCCTACAGCCAATCACTGAAGGGATTAGAGATAGGTGAGTTTGGAGTGACCTGACTGGGAAAGAGAAGAGACCAGGTAAGGAGGTAGAACAAAGAACAAGGCAGAGAGGAGGAAGCCACCATGAGGGGAGATGGACCCTGAGCACATGGCTAGGAGAAACACACTGCTGGGGAGGTAGTCAGACCAGCATTTAAAAGAATAGATTAGGGGTTACCTCCCAGTAATTGTCAAAGCCAAATAAAAGAACCATAATCTGAATTTCATTTATTTGTAAGCTAGTTGGAAATAATCTTCAATTGGTTGTACTATGGTGGAAGGTTCCAGTCTGAAAAAATGTGACTAGATAAAGCTGGGATGAGCAGCACTCTTTAGTTCTTAGATGAGCTTTTATTAATATGATTATTTTTCTCTTATTAAATTTGGCTTACAAACTGACATTTAGAAATCTGGTTTCCATGCCATGTTAAAAAAAAAAAAACAATATCAGTTTTACATATATTGGTTTGGTTCTGACAACATTAATCACTAAATCTAGATAGATAGTGAAAACTAAGTCTACTGATTCTAATATTTACTGAGAAAGTAGTGAAAGCTGAGAGGACTTCAAGCCAAGTCTCAATCACTAGCAATTACCACTATTTTTCCTTGAACCTGGCCCAGGGAGGTTCACACTCCTCCCCTTTGTTTCTTTTATTTGGATCTAACTACTAAATATATGTCCATCTGGGGGTGACCAGTGTTTGTAGCCACAGGCCAGGGTATCACTGAGAGAAAACTGAAGCTCAGGTTATAGTCTAGATTTTTCAAATTTTGTTCTGTTTTGTTTTGCTTTGTTTTGTTTTGTTTTGTTTTGTTTACCTGCCTTTCTGTTTTGTAGGAGATAATAATTTATCTGTTTAAAAGCCCCTGAACTTTTTGGGATCTGCTCCTTTCAAACCATATTTACTAGCATGTCTATCAAGAGGAAGAGAGTGGCTGACAGCAGGAAAATCTGTAACAACTGGAGACCCCGTTATCATAAGCATGCATACCCAAATAACCAAAGTCGAGATCAAGAAATCAATTTACTAGTAAATCAATTTTGTAATGAATCCTTTTATTAATGATTGTTCTGCCTCATAATCCTTCCTCTAACGTCTGAAGGATAAACTATTTATCAAAGACAGAAAATTGTATTACATTTCCCACACAGTAGAATGCAAGATAAGACCAGACGGCTATTCCAAGCTACTTTTAAACTGAGGAATTGCTACAGTCCTTTCAGGTTGTAAATAGACTAAAACAGTTTTTACTCTTGGTCTTAGATGACCCTGACAAGAGGGCCTGCTGACCCCTTGCAGAGCAATGTCTACATTCTCTAGCTACACAGTGTCAGCTCAGAAACTCTTCCTTTCAGCCACAGGGGACATGGTACGTTTTCACTGCAAGGGATCTCTCAAATAAAAACTTCTTTATTTCTGAGGCTTGTTGTGGCTGCTCAGAGTGAATACACTTTCCATGAGACCAAGGCTTTGACTATTCTATCTACCCTGTCTGCGCCTCCACTGTTGTCTGTACAAAATGACACTCATGATATCTCTCTCCTAACACGGAGTGCAAAGTCATGTTTTGATCTGTGTCTGATTTTGATGGTGTCTATGAGATAATTCTTTTGTTTTTACTTTGATAAATGGTAGTTTTCTTCCTTAAAAATCTCAGTCATTTTTTTCTGAAATATAAAGATGTTACTGAGCACATTATGACTGCCAATTGTAATCGAATTGTTTCAAAATGCATAATTGTGCATAATCTCTAATGGGCATGGCCATGGCATTGTGGGGCAAATCACTGGGACACCGGAAGGCCAGAAGGAAATGTGAGCCTGTGGTGAGAAGACTGATGGTTTGGTTAAGACATGGAAGAAGCTCGGTGCTGGGGGTTGGGTTAGGTTGTCGTGATGATTGCACATTGATCGAGGTAGTGTGTCCACTCTGCCCTTCAGTTGCCCAGTCTCCTTCCTGAACCTTTCTACTGACCACAGAAGCCAGTTGCTTATATGCCTTTGTTGCTTTCCTATGTTCACACATCAGTCAGTGTGATTTCTGACAATTCTATGCTTCTTCTCATCACTCCCGTGATTAGCACCATTGTAGGGATAAAGAGATAACATCAGAGCATCAGGCTCCTAACCATCACTCTGGCTTCATCTCACATCCCCCTTCATTTATATTATTCCCTGTACACAATCCTCCTCTCAAGTCTGTGAATACATGAGGTTCATTCCATTCATGTAGTTCCAGACCTGGCGTGTTCTGTTCACACGTTCTATCTCTTGGGACTGTTTTTGCTTTAGAACTCAGCTAACTTTCCTAGAAAGCACTTCTGTGAAGCCTTCTCATGCCACTTCGATAATTAGCTTCACTCATCTAATTTCAAACACATCATAGACATCTTTTCCTTAGTATAATCTGTTGCTCAAATGATAATTAAGCTCATGAATTCAGGGAGTGGTGTAGTCTTTTCCTGTCAGAGTTATGTGGCCCAACTCCTAGGAGATCACCGCAATCACAGCTAATGCTTCTCTGATAGTTAAGGAATCAGTGGGTAATTTAACAAATGAATACCTTTAATCCAATAAGAATCAGGGTAAGTACACGTTGTTGTATATTGTGTACTATAATGTATTCTCTTTTAAATACAATGCATTCTTTTCTTCTTCAAAACACAAAGCTGTATTGTGACTATTCTATCCAACGTCGTGGTTGCCATGGGGAATCCAAGTGTCCAGAGAATGCCTAATATCTCCATATGATTTGCACCTGAAAATGCAAATCAAAATTCTATGTAACCGTATAGTGACTTTTCACAACAAAGACTGGCTGCCAATGGTGTCAATTCTCAGTGTCTCCCGATGACCCCGTACATTTATACTTATTCTTGGAACCCAGTAATCGTGTACTGGGGACTCTGTTAACACATCTGTAGAAGACTGGATGTATATGGATAGAGCTTTCAGACTCACTTTCCATGTCATTTGTATATTTATCCTCCAAAATTGTAAGCTAGGAGACCTTGGTGCCGTAGTATAAATGAGCTGTCTTGGGTACTTTTTATGATAATAAAAATCTAATTTATATACTGCCCAAAATAAAATCATATCGTGAGGGATTTAACTGTGTTTTCCAGTCTTACTTTCTTTTTTCAGCTTATTTCTTTTGGTTCAATAACGTCCACAATTGCAGAACTCCTGAAGTTTTGTAAAATAAAGAAGTAGAAAGATTTGGTTTCTACTGAGATGTCCCTTCACTAGAATCTAATAGGAAAAATAAAATATGATCACTTGCCTGCTCAGAGTTTGACTTTTATAGGATGACTTGTTCCTTAATACAAAATCATTTATCATCTATGTTCACTGAATCTGAGAAACTTTACTTGCCTGATTTCCAGATAGACCGAAGATATTTGGTCAATTTAGCCAAAAACACAATCTAATTTTGTTAAGTTGTTAACAATCTTAGATTGTTTTCTTCAGATGATTTTTCTATTAAACATTTTTCCACACGATATATGTTGATTGTCTCTTCCTCTTTTCCCATCTCCTCCCAGATTCCCTCCCATGCCAACTTTTTTTTTTTTTTTTTAAGCACCAAATCCCACATTTGAGAATTTGGCCAAAACATTTGAATATTTTGTCAATTACATGCTGTATATATTTAAAATCTTCAAATCTTATCATATTTCTATAACTTCTTTAGCATTGTTAAAGGCATTTGTGATGGATATTTGATAGCAGCTTGTGTCTGTCTAGAATGACAGCCTCATGACACAACAACATTTCTGATATCTCTGCATAGCATGCTTTTGAAGCAGAGAAAAATATACATATTTATTGAGAAAAAGTTCTTAAGGTATTGTATATGAAAGTGGAAGTTTGATTTCAATCATGATGTTCATGTTTCTCACATGGAATTTTGGCCCCTGAAAATCAGCATAGGTGCATTCTAGTGTTAAATACCATTGTATATTACATGCAGGACCTTCGGCAGGATTTTCAGTATCTCACCTACAATATAAGGTTCCATTCCTTTTGTCTTTATATTTTCCCTTGTTACTTTTCGGTGAATATATGTGAAAGTATTCTCATGCAAAATCTGACTGTAATTCTTCACAGTACATAGAAAAATTGCTTGAAAAAAAAAAGACTTTATTTATGGCAACACCGAGGCCTGGAGAGTTTCTTCTATGAGTGTAATGATTGGCATTTGATCGCAATCTAACCCCATGACCTTACTTTACTATAGAAAGGACCAAAATATAGAGAACTTAGGTTCCATTCTTTAAGTGTTACAGCATGAGTCAAGTACCATTAACTCTTACTGTCACTGTCATCAATGCATCACAGGAAGCCCTGGGCACAACATTAGTCTGGTCTCAGTCTGGGTCTTTTTTTTTTTTATGCCACTGATGTGAGTTTCTAGATGAAAATATGCACAAGATGATCTGGAAATGTCTTATGTGTGGGTAGAGCATAGCATGTGATAGAGAGGTTGCCTCACACATGAGACGACCTGTATTTTATCACTAGCAACACACACATAGGCACACTCACACACACACACACACACACACACACACACACACACACACACACGTTTTCTCACACACACATACATATACACACAGAGAGAAAGAGAGAGACAGAGAGGAGGAAAGAGGGAGAGATAGAGAACATCATATGCAAATAATTTGTCTTAATGTCTACCAGCATCTGTCTGCTACTTTACAGCGGGAAGCATGGATTACAATATAGATTAGTGGCTGAGCTCTTGTCTGGCATGTACATCTCTGGTTCCAATGCCAATGTCTTAAAAAAACAAACCAACCAAACAAACAAAAACGAATAATAAAATCAGAATAATTCCTCTAGCATTTAGCTATTTGAACTTTTGTTTTAAAAAAGTTGATTGTTTACACTAAAATTAGGCTTATTTTAAAAATAAACACTATTTCCTATCATCTGTGGCCAAGGCTATTACCTTTCACCTATATTCGTAAACTTTGGAAACAGTATTGTCTTCTGCTTCTCCATCATCCACGAGTATCTCCAATACTCATTTGGCTATGGTTCTATTTGGTCACTGTAGAAATAAAAAACAATAGTCTTGTGAAGCCAACTCAGTTAACTTACATATCTTCAAGTAGTAAGGGGACCATTATAATATAATAAACTCTGAAAACCTTTATAGTGGGATCCTCTTGAAATCGATCCTTAGGATTTATTTTAGTATTAGAAAAATGGAATTCTTTATTCAAAGCTTAACATAGTCAATAAAATTGTTTATAGAAATGATCTATCAGGACTAGAGAGAGGACTCAGCAAGTAAGAGCTCTTATTGATCTTCCAGAGCTCCAGAATTTGATTCCCAATACTCATAACAGGTGGCTCACAACCACCTGTAATTCCAGCTTCTTCTTGGCTCTGAGAGGATACATACATGTGCCATATGCACTCATGCATGCATGCATGTGCACACACGTACACACACACAAATAAAAATATTTGTTTTTAAAAGAGATCATCTATCTGAGGGGGAAAAATAACTTCTGGGAAAGCTCACTTATATGGCTCAACAAAAGAATGACCAACTCATGTGTTGTTCTATTACATTTCTAACTTGAAAAACTTAGTGCTACATTTTAGGTGACATGGTACATAATTGAGGCATGGTAAGATTATACTGATAATCACTAAGATTTTATATAGAGATTTATCTAAGATTCCATATCTCTATATAGAATTGGCATCCTTATATGAAAATATATGCAAAAGATTGGAATCGATTTATATATTATTGAATTTAGAAACTCTCAAGTTGCTTCACTGGCAAAGCTATGTATTCAATAATTTCCATAATCTCAGAGTTTTATTTTCACCTCCTCATGGTGCTGTTTAACTTGAGAGCTCTGTTCAAAGGGCTTTGCTGAAACTCTGTTCCTGAGGTTCACATCACTCAGAGCTCAGCTTCCTGTTTGATTTCCCGCTGCCATTATTAACATGTGTTGATTTCATCTTCTTTGTCCTAATCACTTCTTTCTAAGAGTCTCACATAGCACCCTTGTATTCCAAAGGGCCCAAGTCCCTGCTGCTTTCAACATCAACCTAATTTGAGAGGTCTTTCATGTGGATGTGGCTTGCCATCATCAAGGGCAACTCGTTTGTTAATTAAGGACGATTTAGCACACTGGCCCAGCATCCTGCCAAGATCTTTTTTTTTTTTTTTTTTAAATTCAAGTGGGAATTCCCAGTAGGAACTATTTTTGTATTATAAAGCTTCAGAAAGATGTTTTCATCTACCCCCTCGGGTAAATCAGTTTTCTGGAGCTTGACTGCATTAGGATGCTTTCAGTATCTGGATTCACCTCTAGACCTAAAGGGGGAAAAATCACATGAATATAAAACAGAAACTTGAAGTTGATTATAACGAATCTCCCTGTCTCTTGACCAAGTAGGCTACCCAAGACAATCAAGCCTCTTCTCTCCCATGCTCTGTCTACTGTTGAAAACTGCAGTAAAGGTTGGTCATCTACAGCTGTTAAATAATATGGCAGGCATTAGTGGCAGTATTGGACTTCTCTGAAACACTTCATGACTCCAGTCCATCCGAAACCTGGATAGAAAGTTTCTGACTATTTTTGTTGTTGATATTTTACTTTATTTTTAGTTATATAGACTTTATTATTTTAAAAAAGCTTTCGAAGAAATCAAAATATCACAAACCAAAATTAACCAGATCCGAAGTCTATACACCTCAATGAACTTCCGTGTGTCTAGAATAGGCATTCAATGGAAAGCTGTGGAGTTTCACACAAAATTTTACAATCTCAGTATAGAATATATTTTAAGCATTGAGCCATAACCCAACCCAAAATATCTACAACAGAATTAGAGCTAGAAAAACAATCAGCTTTATAGCTTTGTTTGTAACTTCTATCTATTTCCGATACTCAAGACTTACAGGTTTGTAATTTCAGCTATTCACAAGTTCAAGATCAGCCTCAGCTGCAGAATGAATTTAAATTTAGCCTAGAGAAATTATTGAGACCTTGTCTCAAAATGAAAGGCAGAATAGGGCTGGCATATAGCTTGGTGGTGGGATATTTGTGTAGCATGCAGACGACCTTAGGTTCAATTCCTTGTGTTGACATCTAAAAGGAGGAAGAAAAAAACATTAAACAAAGGAAAACAAATTCTGTGACTGGTGGAACACTGAGGCCTAGAGTTTCTATGTGGGAAGCTGTTGGAGATTCTCCCTGGAGATGATAGTAAGTCTTTACTCTTCCTGACTGGGCCTCACTGCTGTACTTCAGCACATCGGTCATTCCATTTCTAGACCAAAGCATGTGATCTTGACCATTAAGGAAAACTGATCAGTGTTAGGCTGAATGGAGACAGATGCAGAGTGTCATCTCTCTCATGCAGGACAATAATTTGCAGCCAAGATGGTCATTTATACTTTATAGACTGTAATAAAAGTATCCAAGAAGTTGGTTAAAATGAAGCTTGATGTCTGGCTTAAAAGAATACAATAAGAGGAAGAAAACGTTTTTAACGGAAGAGATTTATATCATGGCTGTTGTGAAGTTGAAGGTTTCGGGATATAAAGTATGACTACTCCCTTTCTGCAGAAGCATAGCATGAACAGGCCACCATTACCCAGCCTCTGGCTCCCTCCTCACTCCGAATCTTCATTCTTATTTTTAATTTATTATAGTTATTTTTTTATGTATGGGAGTTTTACTTTATTGCATATATGTGAACCATATGTATTCCCGTTACCTGCAGAAACACGAAGAGGGCATCATATCCTCCAGAACTGGAGTCACAAACGGTTGTGAATTGCTATCTAAGTGCTGGGAACCAATTCCAGGACCTTTACAAGAGCAGCAAGTGCTGTTAACCATGGTGACATCTTTCTAGCCCACAATCGTTCATTCTTCTATCATTTGGTTCATTGTTTATGGCTTACAGGAATTTTTCTTTTTTCAAATTACTTATTTATTGTTTATTATTGCACACAGGGGTTAGAGGACAACTCATACAGTCTCTTCCTCCACAGTGTTCCCTAGGACTGAACTCAGATCCTGAGATTTGGTGGCAGATGCCACCAATCTATGAACTATCTTTCTGACCTAAAGAATTTGAACCAATAAAATTGCTTGATGCTCTTTGCCTGTCTGTATTAAGAGGTGTCTATTCTTCTTTTACTAGTACTTGTTTCAGATCAGAGAGTCTGCATTTCTAGAGTACAAGGCTGTAAACACTTTGCACAAGCATAGGAAATTCCATAAGAAAGACACTGAGGATTTCTTGGAGAGAGTAGAGAAACAAAACAAAACAAAACAAAACAAAACACTGTGCCAATAGTCTTGGGCACCAGGAGAAAGAGGAAATGAATGACAAAGAATCTAGCTGCTGTCATCCAGCAGTTTTTGTGCCTTCTATGTCCTCCTCGCTGGAGGGTGCTGCCCAGCTCTTGGGGGATACGGATATGATTTTAATTGGCTTGTTACAATCATTTCAACCTATGTGTCCTGCCTGGCTGGTACTTAATGAGGCACATCCATTGTTAGACTCAGGCAACGCCAGCTTCTCTCAAAGCCTTTGCCAAGGTGCTGGGGACTGTGGATGCCAATAAAAACATGTTTTCCAGGGATGATCTTCCAACATGCAAATGATCCTTTCCCCCCAAGGGAAACATTACCAAGAGAAAGCTGCTTTTTGCCCCACACTAAGCCACGTTTATCCTCACCCATTTGCGTAAAATTGTCCATGGATCACACAGTTAAGACTTAGAGTTAATTATCCTGCTTAGTCATTTCACAGTCTAAAGGACACTCGGCTACCAAGTTATATTCTATAAGTATATGCACTTGCCGTCTCTCAGTTCTTTTATTCATAAGACGAATAAAAAAGTAAAAGACTTTTTGTTTCATTTTTCACACATAATTTTATTCTAAGTAAAAAGTTCTGTGAAAGACTGTGGTTCACATATATGTCATGTGTGTATGTCACAGTGATTTCAGGCAAGGAAATCAAGGTCCAAAGTTCTAGTGACTCCAAGAACAATATAAAAGACCAGACATGAAGCAGTCTGGATCTTCTATGCCTGGTCCTAAATATGACTCTACTCTCCTGAAAATGGTAGAAGAGCTTTCTCCTGACACTTTGACTTAAGAGTACTTGTGTAGAGTTTCCAGAGACTTTTCCTCAGGAATAGATGATTACTCATGTCCTGATTTCTCTGTCAACTCCCCAAATCCCCTGCAGTCTGCACAGGTTTTTTTTTAAATGTTTCATTTATGATTATGACAGGGGAGGGAAAGACACTAGTTTTATATCATGTTTTACATATTGTAACTTCTCAGATTTAACCTTCCCTCTGAATGCATTTTCAATGACTCTACTTACATCACAATGGGAAGTCCAGGACCACACCGTCAATCTTTTTAAGGCAATATCAAGAGCATTCCACACAACTGCAAATGTGAGTCAACAAAGATCTATGAGTTTTGATATTCCTCTTCATTGTGTATTCTTGGAAGGATTGTTGCTCCTCACAAGTGTCACCCAAAGAACAATTCTTTCTGTTGGAAATTTCTGACCATTTAAGACTTGGTAAGAGGTGAAACACATTTTCAGAATTATAGTCTTTTTCTTTTTTTTACAACTTCCAACATGAACTTCTAAGAACTTTGCTTGGCTTCCTGAGTTCTCCTTATGTCCAAATGATGACCAAAGTTTGGTTTTGAATAATGGGATGCTAAAAGAGAACCACTATTTGTGAGTAGAAGAAAAAATAAAAAGGAGGAGAATAGCATTTTGAATAAAAAAAAAAAAGAAGGAAGGAATAGTTTAGGAAGTTATCCAAATGTTGACATTCTTGAGGGTTAGCACATTCAAACCAAAGACCAAAAATTGCTGGCCTCCTCATTCAACTCATTGTGGGTTTGCAAAGGGGCGGCAAGTGGTAGGGTGGGTAGCCCAATAGTCAGCTGTAGATTAGAATCCTTAAGATATTTTCTTCTGTGATTCTTGACCTCTCTTTGACAGATACTATCATCTCTGCCACCTTCCTTTCTGAAAGAAAATGCAGCAGAGAGAACATTAGGTGAAAGGACTGAAACGGCCAAGAATGGATGAATTGTGGAGGAGGCCACACTCCCTGACACAAGGGGAAGAGGGCCAAACCCAGCCCTTTGGTTTTCTTCCAGGCACCTAAAAATATCCACCCTTTGCCTGCCTGACATTTTCACTGTATTTTTTTACACATGCTCCATGAAGGCTGCTGGTATTGCTTATCTCATGCATGGCCTGCTCTTTCTTGCCATGAGGAAGAAGCCAGTCAGTTGGACAATCAGGATAATTCAAAAAGATGTAAACCTTCAAAGTGGCTGACACTGAGTGGTCTTGCCTGAGTAACCTAGCATTAATTCCAACACCCCATTATACCTGCCATATATGAATCTGCAACTAATGTGAATATTTCTATCTTTTCTTAGGCAATTCTTCCCTTCAATTCTCTTTTCTTGTCCCCTTCATTTTCTCCTTCCTTCCTTCCTTCCTTCCTTCCTTCCTTTCTTTCTTCCTCCCTTTCTTCCTTTGTTTCCACTTTTCTAATGCATTCCCATCAGTACCGATGGCGTCTACCCTGGGACCACACTTTGATAGTTTTATTCCAGACTAGTGTGTCCCCAGCATACATGTACATGTGAGTTGCTTGTGGTTCCTTTTAAAATTATATGTCCTGATGGAGTAGCTCTATGGTGGAACCTGAGATTTTTGTTCCCAATAATGTTCAAGGAAAAGATGATGTTGTTGACAGACACAAGGTACTTTGAATGTTTCCAGACAACAGTCCTTCTATTTCCACTGCAGTTAGAATTAACACATTTTAAATATAGACAAAGGCCATTATGGAAGCTCTTCTCCAGAGATGGTTTTGGCTAAATAGCTCTGTGAATTCTATTTTCTTTCCACTGCTGCTGAAAGCCAGGCTACAGAAAAGTTCATCCAATCCCATCTAAATGCATACTTTCCTTCATTTTGTCAGAGTTGAGCCTATCGACTCAGCCCAAAGTAGAGTTCAGTCTCTGCTCTTCATGTTCTCAGATATATTACTTAGTATCTCAAAGCTCCTCCTGAAAATGATGATGAGACCAGTTTTCTCTTAAGAGAATGTGGACAGACTTCAGTAACAGAAAGCACAGTCTTCTCTTAAGGGACTGTGGACGGGCTTCAGTAACAGAGAAAGCATAGGTTAGAACTCAGGAGACTAGAAACACTGTCTGAACATGATCGATGGTGATTCTTACCCCATTTGGCATATTTGGATCCAGTAAGAAGACACAAGAAGATTTCCAGTCTTTCCATATTGCTTATGCTTAGAGTTAGAAAATATTTGTTTTTATGCATAGCAAACACTGGAGAGTTTTCAGCATATTCTCAAGTGACTGAGAGTGCTCATGCAACAAGCATTCCCAAGGCCCTGCAATGATTTGACATTTTGTTACTGTAATTGTGAAGAATTTACCATAGCAATTTTGTTTCACTGTGACGACTTGACCTGGGACAGTCATGGCCACCCTTCCCTGAGGCTTGGGGCTTTCTTTAGTGGAGTTCATCCTCTGGACAGAGGATTAAAAGTAACACCACTTTCTGGTTCTATGGCAGAATAGTCTTCCCAGCACCTATGGAGGAGGGATACGGAGTCAGCAGGAGAGGAAAAAAATAAAACCTCCAACTTAAAATTCCTAAGGAAAAAGCACATAGAGACCATTTTGAATATATAAGTGTTTGAGCAATTTAGCACATGAGCAAGGAAATGATAACCAGATATATTATTTCTACTGAAAATGTAAGAACACTAATTTTTCAGTCTGTGGTGATCAAGAGTCTATGTAGAAAATAATAGAAATCTAAGCATGACTGCCTAAGAATCAAAAATTGACATGGAATTGTCAGATTAACTTCACTGCACCTAGCGAGAATATAGACACTTTAATACAGGCTAGAATTTGAGGCACTTGAGTGTCGAATCCTACCCACACCCATCCCTTTTGGGCTCCATCTCTCCACATACCTCTCTTCTCATTGGAAAGAGTTCCTCAGGAAATGTCATGAATGGCCACTAGCCAGGACTTCAGGTCTCCCTTTCACAAGGCAACGAAACCTAGCAACACACGCAGCCGCTGCTACCTGACCACACTCACGGGATCATTGTGATCTAGTTTTATGGCTTTGCCTTTCCCACATGCCCACCATCCAATAGCCAACAATGTAGGCTGGGGCCCGGAACTAGGTACAAAAATCCCAACCCAACACATACGGCATTGGTTCCCTTGTGACACCAACCTCCTGTCCAAAAAAGAAGGAAGACTGAGGAAGAGAAATACTTCTTAGTTTTAAGAACCAACCAGAAATTAAAGGCAATCTATTCCTTTAAGAAACCAGAGTGAGCGATTGCTTGACATTAAGTTATTAGGAATATTTGTTGATGTTGGTTGCAAGTCATAGGCAGTGTTTGGAGGACACATTATGAACTGGAATGGGGAGACTTTTGGAGATCAACTATCTATATTTTGTCTGTTACTTTCCATATCTCTCTCTCTCTCTCTCTCTCTCTCTCTCTCTCTCTTCTCTCTCTCTCTCTTTCTCTCTCTCTCTCTCTCA
>JANHMN010000008.1:32979130-32989986 GCA_030674055.1 Rhabdomys pumilio
GAGAGAGAGAGAGAGAGAGAGAGAGAGAGAGAGAGAGAGAGAGAGAGAGGAGAAAGAGGCTGTGCGACTTCATCTTGAATTATTTTTTCTCTTTAAAATGCAGTGTAGCTTCCAAAGTTCCCATTAAGTTGATATACAAATGAATTTCTGATTGCAAAGTCACCTTATCAATTTTAGAAGCCTGGATTATAAATCTGAATTTCTGTACTACGTGCTCAGGTTAAATGTTTTTAATGGAGAAGGGCGGAACATTTAAAAGATCTACAATGAGATTTTTATTAAATGAAGGATTAGGAAGAGAAAATTTTCCAAACTTTCTCTGATACTTAACTTTCTGGTGTTTAGAGAAAATGGTAAATTAGTAGAAGAACGGAAACGGTGTGGGATGCTAATATGTCCAAGGGAAGCCAAAATTCACTTGTGCCTGTACAGTCAGATGCTGGTGATCAATGTCCACTACATGGTGTGGTTTCCAAAAATTATTCTACAGATAATATCCTCAAGGACAAGGCATAGCCCATGATGGCTACTCTGAGAGCTCACCTAAAGTACTGTGGAAAGTGATTTCTTCCCCTAAGAGGACTTTGAGACCCCAGATAGTTACAGTCTCCATAAACCATAAACATAATGGTGTCAAAATAATGCATCATGGCTCATGGCATCCACCCGTCTCATTTCACAAGTAACTCTATATAAGCAAGGTGCATTCATGCATATGTGCATGTGTGAATTGTGTATGTGCATGTATGCATAGGTATGTGTGTGCATATGCAAGTATGCATATGTATGTACATGTACATGCATGTGTGTGTATATAAGTATCGGTGTAGATGTGCATGTGCATGTATGTCTCTGTGCATATTTGTATGTGTGCATGTGTGTGCATGTGGGTGCATGTGTGAATATAGGTGAGTAGGCTTAGTCAGAAACAACATTATGGGCCTCTGCTTTCTCATGATGTCACGACTGCTTGTTTAGTTGTTTTCTCTAGAAAGACTTTCTTTCGCAGAAGATTGTTGTATCACCTCTGATGTAGAGTTATGGAGCATGCACTCAATCTGGAGAAGCATATTGCATATGTGGCCCCAAAAGCTAGAACTTTGTAAAAGAACCTGGCAAGCTAAAGTTTGAGTAAATGTTTAGTTTGATTTTCTTTTTAGATCTTTCCCAGTTTTGCTCATGGATTAAGTTACTCAATTTCTATGCGTTGCATGCTTAGAGGGAAGAAATCCTGTCATGAAGTGAAGCCAGGAACTGAAACAGAAGGCTCTGTTCTAGGGAGTTCTGAATTTTGCACACACATACACACACACACACACACACACACAGAGAGAGAGAGAGAGAGAGAGAGAGAGAGAGAGAGAGAGAGACAGAGACAGAGACAGAGACAGAGAGAAGGAGGAGGAGGAAGAGGAAGAGAGAGGAGAGGATTCAAAGGTAGCAGGAATTAGGATGTGGTAAGTGAGGTTGGGATAAACACATGGGGTTCTTTTGATGGTTACTGAAGGACTGAGTGGTAAAGTCTGAGTGAGTAATGATGAGGTGAATAAAGAAAGAAAAAGAGAATTTTTAAGCAGCACTCATCTCCAGATACTCCCAGCAAGGGTGCTTTGTGAAGAAGAGAAGTCAGCTCACTGCTGCTGGAACTAAGAAAGAAAAGGCTCTGTGGTGACTTTTGTGTCCTTGAGCATGGCACACTCTCAGGCCTTCTGAGGCTGGGGTATTTTCTCCTGCCCTCAAAGTCATTAAAAGTCACTCTTGGCAAGACAAATACTAAACAGAAAAGCAAGATAATTTCAGATAAAGGATGAAATAAAATGGGCTGGGGAAAGTTGAAAGGAGACAATAGCCAGAATGATCACCAATGCCCTCTCTCGGGAGGTGACATTTGAGCAGAGACCTAAGTGACACAAAAGAGTCAGCTAAGAAGAGATGGGAGACAAGATACTTCCCGAAGAAAAATAAACAGTAAAGAGACAGGAAACAACAAAAATCTACTGTTGCTTGTCTCATAAGCCAACAGCAGACAGTAGCTAATAGAATGATGACACTCACACTTGGGACTCCTCTGTGGGCTTTGTTTGCTCGTTTGTTTCACTAGACAATGAGTACCTGAGCCTGGAATATGTGGTCTCTCAGTTCTGAAAGCTAGAGCCAGTAGCAATTCAAGGAACTACCATTGGACTGTGCATTAGAAATCCATGGAGTGGAGGCATCTCTCAGATAAACAGCCACAGTTCTGCTAAAATTCTAAGACTAGAAAAAGAAAAACAGTGTCTGAAGTTCAGTGAGGCAACCAGCAATTTAACAGGCCAATAAGTGAACAGAGGAGAAAGTCATGCCAAACAATTAGCAAGGGCCTGGTGACAGACAGGAGGGAGTCATTTACCTCAGTAGTGGTAACATCAGGGCTCAATATCTTTGGCCATGGAAGATACTCTCGGTGATATCTTGTTGTACCCTTAGATCTGACCTCTAAGATACTGTACTATTCCCTATTTTTTTGACAACCCTGAATGTCTTGAGACTCTTCTAAGTGGCTCAGCCAAAGCCAACAGTGTGAACAGATTCACACCAAGTCGGTTTTTCGATGTCCCAAAAGTCAATGTTGCAGACGGTGGTTTGCAACACCCAGAGGGTTTTCAGTTGATTTGTGTGCACATACCCTCAAGAGGCATGATAAATATATCCCCTGAACTGAAGTATTGTACATCATCTGTGCATTCTTAGCAACAGAAAACAAAGATGCTTAATTTTTTATTATTTCTTATGGTTTATGTTCACACATCCATCAATGTAAAAGAATCTGCCTTCCAAATTTTTCCTTATAAATATATAATATAATTGTAGAGTAAACCTCCTTTATCATCCTGATGGGGGACCTGACTAATGTTCATCTTGTATATTGAGTTTTATCGTAATTTATTCTATTTTTTAAGTAGCTTCCAGGGTGGAGGGGTGAGGAGAGGATGTGATTTGCAGTGTTTTGAAATCTGTGGCATAACACAGTCCCACTATATCATTAGTATCACAGAGCTTTCTTGTACAGTTTTAATAGTTTTTTTTTTTAAAAATAGCTTCAATGTTTATTTCTGATGCTAAATATTTAGAGAATAGAGGCAAGTATACAAAAGAAAATTAAAATCATCCATAACCCCACAATCTAAAGATAACTATGTACATTACTCTTTTATAGATTCATTTAGTCTTTCGTTAAATTATGTGTCAGGCAGGATGTTAAGGGTGAGAATATATGTAAAATATATGAGGAACATCTTTATGTGAAATCTGCTTCTGGGTATGCTACTGGACTTATATATACATACATATATATGTGTGTGTGTGTTATATGTTATATGTATATATATATATATATATGTGCATAAATGTATTTATGTATATATGTATGTATTTATAAATATGTTTATGTATATATGTGTGTGTATAAATGTGTTTATATATACATATATATGTGTATATATATAGATGTGTACATACATTATACACATATATGATATGTATATGTTATATCATGTGTATGCATGCTATGTATATCATATGTATATGTATCATGTATCATATACATGTACTCACATGTTATATGTGTGCATTTCTGCTGTCTCACAGACATATGCTATATACATGTATGCATGTATATATCTATCTTGTATCTACTTATACCAGATGCATCTAGACATTTAAGTAGTGCTTGGTCTGAGAAGTCTTTTGAGAAGAAATCCTGAAAAGCACTGAATTAAACGTTGAGGACATTGTCACACAAGAATTGTAACACCATCTGAAAAGAGCTAGTCAAGTCATGTGTTTACTCACCTGTTAGAACCCAGGCTCCCTGTAGCTTTTCCTTGTGCCATTTCTGAACAGAGAACCTGTGTTCAGAGCTTACAAACAACTTCTCAATCTTCTGGATTTTTCTAGTTTCAAGCTTGAAATGGAGAGAGTGGAAGAGATTAGAAGGCTGAAGGTGCAGGAAGCTGACTGTTTACATAAGCCTTACTCAGAGCCTAAATGTGTTTCCCAAGTGTGGAGGTTTGAATAGGAATGGCCCCCAAATACCCATGTGTTTGAATGCTTGGGTCATAGGGGGTGTGGACTTGTTCAAAGAAGAGTATCCCTGTGCCGGCAGGCTTCGAGGTCTCATATACTTTAGAATGCCCAGTGTGGCTCATAGTTGCTTCTGCTGCCTGTGGATCAAGACAGAAATTTCAGCTCCTTCTCCAACAGCACCATGTCTGCCTGCAAGCCAACATGACAATAATGAACTGAACCTCTGAGGCTATAAACCAGCTCTAATTAAATATTTTCCTTGATAAGAGTTGCTATGGTCTTTGTAACTCTTCATAGCAATAGAAATCCTACCTAAGACACCAAGGGATACCCATTGGCTGAGATTTTGTTACCTTGATCTCAACATGCATTAGCACAAAATCACATTAAGGTAAAAGTGATAGACATCTGCATCAAGGCAGACATTTTCCTTCCTCCTTGTCAAAGATAACTGCTGTTTGTTATTAGTCTCCAGGACGCTGGTCCATGTAACACAGATGCACACATAAGCATAATTTTCTGCCCATTAAGAAAGGATGATAGACAGTTTCCTCCTTGAGCTGTATATTATTGACAGCTTTCCTGGTCAATACTTTTAGAAATAACTGTGCTCTGAACACATCACATTTGCTGAACTGCTCTATCTCAGAGGATGCATAGAATTCAATTCTCTCCATGTTATCATTATAAAGAAACATTATAATCATTTGTATTGCAATTTTATAAAAATGAGTACCTGTTTCCCCTGTAGGTGACCTTCCTATAAACAGAATTACCACACCAGATTGCGTGAAAAATATTAAAGTATTTCATTAGGTACCATCAAAGTGCCTCCCAAAAATGCTAATCATTTATGTTCCTACCAACAGTCTATGTCCCCTCCCTCCCACTCAAGATGGATGCTGTCACTGTCAAAGTTGAGGGGAGAAATCACATGATCTAACTTTTGTTACAATGTACTACTTTCATTTTATCACTAGTAATTTCTTGCAGTGCTTGATTTGTGAATGGAACCTCCTCATAGGTATGCACATATTGAAGAATCAGGGTGTACATGGAATACTGGTTCGTGTTCAGTTTCAAGCATCTTAAAATTGTTTCTCCCACAAGTGAGGATTATTATATTCAGAAGGAGAAGAATTGCTAAGCCATTCCCTTTGCTTGTTACCCAGCTTGAAAACTTATAATAAATATATCCCACACTCATTTATCTGCATGGGGTTTAATCTTTTTCTTAGATTGCTTCCATCCTCCCCTGTTCCTTTATGTGGTTGTTCAACATTTATTCCTCATTCCTAGTTCCAATTTTGACTTCCTGAAAAATTCTATATGTATAGTTTAAAGCACCATAGCCATGGGTCAGATTTTCTACCTAGAGAAGGGATAGTAAAGACTGTGGCTGAAATCTAACCTTTCAACTTTCCATGTAAGCCCAGGTGGACCCTTTCAAGTGTTGTCAGCATGGGGCTTTCAAGCAGTGGTTCTCATGCTTAGCAAGCCTGAACATCATCTGAAAATTCTATTAAACTAACTATCCTGAGCCCTGCTCCTCCGGAAGCTTGCTTAGCTGGTCTAGAGCAGAAACTAAGATTCTGCTTTTAACAAGAGTCCAAGTGATGGTAATCTCAATGCTGTCTGTCAACACAGCACACTTCCTCCACAGTGTTCTTCTTATTTTTTAATAAAAAAAAATTTAATTGGAACTGGTTTACAGTTTCAGAGGTTCAGTCCATTATCAAGATGGTGGGAATTATGTCATCACATAAGCAGACTTGGTGCTGGAGGAACTTAGAGTTCTACTTCTTGACCCAAAGGCAGCCAGGAGGAAACTCTCTTCTGTCGATAGCCAGGAAGAGGCTCTCTTCTGCAATGGGTGGAGCTTGAGCATAGGACCTCAAAGTTCACCCCCCACACAGTGACTCACTTCCTTCCAACAAGTCCACAACCACTCCAAGGCCACACTTCCTAATAGTGCCATTTGCCATCAGCCAAGCATATTTAAACTACCACAAACTCTTTTCTTCCTGTTCGCTTCATTTGTCCAATTTCAGTATGTTGGTTTTGATTTATATTATTCTGGTCTATTCTATTCTATCTCTTCTTTTTTAAAATTAGATGCTTTTTTATTTATATTTCAAATGTTATCCCTTTTCCCAGTCCCTCACACCCCAAATCCCCCTATCCCATTCCCCTTCCCCTGCTTCTATGAGTGTGTTCCCCCAGCCACCCACCCACTCCCACCTCCCTGCCCTGGCATTCCCCTACATTGAGGCATCGAGACTTCAAGTTGGTCAGAGAGTAGTGGTGTTTACAATTAATTGTTCTTGATGAGTGATTTTCAACTCTATTGTGAATAGGAATCAAGTTCAAATGGGATCTCAGTAGATCTGCTGCAAGGGCTGAGATTCAGTGGCTGCCAAGTTCCAAAAACTACTGCCTGTTCATGGCCTGGTTTAGGTACCCAGATCCTTGATAGCTAGCTGCTTGCTCTCCATCAGAGGTGACTGAAAAGGAGTCTATGGCCTATATCTGACCAGAGTCAAAGCAAATTTTCCTAAATGTTATTGCATGCACTAGAGCCATATAGGAACTTCAATAAAATTTAAATTTAAAAATTGGATCCCAATATGAAACGTCATGCTTCATGACAAAACTGGGGGCAGGGAGAGGTTCCGGCATTTGTTTGTTTATTTCTTTAAAAGAAAACTCCAGAGAGGTGCAGGCATATGATTTTAATTATGGAGCACTGACAGGTAGACATGGCTTTATTTCTAATACATGTAACATAGGTGTTAATACTTAGATCCATTTGCTTTCCCCTTCCTATTCTCAAATCATCATTTTATCAAAACGTTTGTGCTCAGTTGATACTTTAAACCTGATGCTTTGGACTGTGCAGAATTGGATGAGGATCTTGCTTTCTGGACATGATAACCTGATGAAAGAAATGGACCTAATAATGAATGTGTTATGTCTGCTATAGGCAATCTGAGGAGAAAAGGGCATATTTCTCCTCTCTACCCTTGTACCTGGAATTTCAATTCAAAACACTTACTCAATAGGGAAATTTCCCATTTCAAGTAGAAATCTCATATAAAAATCACAGAACTGCCAGGAGATGGTTTTCTTTGTAACATTAAGTTCTATTATGGGCTTTGTGCATAGATTGTACTCTTGGTTAATAGCTAAGCTTGTAAGCATAACACAACTCGTTCTGCATTGCATGGTACATGTGGCAATAGGGAGTTGCATGCCATCTAGAGAAACATAACTTCTTTCATTCGTGGACTTTGGAGGAATTGATATTAGTATCCCTAATGATATACAACTGTAGCTTTTTGCATTTTAAGTAACGTTCAATGGCAGTTTTGCAAAGCACATTTGCCCAAATTCTCCTATATAGCTTTCCATACAGGATGTAAAGTTCTAATAATGCTAACAATGTAAGTGATATGTTTTTCCATCTGCTGGATAGTGCTATTTGCTGTCATTAAGATTATGAAGGAACCACTTGAGAAAACAGAGTTAAGGAGGGGAAAGGATGTAATCAAACATAAAAAAAAACTTGCAAAGGGGAACAGGCTGAGACATGGTACAATAGCGGCCATTTTAGCACTGGTGTTGGACTGGGCTGCAATTGTCTATCATTCTTTTCAATGGTCAATAGTCTGCTCACCACAACTCATTCCTTCAATACCATTGATCCTTTAACAACCCTGGCTGGCAATCACTCTTTCTACAATACTGGATTAGTGGTTCCCTCTTTTGTGGTTCATTGTTACGCAATCTCGATATTCTCTTTCTTGAAGAATGTGACTTGACAAGTGAATTAGGAAAATTCTCAGGTGACAGAGAATGATTTTACAGGCCATGCATTGTAACAGTATAGCCTTTCTGCCATACATTATTACAAAACAACCCAGCCTCTAATTGTAGAGGTGTTGACAGTTTGCTAAGTAGCCCCTTTCTGCATGGGGTGTGGGGTGGAGGGAATGGTTAGAAATATTTTGATGCAAAAACACCCTAAATTATATCAGTTGCATATCTGAAATCCATATCATAGGATTTCAGGGGGGAGGTTGAATGTGTTAAAATGGTGGAGATGTTCAATGTTTAAGAGATGAAGAATAGAAATGAAATATCAGTAATATAAATGTATTTAGTTGGGGGACAATGCTCTATTTCTTCAAAAGTCTTCACTTCTGTCAGTGTCGTCTGCTTTATCTGTTTGTCCATGCTATTTGAGATTAGAATTCTTTGCTCCTTGGTGATTTTACTCTCTGTTTTCTAAAGGTCTTCATAAATTTTCATGTTATCTAGTAAATAAATTTAGGACAGTACAAACATTTCTTATTCTATGCAATAAGAAATCAACACAATCCTTTATCAAATGCTAGTAGTAATTTTCGTAGGTCTACTCAGTTCTCTGTCAATCCCCTTGATTCTTTCAGTGGCCATAGAGGATGAGGATGGTAAATATTTAAATTATGGCTTTATGGATGTCATAGTTTTTGTCAATCTGATACAGACTTAAATATACCTGAGAAAGGGGAAATCTCAGCTGAGAATTTACCTCCATCAGACTGGTCAGTTGGCATGTCTGTGATGCATTTTCTTGATTGCTAATTGACATGGTAGGGCCCAGTCTAGTGTGCACAGTGCCATCCCTGGGTAGGTGGGCCTGATATATATGAGAAAAGTAGCTGAATTTTTTTTTTAATCAAAGACAACCATGACAAATCCACTACTTATCAAAAGCTACATTTATGCCAAACTTTGTCTTCAAAAGCATTTAGTCATTAATACATGCAATATGTATAGTAGCTAATGGATTTGTCACGGTTGTCGTTAATTAAATGGCATTCACTGCCAACAACAACAACAAAAATAGCAAGTCAGAGCAAGTAGATGAATAAGTAGCTTTTCTTCTGGGTCTTTGCTGTTATATTACTCTTGGTTTCCCTGGATGGTAGACTGTGTCGAAGAAGTGAGAGGCAGAGAAGCATTTCTTACCCAAGATTCTTTTAGTCAGTGTGTCACTACAGCAGTAGAGAATCTAACTAGGACAATAGATATGAAAACCAAGGCCCGGGGAAGGCAAAAGATAAGATGCAGATTCTCTGCAAGCTTTATATGTGGCAAGGGAAATTTGCACATAGAGAAGTGCGTTTGTAATGTTATAAACCTCTAGATATCACAACACCATGTTGCCCCTGAGGTTAGACTGTCTCAAGATGTTATTTTTAGTGTTCAAAATCAGGAATGCCAGATACCTGCTGTGATAGCAAGATCTAGAGGCAGTTCTTTAAGATGTTTTGGGGTTTTTATTAGATGTTAATTTCCATTATTAACTATTCTAATGAAGCATATACTACTGTTCTGAATGAAGACTGGGAAAAAACAAAATTGTGGTATTTAATTCTATTTATAGCACAATAGTGGCATGGGTGAATTGCAATCAACTAGGAATTTATATTCAGATCCTTTGATGAATTGTTCATGCTGTATTTTGTCCACAGTTTTCAAATTCAACAAGGGCATGGGGACCTTTTGTTTGATGTGACAATCATGTTGGGGTAGACACATTTACATGCTTTCTTCCTTAAATGGTTATTATACAATTTGGGATACTGTCATGATGGTGTGCTGCTGTCAAGGTACCTCTTTGATTTACCTTTGAATAAATTAGCTGTGTAATTTTTGATCCCCAAAGTAAACAGTATCTTTATAAAATTCTAATGTGTATTCGGTAATAGTAGTACAAGGAAGGGGAAGGAGATGGAGAGGAGGGAGGGGGAGGAGGAGGAACAGGAGGAAGAAGGGGAAGAAGGAAGATTGTATATACCATAGCAAGTGTGTGGATATTAGAGAACATATTTTGAAGTCAATTGTTTCCTTCCACTATGAACTCATGTTCTAGTGATCAAACACAGCTCATCTGGTTTGTGTAGCAAGTACTTTTGCCTGTGGAGCCATTTTGCCTGCACAGCAGTGTCATCTGTGTGTAGGTTTCACTTCTGTTTGTGATTGGTTGTCCTTAGAGACAACAGGTACCCAGCAAGTACTGTGGATCAGACATTGTTCTGAGTACTTTGTGCATCCATGCATGGGACCTTCCCAACTATCTTATAAACTACCCAGTTACAGATATTGGGAAACATGGTCAGGAGTGAGTTGGTGGCTTGTGTAAGAGTGCATAGCAGAACCAGAATTCATGACTTTACTCGATTTCTCTTGGAGCCATTTGTATAACATTTCCCCTATATGTTATGAAGTCAACCTGAGGGCATCTCTGAGCACAGAGATCTCTCTTGACCTCACTACACAATGTTGACAAATTTTCTTCTTATTAAAATCTTTCTAGCAATCCGTTTGTGCATTGGGGCAGTCAATACTCGTCAAGAGCTTTGCAGTGCGTAGGCTTACTCTTTAAAGCCGAAGGTTGCTGCTTACTGTCAGGTAATCTGCCAGGCAGGTTGCATACGTAATCATTTCATCCTTGCTTATACCATTCTACATTTTCTTACTTGTTACAAAGAATTCTATATGCTAAGTGATTGGGATATGATGTTAGACGTTTTACTCAGTTCTTGTGACACACTAATGAAGAAGGTACGACTCTCATTGATTCTCATTGTACAGATAAGGGAAAGAGTACTTAGCATGTTCAAGAACTTATAGCTGAGAATTGATCTGAACTCTGATCCTTAGTTTGCCCACTGAAAGTCCATGAGACAGCACCTTCACACACACACACACACACACACACACACACACACACACACACACAC
>JANHMN010000008.1:32996446-33097748 GCA_030674055.1 Rhabdomys pumilio
TGTGTGTGTGTGTGTGTGTGTGTGTGTGTGTGTGTGTGTGTGTGTGTAAGTGTGTGCGTCCCCATATACCTTGTGTACTTTGCAGATTCTATTGTCTTACTTCAACCTTTTAAAATACATGAATAGTAAATATTCTTATTCAAATTCATCTATTTCTACCATTTTCTGTGAGTGGAAATGTCTTTTAACTGCCCTCTCTCAAGGGCAGTTCCCCTGTGTCATAATAATTGAAAATTAGGAAGTTACAGAGTCGTAATTAAATTGTCCCCTTTGAACTCTTGTTGACTGAAGCTGCATGGTAACTACATCTCGTTCAGGCCGGAAGTAGCAAGCAATATTCTGAACAGTAACCGAGACGTGAGAAGATAACAAGCTTTGACAGGTTTCTAATTACTTGATGACCCAGTAGTTTAAAACTCCTTAATGGTGTAGTAATTCTCTTATTTTCATATAAGTCAAAAGGTGTATCTAATTTACGATTTAATTGATATCTATATTGGTGTTTCATAAGAGATGCTTTTGTCTAATGTGTTTAACTGTTAATTTGTAACCTTTAATCTGCATGTGGAAAATAATTTAAAGAAGAAATTACTCATGTTATCAGCTACAAATAGATCTATTTGGAAAATGCTTTCCATAATTTAACTCTTTTTACTCTGAAATAAACTATTTTTCCCTCAAGATCTAACTGAGGCCCCGTTTACTAGCTAGCTACTCTTGAGTTCTTGATTCCACTCTGCTAAACTTTTATCTTTATTTTCTCTCTGATTTTTTACATATGCAACATAGTAAATAAAAGTCTTAGGATCACGGTAAATGTCAAATAAAAATGATACATGTGAAAGAAGGAAACTGGATGTGACTCATGAAACTTTAAAGAAGAGCTATCTTTATCTACCTCATTGGTAATAATGTTGTGAAAATGACAACCTCAGTTAGAGGTTGCTGGGTTGAAGAAATGCTAGCTCGAATTAAAGTTTTCTCTGTGGCAGCACTAGAATGCAAGACATTTTAGGGCCAGGTTCCTTTTCCATACGGTCTTGTCTACCCTTATATACAAAGCAGTATAGCTATGAATAATTAACTAGGTGAATCTACAAGGTACTTTGGGGCAGAATGGTTTGTATTTCATGTATAGAATTCTTTTTATATGTCCAATGGTTTCTAAGCCCTTTACACCTATGGTCTCATTTAAACACCACACAAACACTACAAGGTGGATAACGTTATTTTTTTAAAACAACAAAATTTATGGCTGAAGCCTCACCTTTTAGGCAAAAACTTAATACCATGGTAGCCATGAATCTGTCTTCCCCATAGGATGTATAGTGAGCCACTTTAAGTGCTACTATTCAAATAATCTTACAGAAATAAGTCATCATATAAAGGGGAAGTAGAGACAGAGATAGATGTGCACATTCGAGTAGTACAGGATGGAGACATCCTGTCCACTTTTCACAAGAGGAGTATGGAGCATTTTAAACAATACATTAATACAAGAAAAATTATGGTAATGTGTTTAAAAACCCATACATCATGTTTAATCAGTATTTTCTTCCCAGTGAGTACCTATGTGCTTAGACAATTCTGGCTGACATAACAGAAAAGGCATTTCCCTAGAGTTTAATGCTAGCGTAATATGGTACCAGGCATTAATGCATCTCTGTAAAGACACAGAAGAAAGTATCATGAATGAGCTCACTGTAATTCAGTGCAGAAGAGAACAGAGCCATAAGATAAAATATGAGGTAGCAAAACCCACTCTTGAGAGATGTGAAGAAGGAAGAACTTGGGTTTATTGAGATTATCTTTGAGAAGATGTATTTAAATAGATCTGAAATGATATGCCGATTTGATGAGTTAATTACATTTGTTCTCAATAAGGTGGACTCTGTATATTGGAAAAGACTCTAGCAAGTCATTCTACTTGGAGGAAAAGCCACCAAGAAATAAGAGGAAGAGTGAGGGACCTGAGATCAGAGTATTGAGGTTCTTGATGGGGAAAACATCTCTAAAGGTCTTAAGCAAACAACTCTTATATTTCCCTGGACTTGGAGATTTAAGTGTCTTCATTTAAGGTGTTGTTGCTTCCATATAGTACCATGTCCAAATGCAACTTAGGAAAATGGTGAACCAGCTTATAATGTTTAGATCATACTCTATCAATTAGTGAAGCTGAAGCAAGAATTCAAAGTAGGAACCTGGAAGCAGGAGCAGAAGCAAGGGCCATGCAGAAATGCTACTTACTGGCGTGCTTCTTATGGCTTGCTAGACCTTCAGTAACCACCTGCCCAGGGTTCATTCCACACCCAGTGAGCTAAGCCATCCCACATGAATCATCAATGAAGGAAACACCCTACAGACTTGCTTAATAGCCAATCATACTAGGGCCGTTTTCTCAATTAGGTTCCCTCTTCTCTGCTTCTGTCAGGTTGACAATAGGCCAGCCAGTAAAAGTAGAGCTCTGATCTATTTTAGCTAAACATTCTCAGTCGTATACCCGGCAACCTGTGGTCCTGAGAAATGTAAATTTATTTTTTCATTCATTTCTCATCATTGTCTTTTCTCCTAACCCAAAGACATATAGACATCAATGTTCTTTTCTTCTAAATATGTTACATCAACTGTTGCATACTGAAAATACCCGATAGAGTGTGTTTGTACCACATTAGCTCATCTGTGTACATAGAATTCTGCGTATTCAACCTTAACTTACCTGGAGATTTAAAGAAGTGTGTGCCTCCATTTCTGTGTCATTTCTTTATGGCTTCTCATCCTGACCTTTTGCTTGTCAATACAGATTTCTAAACCGGTTCAGAATTCTTGGGATTCCAATGTGCACAGGAATTAGGTTTTGTGTAAATGTTGTATTAATCTTTTGGCTTTCTTCTTGACCTCCTGTGAGCTGCAGGAAGAAGAAAAAAATCCCTAGTGACTTTCCAACTCTCATTTGCAAATTAGCTTAAGAGGCGGTTCATTGACTACTTCTTGCCGCTTTCTTGTGAATTTTCAAAAGCTATGTTGGCATTCTTGTGCCACCTTTAGATTGCGAGTACAGAAGGATGGCACTGTGGGTTTTTTTTTTAATGCCTTAGTTTGCATTAACTACTACATCATAAGGTCGAAAAGATTTGCCAGAAATTTCACTACTCTGCAAGCCAAAGTGATGGGTTAGTTTGATTGAATAATAAAAATTATAGAGCCTCACACAAAGACAAAGTACCCCATTCTGAAAGTGCTGCAGCACCGCCCACATCTTCTTTGGCTTCTGACAGTGATCCGGCACTTTATATTGAGACCATCTTTGCTAGATGAACCCTTGCAGACATCTTGAGAGCCTATGAAAAGTATAAGCATTATAAAGGTTACCCTTGTTCAGGTAGACAAAGTCTCAAATCTTCTTTCTAGATAATTGACACTAGAGAAACTAATAATAGCCATTATTAACAGTGGAATCTTCATCGTGAGCCTCTATGAGCCTCTGGCGCTTAATCTGTCTGGGTCTCTTTGCTCTCCCTGACACATTCATGGTAGGCTCCTTAGTTCTTTCTGTGAGAATGGAAGTTGAGGGAGAGAAGGCTGTGTTTGTGAGGAAAATGGTTATGAGCTGTGGTGGGAAAGGTCTTTTTAATTTCATTTTGAGGAGCACCCAGGGACTACTCCTTAAAGCTGCCTGATGAACGAGGTCACAGAGAAAGGTGAGTCTTGTCAAAACACACAAACAACAGGCTTTGATCAGAGCACAGAGAATATCTCCGTGAAGCTTATCGATTAAGATGTAGGGATTTTCTCCATTTGGAGTGAAATATGCTCAGAATGTTGTGGACATGCACTCTCCACAGCGAAGGGGATCATCTCCGGTTGGTGCTTGTTTGAGAATCTTCTTAGGAAAAAATTTTAGAATATTATGAGTTATCTAATTATGCAGTAAGAATAACAAATCTTCACATTGCAATATGCTGCCAGTACATCTCTCCCAGAGGCCCAAGATACAATAAGACAAGGCACCTCAGACCTGTACTGCCCAATATAAGGATCTGGTACTGCCCAATATTCATTCTACATATAATTCTAAAGTATCATAAAACATCATGTAACCACAATTTAAGAAGTAGAAAATTAAAACATACCTTTCATTTAAAACAGTATTGATTAAAATATTACTTTAACACAAAATGCATATTTTATTAATGAGTTTTTTGAGTTCATACAGAATTATGCAAACTCTTTAAAATTCTGTGTGTTTGAGACTCTCAGTGTATAAATTTCTAACAGTACAATTCAATTGCAGTTTGAATGAAACAATAAACTTTGTATTTAGGAAAAAAATCTATTATATTTCTGCTTTAAATTTATATTTCAGTTAGATAAAATCAAAACTGCATCAAAATCACCTAGCTATGTTTGATGGGTGCAGAGGCCACAATAGAGTAGGTGGTCACTACACAGCTGTATAGGAATAATCTGAATTTAGTTCAGCAGCTCCAGGCCTGACTCTTTTGTTTCCTCAACTCTAGGTCTGAACCCTGCATCTTCCATTTCCCCACTGTGTATCCTCAGTCAAGTCACCTACCCTCTCTGAGACATAGTTTAGTTCTTTCAGCATCAGCCCTCTTAACTGCCCTGAGAGCTAAGGGGGATGTTGTCAAGGGCCAATGACCTGTGCAATACACTATAAACACTATGCATTTAAAATGCGACCATCTGGAAAGAGTTAATTATTTAGAGATCCTTTAATCAATCCTACAGCACTTACCGAAGCAAAAGGAAACCGCCTCGTCTCCCTTACTCTGGCGCTGATTATAAATCCTATAGCTAAGATGCAGTGGGTTGGCAGTTTTTTAAAGCAACTCTTTTTCATGCTTCCTGATAGAAAAATCCATGCTTTTATCTTGATTATAAGTTCTAAGATGTGTTTTTAAATTAAAAATAGACCATTTAGTCTTTCACGAAAGTTAAAGTGACAGGGTGGTCACAGTGGGGTATGTGTGTATGGACGTGTGTGTGTGTGTGTGTGTGTGTGTGTGTGTGTGTGTAAAAGGAAAATGTATACACAGAAAACTGTTAAGTCTCTTTATTCCTACTGAGATAGGCAGACAGTGGAAGTATTTTCCAGTTTCACTCTATAGAATTCTCTAGCATTTCAGCTTTTAATTAAGTAAATATATATATGATTTAATTTAATTAATTTAATTTAATTAAGCAAATATATATATATATATAACATTGCTTTGTTTGGTTTGGTTTTGGTACTACACAGGGTAGCCTGGGCTACAAGGGACCTTACCTCAAACCATATTAGCCCCATGCCCTCTAAAAATCAGTGTAGATGGCAAAGGAACGACCCTCCTTAAATAAGAAATTAGCTTAGTTCTCTTTGTAGCTTTATCATTGTTACTGCACATGGGAATTGCTGCGGACACTCCAATAATTATGTAGCCACGTCTTATGAAAATCCAAGTCAGCGGGGAGATGGCTGGGTTGGTAAAGTGCTTTCTGTGAAAAGCAGGAGGACCTGAGTTCACATCTTCAGTATAAATGGAAAAACCTGGGCCTGTTCCTGAGTAGCAGTGACCCAGCACTGAGTAGGTGAAGACAGGAGGATTGGTGAGGATGCTTAACTAACCAGTTTTAGCAGAGAGCCTCGGATTCAATGAGAAACCTTGTCTTAAAGGATAAGGTGGAACACAGTTGTTTTAGTTAGGTGCCTATTGCTGTGATGAAACACCAGGACCAAAAGCAACTTAAAGAGGAAAGAATGTATCTCATCTTACAGCTTTCAGGTCATATTCCATCTCTGAGAGAAGTCAGGGCAGGAACCTGAAGGCAGGAACTAAAGCAGAAGCCATGAAGGAACCCTGCTTCCTGACCTGCCTCTCATGACTTGCTCAGCCTGCTTTCTTGTACAATCAAGAACCACCTGCACATGGCTAACACTGACCCCAGGGAGCGAGTCCCTCCCACATGAATGATTAATCAAGAAAATGCCCCATGGCTGTGCCTAGAAGCCAATCTGATGGAGGCATTCTTTCCATTAAGAGTCCGACTTCTCAGATACATCTAGGTAAGTGACACTAACCAGAATAGCAATTGAAAAGAACACTTAACATCAATCTCTGGCCTTCACAACCACAGGAATGTACATGTATGCACAAACCCTGCTACATACATTCACACAAGTAAAACAGAACTCAGCCCCAGAGCAACCCACATGAGACACAGAAATCTGGATTCCACACTCTACAGACTTTCTTTAGCTTCACATCTGAGCCTCATTCTTGTTGTTCCTATCTACAGCTTTTCAGGGTATGTGGTATGTCTCTCCATGTGAATGGCTTTTGAGTTTCAATTTTAGCCTCTCTGAAGGATGACTAGCTTTCCAGCTGGATTGTTCCCAAGAGCCCCCTAGATGAATTTCTGTCACATATGCCTTGAAATCTCTATTTAGATCTCATAATCCCAAACATGTTCTTGGAATTTGATGAAAAATCCATCCAAGTATTTTCAGGCTAAGCAGCCACAGAAAGACAGGATATATTATTATCCAGCACTTGGGAGGCAGAGGCAGGTGGATTTCTGAGTTGGAGGTCAGCCTGGTCTACAGAGTGAGTTCCAGGACAGCCAGGGCTACACAGAGAAACCCTGTCTCAAAAAAAACCAAAACAAACAAACAAACAAAAAGAATACAAGGTACCAAATTGTAAGGACTTCCAAAGAGACTAACTCAGAGCGTCTTTCTGTAATGGAGTTCACTCAACTGGTTCTCAAGTTCCTGTGGAACTGACTTCTTACCTGGAAGAAGTTTCTGTTCCACTTAGGAGCTGTTTTCCTGTGCCTTCGTGTTTGTATTGCTCATCCTGAACCTTTCCCCTGAGCTAACATTAATGATTCTTGGAATATAACAAAACGATGTGAATGCTGCTGTTGGAGAGCTAGTTCTTATTGGGCAGACTTGTTATCACATAAGTACCATTCAGATGGGAAGAACAGTAGTACTGGGTGATTGCAGATGAAATGGCTCATATATTAGAATACTTGGTCTCTACTTGGTAGGACTCTTTAGGAAGGATTACGAGGTATTGTCTTGTTAGAGGAGGTGTGTCACTAATGGTGTGTTTGAGATTTTAGATCCATACTGTACTCTTTCTGTCTATGCTTCCAACTTGTAATATAGTATAAGCTCTCAGCTACTGCTCTGGTGCCATGCCTGCCTGCTTATTGCCAAGCTCCTCACCATGACGATCACTAACTCACCTTCTGAAACTGTAAGAAAGTTGCCAATTAAATGCTTTCTTTTATAATTTGCCTTGGTCATGGCATTTCTTTATGGCAATAGAAAAGTAACTAAGACAATGACCCAACTGAGAATATTTGGAAATCTGTGATTGAACTGATAGATTATGGGGGGGGGGGATGATCCCTAAGCCATTGGAGAGAAGAAATGTGGCCCTTCCAGTTATATTGAGCAGTATATGCTGCAGGTTTGAGGTAGGAGATAGCATGGCATATCCAAGGGTGTCAAGGCAAGCCAAAGAAAGAGAAAAGAAACAACATAGAATGGCAAAGGAGGGAAAGAGGGCAGATCCCACAGAACTTGGGAGCCTCTGTGAAAATTTGCCACACAAGTGAGTACCCATTGCAATAGGGTGCTTCTCCTCACTGACTTATTGCAAGTACCTAAACGATCAATATCTGTAAATTAGTCAAAATCCATCATAAAGAACTGCAGATATGTCTTGGTGGCAGAGAACTTGATCAATATGCACAAGACCCTAGGTTAAATCCTCATATCTTTACTAGGGATGAGGAGAAATGGAGGGAAGGAGACAGGGAGGAAAAGACAGAGACAGGATGATATAAAAAAAAAGACAGCATAGAAACTTCTATCTTCACAAAAGTCACTTTTAATTCTTGAACTTTATCTTAGGCCCCAGAGACTTTTAATGAATTAAATGATATTTTATAATGGAGCTATGTGGCCACTACTAAGTACCAGAGGATGATTACACTTCTATTGGGTGGGACTCAGCCACCTCTATCTTGAAAACACCTTACCAGTGATTCTGACCGACAGAAAATCCTTGAAACAGCCTGAGAAGAACAGCTGTGTGTGCTCCCCTCTCGCTGATAGACACCATGTGCAGTGTGACACTGCAGTTGTCACTGAACACTTTGAGAGAGTTTGCTGCATGGTTTTCTTTTTCTGCTGTCAATGGGCTTTTTGATACTTGTTGTTCTGACATTATTTCAATAATATTTCTACATGCACATATTACATCTTTCTAATGACTTAACACTTCTGTTTGCTTTGAAACTCAACCGAATCGGATCCTACAATAATCTCAGTAGGTCTAACATTTTCTTACAGTGCTATGTTGTTTTATTTTTCATCTGTTAAGAGCTTATTATAATTTTTCATATTCTTTGCAAGCCATATTATGTACACTTTCTGAAAACCTCAGAAAAGATGCAAAAAAAGTGTTTCCTCTCAGGCTGAATTACTTCTTTGAACTTGGAGCATTTCCCCTGATCTAACACATGGGTTATTTTTCATCTTCTTTTGGCACACATGGAAGGAATCTGTTCTTCCTTAAGACCTCCTCGAGAGCCTGACAAACACAGAACAAGTCAATGACTCTGCAACCTTGGAAGTGCCTCGAGATAGACCCCAGTTCTGGTAGAGCCACTGTGGTCTTTCCTGCAGGAATTTCAACTAGAGATCTGATATATTTGAGTAGGCAGTTAACACACCTGGAAATGAGCGACCATGAAAGAATTGGGGCTAGGGGTTCCTGAATAGCCACTAACAAGTGAATGTGAAACTATGTGCAATACACTGAGAAGGGAGGATGGGATAAAACCCAGGGGATAGAAAGGAAGACAACATAGGGTTACATTGCATTAGTGATGAAAAGTCTTGACTATGGAGTGATCAAAACATAGAAGGAGAAAGAAAATGAACAAAAAGAGGAGACCCAAAGAATGAGACAGTGGGTAGAGAGTCTCCAGAAGAGAGCACTTTTACATTCAAGATCAGTTCATCGTCTGCTTGCTTTATCTGTACTTTAATCTTCCACTGGATTTTATATTAGAGCCTCCAGTTTGTTTATCTTAGAGGACATGGGGCTAATATGGTTTGAGTTAAGGTCACTTATAGCCCAGGCTGGCCTGTACAGTACTATCTATGTAGTCCAGAATAACCATGAACTTCTGATCTTTCTGCCGTTATCTATATGTACTGAGTCCTAGGATCATGGAAGTGTTCACAACACACAGTTTAAGCTTTTACATTTTAAAACATATCCTGGTTTCTTTTTGGTCTGTTAATCTATGGAATTTTGTCACATGTATGAAGTCACAAACCTGTAACCTTTTACTTGTAAGTTAGTATATCCTTTTGGCTAAAAAAGTCAAAATATCAGTATTCAATCAGATTTGTAATCCTACCACTTGGTCCATTCATTGGCTTCTATGCCCTATAAACAGTCACTTTCACCATTTCTCATGTACTTCCCTTCACATAATTTCTCAAAAATAGCAGCCAAGTTAAGCTCCCTGTTATTTAGATCCTCCTCACACAATAGGTAGCTCACTGTGAATCTCATACCTTGAAGTCTTCCTTAATGCACATTAGAGGCCCGTTCAGAGTCCTGACACGGAGTGCTATTGCTTTTTTGGGTAGATACACAGTGTCTTCTTCTCCTTAGATAGACATGGAAAAAAATCCTTTGGCTGTCATTTTAAATGCCTGTGTTAATGTGTGCAGGTGTTTGTGTGTGTGTGTGTGTGTGTGTGTGTGTGTGTGTGTGTAGGCTAATGAGCAACCTGGCATAGCGTTTGTCAGGAGTCATCTACCTCCTTTGATGCAGGTTTTCTCATTGGCCTGGAACTCACAGATTCAGTTAGAATAGCTAGTTAGTGAGTCCCAAGTTCCCTCCTGTCTCCATCCCTCCAGTTCAGGGGATTACTAGTACTTGGTGACACGTTGAGTATCTTTACATGTATTCTGAGAATCACATTCAGGTCCCCAGGCTTGCAAGGCAAGGACTTTGCCAGATGAACTGTCTCCCTAGGACTCACTGAGAGGCTTTCTGTGAGAAAAACCAAAGATGAAATAACATTTCACAAACAGGACTCATCAAAGCTCAAGAGACGTGATCCCAGTATGAGCAATAAACTCAGGTGAGTCTAACAGATGATGGGGGCAAACTGACCCTTAGCTGGGCCACCAATGGTAAATTAAAGTTCAAAGTGGGAAGTATATATCTCTATGGAAGATTTGAGTTTGTTTTTAATCAAAAAGAACACCATCTGAACTATTTATTCTAAGGGGTAATAACTAAGATTACAACTAACATCAGAAATCCAGCCAACACCGAAAACTGTCAGAGTTGACTGACAGCTGGTACTTATGTAGGAAAACAAGGACGAACATCATTTGACTCTCTAGGCCTACATTAAAAGGGAGATTAGGCTTCAAAATAATGGCATTCTGTAAATGTACACATTTTGGAGACAGACTTTCTGTGATGATTTTATTCTGATGTAGATCCTCAGTTCACTTACTCCATTGTAAGTTCTTTGGTAGATTTAGCCAGCTTTGGAGTCACCCTGGTTTACTTTTGTCATAAATTGTTGCTCCCCATTTTTATTTTGGTAAGAAATGAAAAGTATTCAAAATTGATTACATAGTATCTCCATCACTCTGTAGTTAAAATAACTTTGAAGCTCACTGTCAGAGATCAGTCTTTGCCCCAACTTTTAAAGTAGAGAAGTAAATATTTCTACCTGCAATTTCCTAGGCCAAAGTAATAAATACATAAAGTCCTGATTCGCTAGCAAAAGTCCTAGGCAGAGTCAAGTATTTACATGCTGCAGCCATACCACATGTTTTGGGGACTGGAAAATGCTCCTAGAAAGTCAGTGAAATTGTTCTGACTGGGTCTAAATCCCCAATCACTGCACACATCTAACATGGCTTCCCACTCTAAGAATTCCCTGGGCTGTCCCATCAGGATCCACAAAGACCTCTTCATGTTGTGCATTTCCCAATGAAAGGGAACTGTTCAGAAAAGAAGTACATCAAGCTCATAGCTGATAACAATGACAATGATGTCATTTACAGTCCTGCTCCTGGATTGTTCTCCTTAGTTCCTTTCCCCTTCGTCTTCTCCTTTTTCCTTCTTCACATATTTTCTACATTTTACTTCACTTAACCCCTTCACCCAAGTTTCCAAGAGCAGCTCACTTGTCTGACTTTCTGCTATTGTGTGCTGGCATCTATACCATCCACAGACACATAGGATAGCCATTTTTTCCCCAAAGAGTGATGAAACAGAAATTTTGTTCAGTTCTTCCTAATAGTAAAATCCCTTAGGAAGATTTGAAATAAATCATAAGGACCAAAGTTTATATGAAAGTCCTCAGTTTGCTCATACATGTTTGAAAAGTGGCAAGAAAAATCATAGCCCTTGCTGTCACAAAAATGTTTTTTTTTTAATATTTTTATTTCCTTTTGTCTCCCTGGGAACACACTCACTCAAATTTCAATTGTTAAACCTGCACCCACAATGTAGTGTCTGCTTGACAAAAGTAGACACTGTATTAGTAGAAATTTGGAGTATACGGTAATAGTTTTACCCACATAGAATAAGCCAGAGCTATTTCAAAATGATAAAAATCTGAAATTGGATATTTAAATATGGCTAAATGAAGGTTTCTAAAAGCATGTGAAAGCTTTCTAACCATATTTTCATCCTGTTGCATATTAAAGTAGAAAATATTCAATAGCTATGTAATTTAAATGATATATTCCTGTTATGAGCACATGTGAAGGAGAAAGTTGCATTTAGAACCAACGATCCAAAATTCAAATGATGTAGAGTTTTGTTTGTTAAAAGCCCAAGTTCAACCAAGCAAATTTCTAACTGTAGTGAGAATCCTTTTGAAATTATATTTATATTTGAACTGAGATTAAAAAGGCATTTCTGGCTACGATTTATCTTTTAGGAGTGGTGTTAATTTTTTAGTGTATACTTCTTTTCTCCTGGTAAGCTAAAGGAAGAAGGTGACTTGGATCTGAGAGCAAAACCTATGCACTCCCAAGACATATGGATTTCCATCAGGTTTGAGGATAAAAATCTCCACACCAAGATCTGCGTTAATCATAGTGATACTCATCTTGTGGTACCTAGGAAGTGAAATAAGTCTTATGTAACACTGCTCTAGATCATTCTTTCCAAACAATCCCTGAGATGTACAAAGAATATTTAGAAAACCTGAAGAGAGACCCAGCAATGTCTGAGTTCTGAATGAAGAAATAAGAAAATCCCATCGGATTGTAACGAATTGTTTAGTTTGTAGATAAGGAAAAAAGTTTTGTTTGGAAAGTGTATTGGGTTGTTTGGATTTTCATTTGCTTTTGCAGACCTCACAAGACTTGACAAGATCCTTCCATTTTAATATGTTCCTTGAGCAAATAAAATTTTGATCACTATGATTGCCAAAGCAAAGAACCACAAATTGGAAAGTTTAAGTTTTGACTTTATTCCTCCAAAACTCTAGAGAAGCCTAAAACTAGTATATATAGGCAGGCCCATGCATCTTCTAAAACTCTGTGTGAAAGCCTCTCTTGTCTTCTTCCAGCTTTTCCCTGAAAGTTTCTGGTGTAATGAGTGTGCTGGCAGTTGTCTAGAGGGTTGCCAAGCTTGTTCTCTGGTACAGACGAAGAATTGAGTGATCAGGAAAGAGAAAATCGAGCTGGAAAAAGAAGGAAAACAACAGCCCCCATCTTCCTAAGATGGAAAGTCTATTAAACAGCTCTAGAGTGGATGTTTTATAAGGTCCCTGGGTCCTCCTCTTTCCCCCCATTGGTCCTATTTGGATACCCGCCCCCCCCATTCCTTCAAGAGGTTCCACATCAGAGTCTTCAGGGAGCAAGAAGCTGCCATCTCAAGAAGCCTGACTTTGATTTTTCTACTTACCTATGTTCCACTAATCCTCTTTCACCTGAAACTTCTCTGTAACTCCATCACTTCACTCTTAATCTCTGACAACATGTCTAGCTTTTCCTTTGAATATGTTTTATCTGTTATCTTCTTCTTGCAAGGGTACTTGTGTTAGTGTATTCGAGCTCATTCTGATGACCACACCTATTTCTGCAGAGACATTATTCCAAGAATAACCATAATTACAGGTACCAGTGTTTTCTATAAAACACACAGAGTTATCTATTATATATCCATGCTTTTTGTTTAAATGAATGTGCTTATTGGACACAGAGCAAGCAAAAGTAAGAGAAACAGTGAGTGGCATATAAGAAGTACAAATGATAACAAAACATCAAACTGAGTACTTGCAAAATCTAGCAGACACAACTGGATGAGCCCAACTGAGAAATCAAATGAGAGGTAATATCATCAAATCAAGCGCTTACAGATAGCCAGCCCCAATGAAAGCCAGCTGGAGTCCTCACTAAGAGCCTGGAAACAAATAGCTGCAGAAACTTGGCACTCTAAATATGCTGCAGGGATGAACAGCAAAGCTCTGCTGACACAGTCTCCCTGGAGACTCCAATAGAGACTTCCCAACAGAGCAGAGTGGCCCCTCTGTGATGAACTTTGCCTTCTCTTTCTCGCTGCATCCGTTTTCGTGCCATGGGGTAAACAATAGCAACCATAATTGGAAATGATTTCCCTTCAGCTATTCTCAAGGACACCATGTTTTCACACTGGAGCTGTATCATTCTTCTTCCTTCTCCATTTTGCAGGTATGAGGCTGGGGCAACTCAAGCCTAAATATGGGTTCTTAGAGGAAACTTAAATATGTTGGCGTCTGGAATAAAAGAACTCACTACTTTTAACAAACTTAAACAGCACATGACAATTTACCAATATAACTTACAATATAATGTACGGGGTTTAGGACTTTAATATTCCCTTTTAGTGGGAAGGAATTCAAACTATAATAAAATCTTAAATCAAAGGGGAAGAAGGTGAAAAAGATAATAATTTTCAGTCCAGAAATAGCAGGCACTTTAGAGGCCTGGAGAATTATAGGGATGTTCTAATAAGTTCCTAGTCACCGTGAAATAATTATAATTATTAAGTAGAAGTGGGTGGTTAGGGGAGAGGAATTTGTGCTACACCTCGAGCAGGTTCAGTCACTAAAAGAATATAGACTTTACAAATACAGAGAGGCCATGATGGGGCCCTTAAGAAATAAACACTAGAGCTAAATAAACCTGGCCATGTGCTCATCTATCTATTCCTCACTGTGTAAGAGGGACAGGTTACATGTCACCTCCATGCCTCAGTTTCTTCAGATTAATTGGAGCTGCTACCAAGCCAGGACTGTTGTAACTAGTGCAATAATGCCCTGTGTGGGAGCATGTAGATTTTAAAGTATTTAATCACCAACTAAAGCCCTTTAATGGCTGAGAAAGAGAGGAGAGGAGAGAAAAATATGCAATTACAGGAGTTAAATGTTTGATGTGATTCTTACACAGAAATATATTCTAGGGAACTTCAGATTCAGTAAAGACCCAGTAGATGAATGGAAGCCTCTGTCCATTGAGCAGTGCCTGGAAATTATTCAGCGAGGGAACACGTGCTTGGCACCTTACTCTGTTGTGGTTTTTTAATGTCCTCATCTATGCCTTTGCATTTCCTCCTCATACATGGGCTTATTCTGGCAGTGGGCTTAGTGCCTAATGGGAAATAACAGGTCTCTCTGTGGGTCTGACCTTGCAAGAACTTAATTAAATGACAGTAATTATCAGAGTGCTATTAACTTTGGAGCATTCAAGACTTGCATCCCACTCCTGAGAGTTTTCTGGAATTTAATTTTCAAACATGCATAAATGGCTTTTTTAAGAAAGAAAAAAATTCAAGCCTCTAGTTGTGTGTGTGCGTATCTGCACAAGTCTATTTTATACATTTGAGCATGGTTTTTTGCATGTGGTGTGTGTGTGTGTGTGTGTGTGTGTGTGTGTATGTGTTTGTGTTGCTCAAAATTTCATGCTGCCAAATGTATAGTTTGACTCTGTAGTATAAATTTTGTCTCATATAGATTATTGAGGAATCCAGGAATCCAACCTCTAGATTGAATATGATCTCAATAGATAAAAACCTGTCTCTGTAGATTTTCTGTGAAAGCTACAAAAACAGCATCCTGTTGTCTGAATGTCTATGTCTAAGCAGATGAGGCCACTGTCCTTTGTACTGAACATGCAGCAGGCAGCTGTGGGGTGGAGTGAGGTGCAAGGAAATCTCTGGTGTCTGTATCCAAGCAACGAGTTCACTTTTTAAATTCTGACTTAATTAACATATTTTAATACTTTTATTCCAAATATTTACCTTCCTTTTTCTGAATACTTTTATTGCTATTAATTGATTTTTAATTGATACATAAAAGGAAAATCACACACATTAATGAGCTAGCATATGTTTTCCATCATTCATACATTATGAAATTATTCAATTAATTAGGTGGAAGATATATACCTACTCAAATACTACTATTTCTTATTTCTTTATGGTAAAAACAATACAAAATAGCCTTTATCTCTCCTTAAACACAAGACAGAATTCTGCAGTGATAGTTTTTTCAAAAAAAGGTTGGATTTATACATCAGCATAATGCTAAGAGTGTGTAATGGAAATAATGGATATTACTAGATAACACATTCCCAAGCACACACCAGTCGACATAGTCAACACTTGCAAGGTATAGCTAGATTTCCTAAGACAATTTTATGATAAAATGATAAGGGAAAACACTAAAATATTTACCTATAACCCATTATTCAAAAGTTTGAAAATATTTACATTAACTTAGATCAGAAATATTTGAACAATCAGGATACAAAATCAAAGACATGACAGACAATTTGAAATCTTTTGTGTAGTATCTTATTGCTAGTCCACAATGGTTTTTCTTTTCCTTCCTTCCTTCCTTCCTTCCTTCCTTCCTTCCTTCTTTTTTTTTTCTTTTTCTTTTATTTTTTTAGGACAAGATTCTCTGTGTATCCTTGACTGTCCTAGAACTCAATCTGTAGACCAGGCTGGCCTCAAATGAACTTGGAGATCTGCCTGCTTCTGCCTCTGAGTGCCAGGATTAAAGATGTGTGCTACCACCACCCGCCTCACAATGATCTTGTACGACAATGTCCAATTATCTGGATGTAGCTGGTATTATTAGGATAAAATCCTGGTTATTAGCAGCCTAACAAGTAACAATGTAAAGATGGGTTCAATTACCCATCTTTCCTAGACCAATTAAAGAGGAAAATTAATAGTAAAAAGTGGCCACATTTCAGAAGAGGAACAAAGAGTTTCAGTAGCTACCCGGCCAGTCTGTCTTTGGGATCTTGCTGTGGGGTTCATGATTAAGTATGGGGCTTCAGTCAAGGTATAGTGCCTTCTGTCACTGACCCATCATTATCTTGGCTTCAGTCTTTCCTGTGAAGTCACCAGGGAAAGTGTAATTCTCTTTCTAGGAGTTAGGTACCCACTCTGTTTGGTTACAGCCTTCAGCCCTTTTATTTTCCTAATATGAGTTTGCTGCAGAAATTTCAGTTTTAGAGTGTTCATGGGCAAAGGGAGGGTCCCATGTATTTCTTTATTATACCTTCATTTCTGCTAAAATGGTCCAAGAGAAGCATTAACTCTGACAATTCTAATGTTATGAATTTGGGCTTGGGCATCTCTGCAGTCACTGCATTCAGCAGTGGTACCTGCATTCATTTACACATGACATTTGTTAATATTCTCAAATTTATGAAAGGAGTGGCTTAGTCAAGTTTTAACTATGTTTTTTTAATCCTTGAAATTCACCTCTGGTTTCCCTTAAAACCATTTGAACTTTGTGTCTATTATACATTTGTTTAACTTCACAGGCTAAAGGATCCTAAAGGACCAAAAACCTGAAGTGTAGTCCACACTTGGCTCCTAATTTAGCATATCTATCTCTTCTGGAAACTTTAAGCATTCCTGTGAGAATAGTGTTCAATGACTGGACCCCTCACAGTGAGGAGTGAACCCTAGTATAAAGCTTAGGTCTGTGTCAAGTGCATGTAAAGAAACAGAAGAATAACAAAAACGACAACAGTCAGTGCAGTGGGGGCTCAGAGTTCCCTTTATCACTTTATTGATTTCTAATATACTGATTTTACCAACATAAATATTCCAAAATAATTATACATTTAAAGTTATAACATAACAGTCTACCAGAGAGAACTCTGTGACTCTGAACCACTGTATAGTTTGTATTAGATGGGTTACAAATGCCGAGAAGGCTTTGTTTCTAAAATAATTGTCTTCTGCACAGGGTGCAATATCTAGGACCTGACTTTATTTTACGTTCACCCTTAATTAATATGTTATCACCCCTGCATGGGTCAAAGAGTAAATGACTAGTTTTTAGTTTAGTTTTATTAAGTGGAATGCTTGTATCTTTGATAACAATTAAGTACAAATATGCTCTCTTCTACAGTTACTCCCCTATAATCTTACCTCTTTTCTCAATAAATTTACTCTCCTTTGCACATATCTGTTAATCAGAACAGCTAGTGTAGTAGGTGAATGCTTCTATAAATCTAAGACTTTTTAAGACCATTTTTTTCTCATGAAGTCTAGTTCCCATTTCAGAGCCCTCATTTCTGTTCTGACACATCACATACTATCACATATTATAATATATAAAGGCATATGAGATGATGGACACCTATAACCCCTGCACTTGAGAAACACTGCTATATGCTAATTATTATAAAGCAATAATGCCTCCCTGTTCTACTTCACTGTCTGTTGCTATGATAAATACCATGCTCAAAAGCAACTTGGGGAAAGAAAGGTTTACTTGGCTTGCAATTCCCAATGACAGTCTATTATTAAGGAAATTCAAGGTTGAAACTCAAGGCAGGAACATGGAAGCAGAAATTGAAGAGAGACCAGAGGGATACTGCTTACTGGATTGCTATCAATTGCCTGTTTAGTGTGTTTTTACAATTCAGGACCAACAGTCTAGTAATGGCACAGACCACACTAGGCTGGGCCCTCCCACATCAATCATCAACCAAGAGAATGCCCCACAGAGTTCCTTACATGCCAGTCTGTTGGGGGCAATTCCACAATTGAGGTCCCTTTTACCTAGATGAATAAATGTCCCAGATTGACAAAAAAAAATAAAAAAATAAAAAATAAAAAACCCTAACCAGCAAGCCTCCTTTGTTTGACAACTGCCCTAAACTGTAAGGAAAATGGATTGTTCTCGAAGCTTATCTGTGAGAAGTGAGAACAATTGAACAGCTTACTTTGCTATCTGCCTAGCATATATAACAACTTCAAGAGACTTTTGTTTTAATTTTAGACATTTCTTTAGACATCTTCACAAAGTCTTGACTCTCTGATCTAAACTTCAGCATCTCCCAGGGGAACTTCCAGCACTGAGTCTTTTTTTATCTCCTCTCATGAATGGGCAACATCCAGATGAGACGATTATACAAAATCAAGAGGAAATCGTGGGCTACAATTCAACTTTCCTGGTCCTCCCAATCATTTGCTCTATCTAAGCTCAACTAGAGTCCCTGCTTAGGGGCTCCCCTGTCTCCACACACAGATACTGAACTCCACAACCCTGCTTCAGCATCCTAATAGTACTTGGCATACCTTGAAGGTTCTTTTGTCATTTGATTTTTCCCCATCACAACACAAGGTCTGTACAAATGGAGGGTATGTTCTGCTCCTTCTGCTCACCAGTATACCCTCAGTGTGCAACTCAAGGCCCTGCTCAGGACTGGTGCTTACTGCAGTTATTAATGTAAACTTCAAAACAGAAGCTAATATGCAAAACCAATCATTTTGAAGGTGAAGAAAGAAAGGAGGCCATAATCGTGATTATTATTTACTGACCACCCACTAAAACTAAAGCATTCAGCCTAGAACATCTCACTTAATCTCACATGGGCTCTGCCACAGTTCCAAATGGCCAAGAAAAAATTTGACTTCTTCTCTACTTTATGGTAAAAACATGTTCCTATGAACATGGTATGTATGCAAATGTGGGAAAGAACTCAAATGTTCCCTGCAGAATACTAAAAGATATTGCCTTCACAATTACAGTTTTTACATGGCTCTCTGCAACTATCTGTTCTCTTTGGGGTTGGTTTCCTTTATTTGCAGTGATAGAAATGTACAAAGAAATTTATTAGCCCACAAAACATGGGACCCATCAGGAAGTTCCTGATTTAAAACAGGTCTAATCTAGTCCTCAAGTTATGACAACATAACTTGAGGTTTTTTGTTGTTGTTGTTGGTTTTTTTTTTTTTTTTTTTTTTTTTCATTTTCACGTCTCATACCCTCAGTCTTAGCCTGGCAGAATATGCGTTCCAGCTGCTCCAGGCATTACAGATTCTATCTCATTTTAGTGGGAAGAAAAAGTTTGTTTTCCTGAAAGCCAAGGCTGCTGCCAGCCCATATGGCTCATTTGTGCAAATTAGAACATACCTCTTGCTCCAAGAAATCATCAAAGTTAGTGCATGATTTATTTATCAATAAAATTATTGAAACATGCACAAAACAACATAAAAGTCATCACTGGAAATCATGGAGGATCTACATTTTGTCAGTGAAATGAAAAACTCAAAGACTAATGATTAAAAAATTGTTATGTCTTCCACTGAGGAAAGCAAACTATATTGTTATTAGAGTTTTTCTGCACCAACAACTGAGTGTCCTGTTTTACTGTCTTTCTAGCTTGGGTGGAAACTTGAGGAAGTTTCTGTTTTAATTATTAGAAGCCAAGCTCTACACTATAGATAAATAACAACAAAGTTACATCCAGTTTGAATATTTTTAAATAAAATATTTGAGCCACCCGTGACAGTGAACATCTGTAACCCCAGCATCTGAGAGTCTGAGACAGGAGGATCAGAATTGGAGACGAGCTAGGATTACATTGTGAGACCCAGTGTCAAAAAGCCTAATCAAACAAGCATGGGAATTTTTTTTTTTTAGACAGGGGAATTATTACTGTGAATATTTGACTAGTTCATTAGAAATGTTTTTAAATGTAGAGAGATTATGTATGTGATGTCGTTACTGAGTCACGTTGCTTCCCTCCCTATTCTAGAATTGTGTTTCTTGGCTCACTTCAGTTTATAGTTTTGATGGTTGAAATAGTCTGTGTTCCTTATGACTTTACAGATCTTATTTTAAAATTCAAATTCAGTTCTGGATCATAGGTGGTGTGATCACTGGATTTATGTGTGAAACAAGTAATGTTTCCATTCTGGAGAAGTCAATGCTAAAAGATTTTGATAGATATTTTACGTATATCTTTAAAACTTTGCTTCATTTTTTCTCCTGCTTTTGGTGTGTGTGCTCATGTGCTTGTGTGTATGCGTGTGTGCTCTCAAGTACCATTTGTGCACGACTTCTGATAGCTCTCTTATGGTTAAGGAATTCTCATTCTTTAAAATATCATATCAAATTAAAACCGAACAAATACACATAGAGACAAATTATTTTGAAAGCGTAGCATCATCTGCCCTCTGTAGTCTGCTTTGGAAGCTCTTCACTCACTATCTCCTGCTACATGTTACTGGGTGTGTTTGCTATTGCATCCTGCAGCACAAATATGGCTAGTTCAAAGCACACCATTCCCCAGAACTTCTTTAGAACCTGTCTTTACTTTTACCCACTGAATAATTGTTCTACCATGATGAGTTTCTTAAAACTAAACATATTTATTCCATATCCCATAAAGCTTGTTCAAATAATATATGAACCTCGTATGCTTAAGCAGAGAAAGTTATAATGAAATAAGAAAAAAAAATCAAACAGACATTTTAATATGAATGTGCTCCTCAATGGTAAGAGCCTTTTGCAGATATCCGTATACAACTCTCATGAAGGGAGTAAAACACACTGCAGTCTTTAAGGTCCTTGTCTCTAATTGAGCAGCCTTGGGTCATTTGCCTACAGGAGTCATTGAGAGGAGGTTTTAGTCTTAGTCTTGGCTTTGCCACTTCTGTCAGATCTTGGTGGGACTAAAATCAGCCTTTGAAAAAGCCCTTGGGCTATGGGTGAAAGAGTGTTTTCTTTTGAAAATTAGGTTACTAATATCAGCCTGAAGAAATGACAAGAGTACCTGTACTTTTGACCCCAAACACATAGACCTGTAAGAGTCCTCTCCCTCAGCATTGATAAAAACGGTAATTCCTCTCAGAGTCTGAACCACTAACCAAAGAACATACACTGGACCTAGGCCTTCCCTCTCATATGTAGCAGACATGCAGCTTGGTCTTCATGTGGGTCCTGAATAACTGGAACAGGGGGCTATCCCAAAAACTGTTGTTTTATGTGGGGTATGTTCTTCTAGCTGGGCTACCTTGTCTGGGAGGAAGCCACTAGCCTCACAGAGACTTGAAGTGCCAGGGTCGGTGGGGATACCTAAGGGGCCCCCAAAGGAGAAAGGGAAAAGTGGTTAGGGCAAGGATTGTGGGAGGGGTGACTAGGAAGGGGCAGTGAGGGGCATGTAAAGAAAATAAGTTTAAAAATTAAATTAAAAAATAATTAAACAAACAAATCTCAGACAAAAACATTTTTTAAAAAAGAAAAAAAGATAAAAGAACAAATTAGTAATTCTACTGCACCTGCCTGGCAACTCATATGGAGCTGTAGTGACTCTTGCCCTCCTTTTAGGTTTCTCTAAGCTTGAAAGTTGCTGTTCCTTTTGGGGTTTAATTGTTGCTTTTTCTATGACAGCCCGTGAAAGGTAGTTAGGAGGGAAGCAACCCTCAGGATTGAACACCTGGTCCAATTAGACAGCAATATTTGACATGTGAGTAAGTCACTGGTGTACTAATCTTTATAAAACTCAAACAGGAACACCTGTTCCTGTCCACGGAGGACACTGTCGTGTGTTCAGAGTTAAGCTTTATTTGGATGCTTATTCAGAAAGGGAATTGATACCTGCCACTTTGCGGTGGAGTTACGGCAAATCATGGCAGCAGCATCTACTCATCCCTGTCACCTCCTCAGCACCCTTCAGGGTCACATGCCACTCATGTTCTACAAACTATTGTCAACCGCACATCCAGGCACAAATTTGGCCATGTTTTCTCTTGATAAGACTGGTTTCTGAAAAAGAAATCATCACTCTGACATATTCATACATGTGTATATGTGTATACACACACACACCCCACTCATACATACATACATACATACATACATACATACATACATACACTCACACATTCTCTGACACTCACACTCATGCACTTACTCACATACACACATACACACTCACACATTTGCTTTATTACACACACACACACACACACACACACACACACACACACACACAGTTACCATTTCTGTTGTCTACCAGTCAATAAATGAGATACTTTTTACAAAGAATCAGGCTTTGTTTGTGACTTCTATATTCGAAATATTTTTGCTTCAGCATTGCAGAGCCTCACACATGCTATGTAATTGCTCCAGCCGTATTGAAATTTACATTTTCTTTTGAAATTCATGACCTATTGCTAGTGAAGCTCACCCTGCCTCCTGCCTCTTAACCAAACAGTGAAAGCTGCAGCACTGGGGAGACCATAGGGAATTACAGTCCACAGTTTGCCTTAAGAAGTTGGTTAAACCTTGGCAGACTCCTGAATCATCTTCTTGGATTTTAGGATGGCGGGACAAATACAGACTATACCATGTACATGCCAACATAACTAGGAAAAAAGAAACCACAAAACAATAAAATGGATTTGCCTTAGAGGAATTATTAAATTATTAAAATTATTATCTCAGAAATTATTAAAAGGCTAATTATAACTTTAAAAAGAAAAGAACAGGTTAGGTGAATTTTTCCTGGAAGTCAGGATTCAAACCGGGGTGCCCTTGGCAAGTACCAATGATCAATGAAATTTTATGGTATCTGGCCAGAAGATGACGATAGGAAGGCTGTAGATGACTGAATTAAATCCACTCCACAGAGAGGCGTAGTCAGGTGGATATGTGCTTGCTTGATTCTGCCGTGCACAGTTGCCGCAGAGGTTCAGCATCTCCTCTCCCCTTGAGTTCAGAAAGGCATGGAGCTCTCCTACTTTAATTGAGTTGTGCCTGGAATATCTTGGGAGCTTTTCAGACATAGAGAAAATGGTTTGGAATTTAATTAATGATGATTCTTATGAATTCAATCCCTATTAATTTCTCTTAAAGACATATTACTCGATTCATTTCATTAGAATTATTTTATGGGGCTGGGAATTGAACCTATGCCATTGTGCATGATAGGCAGGTTCTCTACCAGTAAGCCATAGCCTTACTCCTGAATGCACTTGAGTATTGTTATGGCCAACACATACTACTGTAAAACTAAAAAAATTCACAAATCTCCCTTAAATAGTTCTCTATGCAAACTTCCAACTAGCGTCGAATCTGATGAATCAAATCACGTTAATGAACCAGAGCAAACAGCTCATGTTGAAACAGCTGTAAGCACAATATGCAAATCATGTTTATGAGTAGCTCATGCTCCAGAGAGAGCATCTCTCTATGACTCCTTTATTATTTACAGTAGTTATGAAATTTAATTTTTCTCAACATTGACAGATGCCATCCACATTAATACTGGGACGGGTCTATATGGAAAAGGCTAAGCATAGGCACAGATCTTGTGTCTGTGAGTTGATAATGTGGGTTGACAAATGGGCTTAACAATATCGAGTCATTTCTGAGCAATCGACAGAAATCACCTGAGGTCTGTGGTAACAGTGAGGGGGAAGGCCAGAGGAATATGAATGAAGAGAGAGGAAAGCCAGTGCTCTGGAGAGCACCGTCTATAATGAAAGCATGACAGAGGATGATTAATTATATTGCAAAGACAGATAATTCCCAGAGAATGTGTCTGTGATAAAAAGTTTCTAACCTTTCCAGTTGTAATTAAATGAGGGATTCACTAATCTAAGGCGAGTGAAGACGACTTCACTGCATAAGTGCCCTAATACTCCTGTGGAAATGGGTTAGTTTAAATATGCATTCCATGGCCTGCATTGTGAAGTTGACAACCTGACAGTACCCTGGAGAGTGCGGAAGGAGGGTCACCCCAGCAGCAGGAAGCTCTTCCCTGAGAAATGATCAGAGTGGTTCAATAAAAGGACAGTGGATTAGCAAATTCACTTGCCCTAAAGTATCTCAGAATTTATCTTCAGAGGGAAAGGAAACAGAAAAAAAAAAAAAAAAAAAAAAAAAAAAACCTCCACAGCCAATACTGTTTTATGTTGTTGTAGATATCAATCTTACATTGAATGTGCTTTTAATGCTGTTTAGATTTTTCCTAATGTCCTGCCTGTTAGGAGTCTAACTGCATGGTCTGGGCTTTTTCACTCTGCTTTTCTTTAATATTTCCTTCCAGACAATAAAAAGCAATGTTAAAAACATTGTGGCTTCTCTGAGGCAGTTTGAATGCATTCCTTAGAGTCTTATTTTTATTGGGTATTTATTGATTGGTCTGTACAAACCCAAAGACATCTTAGGTCCTAGCGATTCCCTGTCGACTCCAGTGTCTGACACATAGGTAGCCAGTCTCAATAGATGTACATGCTGGGTGAGTAAGTGCCATAGAGATGCATATGAGTACTTGAACTCTGTAGTTTGGGCTCATCTCAGTAAAGATATCTAATATATGAAGCAAAAGAAGACAACATAATTACTGAGTGAGCGTCTCTAAAGTGTTTTGATGGGGGTAAACATTGTCATATGCACTTATTATCTATGACTATATTTTTATCAGTTTGAGAGGATGGTGCTATGTGGACAATACAGACCCAGAAAATGTGTTTGAGAAAAAGCTGCTACCTTTCCATTTGTAACTAAACATTCTCGGATGTAAGCTGCATCATTACTGTTTTGCTCCGTAACTGTACTAATGCAGATTGAGATGAGTTATTTCAGATATGCATCTTAGTTGTGGTTGGTTACTTGTAAGACAGGGAAAAAAAGGAAATAAAAGTCACACGAAACACATATCAATTGGGACATCAATAATTTTATTGGAATATTAAAGGAGATAGGTGATTGGAAGGGAAGAATTAAGTAGAAGAATTCCAAAGTCTTGCTGGGAAGATTGCTGTATTCTGGGTATAGTAGCAGGCACTACGTGTTAATAGATCATACTTTATGTTAATTTTCTAGAGAGTCTACAGTATTTCCTTCCACCAATGAAATGCTATCAAATCATAAATTAGTAAAACTTAATTAGAGTATGCTACATTAAATAAAAGAGTTACTGGAGCTGAAGAGTTGTCTCAAGGTGTAAGAGTACTTGCTATCAAAGCAAGAGGACCCAAGTTCAAGTGTCCAGTAACTACATTAAAGCCAGACATGTAAATCCAGAACTAGAGGAGAGGCAGGGTCCCTGCGGTCTCACTGAGCAGCCATCCTAGCTCAATGGTGGGCTTCAGTGACTTCCTCTCAAAAACTAAGGATAGTGCTAGATGACCTGTGGTCTCAACTTAGACATGCATGAGATCTCTCTCTCTCTCTCTCTCTCTCTCTCTCTCTCTCTCTCTCTCTCTCAGTTTGCACAGCCAAAGATATTTCTTAAGCTATGTACCAGTGATAATGTTGTTCTATATCCCCTCTGCTTCCAGAACCCAGACTGAAGGGCCAGCTTATATATAGAATGTCACCAGTTCTGACTATGGTTGACTGTCCTTGAATCATTATATGTTGAAACTGGGAAGCTAGAAATGATAAAGGGATAACACATTAGTAGACATTTATTTGTAGGATCAGAAGCCATTGAGGTCTAAGGGATTTCCAAAGTCATGGACTGGGCTGCCTTAACCTACTAAGAAAGACCCGTTCCCAAAGACACAGGGTGGAGTACCATAGACCATCTCACAAGCATTGTCACAGTCTGGGCTAGGATCCAGTTCTCCTGCCTTTCCAGCTAGTTCTGTGCTATTTAGATTCCTTTTTGTTTTTTTTTTCTTCCTCCTGGAACATTATTTTGCTTTTTGCTACCATTAGATATTATACAAAGGAGGTGAGTATCTTTCTTAGACTGTTTGAGAAATTTGTTCTACATGAAACCTTGTTCTTTCTTCATAATTACTTAAAAGATTTGGATGTAATCTGTTCTAAGCAGGCTTACTGTATGGAAAGTAATTGAATTTAAACCTTTTGAACGATGATCTCCAATAAAAATGCATCGTATAATGTTCCTGTTGATAAAGAAATGGAAGCCAATAATGTAAATTCATAGGTAGAAATCAGATTCCACAATGCTAGCAAATGCCCATTGAGTTTTTAAAAGATTTATTTTATTATTTTAATTTGTGTGAGTGAGTGTTCCCTATGTAGGGCTGTCTATAGAGGCTAGAAGAAGACATAAAACCACTGAATCTAGGGTTACAGATGGTTGTCAGCCATAAAACATGGGTGCTGGAAACTGAACTTGTGTCCTCTAAAAGAACAAGTGCTCTTAGCCTCTGAGCCACCTCTCCAGTGAAAGGGTCCACTTAAACAAATCACCTCAATGCGGACATCCCAGAGTACAGTGTGTTATTTTATTCTTTTTCATCTTTACTTCTTAACAAAACCTATTTAAGGACAGTTGATGTGCTCTGGATTCCTTTAAAAACACTGGAACAGCTCTCTTCCTCTTCAGGGCACATAGGAGGTAGCTGAGAAACTGATTAATCCCACAAAGAGACTAATCCTTGCATAGAACGTCTGCACTTAGTAAAATCAACTTCTTGGCTATGAATTTTTAAGTTAAAGTTGAGCCTTTCCCAGTGACACTGACCCGTGACCGTTGCTGCTCCTGAGGCTGAGGCAGAAAGGTTGTATGTTGAAAGGAAGTCTGGCCAAAAGAAGGAGACACCATCTCAAAATTACATACATACGTACATACGTGCATACGTGCATATGTGCATACGTGCATACGTGCATACGTGCATACATACATAGAGCAATTGTATAAGCATACATATTTAGCATGTGGTTTAAGTATGTGTCAATTTGCCACCATATCAGTAGAAGATCCTAGGCTTGTGAACCCCCTTCTGCAACTTTCACCCTTAGTTTAGAAGCTTCTATCTTCGGCAACTGATGCTCAAAGTGGGAACTCATTCATGGCTGCTCAAAATTATAAGAATAAGCAACTGCTCAGTTCCCATCCTCAAACAGGATGTCTATGTCACCCCCTCCCCTACTCACACCCCGCCCCAGGAAACAGCACAGAATAGTTGAAAGGACTTTGGGAGCTAAAGGATGGGGAGAAATGTGGTGGAGCGCCATCTTCTGGATAGACTGGCCATTGCAATCACCACACAGCAGTCACGACAGCTGCAAATAAGGAATTGGGAATGGGAACAGGAGGGTAGTGTTGCATCTAGTTGGGAAGAAGGGGTTCTGCAGGAGCGGGGAAGGGGTGAGAGAGGGTAGTGGGAGGTGAATATGATCACGATGTATTGTCTATAAATACGATATTGTCAAAACAAATGATTTTTAAAAGTAAAAAGAGGCAGGGGATACAACTCAGTGGTGCAGTGCTTACCCAGCAAGTATGCGGTCGGTCCTAAGTTCACTGCACAGAATCAAAAATCAGTGCAAAGGCGAACTAACTCAGCAAGCATGGTGAACAGTTACAAGCAAATATGACATGCGTAAGGTAGCTGCAGGCCACCAGAACAATACCCCAGCCAAGGGCGACTGTAGAAATGTCTAACGGCAGATTTGTCTTGACGGAGGCATAGAGTTTGGGTGGGGGTAACTAGCACCTGGTAGATAGAATCCTGCACCACTCCAGAGTAGCTCACTTCCAGCAAAAGCCTTCTCTGCCCCCAAAATGTCAATGCCATGAAGTCAAGGAGAATGCCTTACATCCTGTGTCCACACGCCGCCCAAGTGACCTACTACTTACATTATTCAGATCCTGTCACATAACCCGCAATGCCGATGTCATCGATTGTTACCATGGAGGATCCTGGTGAAGTTAAAGTCATTCTTAGCTTGTTTAGGACAGTCAGAAAAAAAAAAAATCACATTTCCTAACTCTAGCCTCGAATTGATTCATCATGCTCAAAACAGAATAAGTGTTTTCTTTTCTTCCAAGTTCAAAAGAGATGTGTCTGTACTAGAGGGATTGAATCTTTCATTCCAGTTTAGTATTCCAAAGATGGGAGAAACTGGCTAAGCCTTGACTCGGATCTCATTTATCCTGCTGAGCTATTTAAAGTCTTCATTATCATAAAAATAATTGGTTATTTTCATAGTAAGACTACAATGGTTGTTAGCTTTGATACGGCTTGTAATGAGAATATTACTGAAGCCACATTTCTTCTAAAAGGATGCTTTTTACCTGAGTACTTCATTACAATGTGTGTGTGGCGGGGGTTGCGAGGGTGTGGGAGTGTTTGTGTAAGTGTGGTGCACACCACGCTGTCAAGCAAAGGCTTCAGCTGAAGAAGTATAATATTTCAATTTTTCTCTTTCTTGAGCAAAACAAATTGTTTGAACAATGGTGCTAGGTTATACAAATAAGAATTAAAACACTATTTTGGCATCCCTCTTGAAATGGCAGCTTGAGAACAAGGGGTTGGGGATGTGGCCACAGGATGACTCTTGGGCTCCTTGCTTAATTTAAGAAGATCAAAAGTCTGTGAGCCTGCAGATCCATCAACTACCCTCTACCTGCTCTACTTGGAGCAGCAAGGGGCTGTCTGCTGCTCCCAGTCCTGTCCTAAGTCCTGAGCACAGCGCAAGGGATCAGCAAGCAGGAAGCCCTGAGAGAGGTGAGAGGGAACTGTGGAAGAGAAGAGTAGATAGAGCCTCTTAGTCTGAGCCAGTACACCCTGCTGGGAAGGCCTGCTAGAGTTGCACTTTCTCATGCAGGATTCTGAACCTCAGGCCCTAGTAAGGCCACCTCCTCCTACAATCCTTCTGACCCAGGTCTGTATGTCCCAACTATTATCCATTCCAATCTTCATTTGAGTTTCAAATTATTTTTCTCACGTCTGTAACTAGTTCTCTGATGAGAGTCAGGATTCAAAGATTCTTCTCATTTTAGAGTTAGACTTCACTTCCTGGGGAAGGACTGGGACAGAGAAAGTGTGTGTCCCTAGAAGGGACTAGAGTCTTCTGACATAAGATACTTCTTTTTCAAGTAGACAAAGAGAGAGTGTGGTAAGGAGAACTGGCGAAGGCCTAGGCTTTGGATCTGCAGCTACAGAGTGGAGTGGAAGTTACCACCTTTCCTGCTCACTGAAGACAAAACAAACTTTAGTTGTCAGGATGGATCTGGATCTCTGACCTGCCTCTTCCAACTGCATTATGTAGGCAAGTCAGTCAGGTTATCTTCCTTCGGTCCCCTTTTCTATTGAATAGGGAATAAACATCTCTTAATTAATAGAGTTATGCTTTATTCATAGTCTAATTCAGAAAAATAGTTTGAACATTGCATAGCCCATGGGACAAGGACCCCCATAGTATTATTGTTATTGTTTAGATTCTTCTTGGTCACACATATTATATGGGCCACATATATAATAACATAATCTCATTGTCTACTTTTTAGATTCATTTAAATTTCAGTGTACTATCCCAGAACAGCCTAAGTTCCTAATAAAATAAATATTATTATTGACACCTACTCTTCAATAGTTGTAACCATGATTTCCCTAATGGTGGAGAAAAAGCTACATGAAAGTGGAGTTGTTAAAAATAAGTGAATAACTAGTTCAAATATATAAGACGCAAGTACTTAGAATTTTTATGTGTATGTGTGTGTATGTGTGCGCATGCGTGTGCGTGCGTGCGTGCGTGTGTGCACACGTGTGTGTGCATGTGTGTGTGTGTGTGTGTGTGTGTGTGTGTGTGTAGGAGGGGTGCACATGTGTGTATTTGTGTGGAAGCAAGAATCTGACACTGTGTTTTGTTCCCTAATCATTCTTCATCCTATTTATCTGAGATACGATCTCCACTAAACCTGGAGATCACAAATTTGATGGATTGATTGGCTGAGAAGACTCAGCAATCAGAATTCCTCCTGTCTATTGTGTATCAGCTCTGAGATTACGGGCGTGGACTACTGTGCCTGGATTTTTACATGGTTGCTGGTGATCCAATGTCCTAATGATTGCATCAAAAGCATGTTACCGACTGAGCCACTTCTCCAATCCCAAACATTTTACATGTTTCTCTAGTTTCTTGAAATTCAGTTTCTCTAGGCACACAAGAATGTCCTGCAATGAAAATGTAAAACTGAAATTAATAACTAACTCCAGAACTTTTGAATAAGCCATGTACTTTCTAAATATTTGATTAACCAGTAGCCATGTTTCTCTTTTGCCCTCTCCTGACCAAGTTCTGTCTGGTTCCCTCTTCTGCTGTTTTATCACCTCTTCCCACCTGGACTTTTAAGTTTTATTACCTCTGTCAGCCCTCTCCAGTCTCCATCTGGACTCAGAGGCTTGGAAAACCACAGGAGGACTGCTGTCTGCTATTTTAAGGGAAATCGCCAACTGTAGTCACCAGGGTTTTCTGAAAGAGCCTAAATATGAATAATTACTTTCTTCTTTCTCTGGTTAGTATCATTCATATGGAACTGTTTCCAGGTATCTCAGCTCTATCCATTCCCAAAGACAAATGTTCTTCCGTAGCAAAGTGTGCTCAAGGCTCATTCTAGAAGTCACAGAACACTTCATAAATACCAAACTTAAAACGGCATGGTTAAGTTTTACACAAAGCTCTGCCTAATTACATAAGGAGCTGATATTCTAGTTTATCCTCCTAGGACCATAAAAGTGCCCACTTCAAGTCTAAGTTGTTTATGATCTTGTCTTGTAGATTATAGTTAAAATGATATAGAAAAGATCATATAGATCATAGATGTGTCTTCTAGATCATAGATAGATGGTAGATGTCTTATAGATCATAGATCATAGATAGGCCTTACCATAAGTACAAGCATTTCACGTACATTCCATGATAGTTGTTTAAAGACATACTATGTTAGAATACAGCAGTTATCTAAAGCTCAGATTTTAAGTAAAACTAGTGTTCCAGTGAGATACGTTGGCTGGGAGGTGACATTTCTCTCAAAACTATCACATACCCTTAGGCACACACTTCACTCAACAAGCTCATAGTCTTGGACTGAGGAAATGGCCCAGCCAATAAAGTAGTGCTATATAAGCATTAAGACCTAATTCAGTCCCTAGTACCTATGGAAAAAAAAAGGCCTCAGGAGTACTGTGAGCTACTGTCCTAGCAATCTGTTTTGTATCTTGAGACCCAGACTCAAAATGTCAGGTAGAGAGTAACAGAAGAAGCCACCTAATAAGAACCGATGCTGTTCACATGCCCATGAACACACACGCGTGTACATACTAATAAGCACAGACTCGTGAACATGTCCAAATAATTTCAGCATTTTTATGTTGATGAATTTTCTTTTTTTCCTCTAGTCTGGTTAATTTATGCTATGACAACCTCATACACATGGAAAATACATTCTCATCTGTGCACTGTCTCAGCTTCCCTGTCTCCCCTCACCAGTTCTTCCACCCAAGTCCGCACCCCACTTTCTTTCATGTCCTTTCATTTTGGTTTTACATTTACTCGGTGAGTATGGATCTATGTACTGGTGCATGAGCAAGCATCAGTGGCTACATCACTAAAGACAGGAAATTCCTCTTTACCAGCAGCCCTTGACTCCCATTAGCTCCCTTAGGAGAGAGCTGGGCCCCATAAGTCCCTCTTCCATCTATGACTGAATATTTTGGGGCTCACGGGTAGGCAGAGCCCATAAATCAACCTGCTGTGAGTTCATGGTGCTACAGATGTCTTACCTGTAATACTGCATTTCACATTTTTTTCTTCCCAGCCCTTGGATTCTTCTGACTTCTTATGTGAAGCTCCCAAGCCTTGGGAAGAGGGATTGTTCAAGGCTAAACATTCAGGCCAGTTGTTTTCAGGACCATGATCTGGAGGGTTACCTTAGTGCCTATGACATCCCCCAGCCATACCAGCTTTTTACTAGTTCTTAGATACAGAAAGTGATCACCCTCCTATAGAGAAGGCCTCAGATCCAATGAGCATCTGTTGGTTACCCCAATAGCAGCCATTCCCCTAGAGTTTCTCAGAGCTGGAATTTGCATATTATTCAGATTCTTCCCTTTTTTTTGGCCAGCAACGGTTAGACATCAATGCTATTATCTCTACCTCACTAGTATCCCCACTTAGAAAAGTCACTTATCTTTCCCAACCCTGTTCATAGAGTTAGAGACAACATTCAAACAAGAGCTAAAAAATCTGCTGTAAGTACCAAGTCACTCCAATCACAGCATAAAGCCTCATGTTGCAAAGAAAAGTCAGTATCCAGTGTGGTCCATGATCATAATTTCTGAGAGGATGTGTCATTGCCTATCAGAGATGCTTTGAAAAGCAACTCTTACATAAAATCCTCATGGCATTTGGCAAGTATCACTTCACTTTAAATATCTACTTTCATATGTATGACCAGGGCCATGTGCCCAGATCCCAGTGAACTGAATGGAGTCCAGGGGAAACAGCATTTCCTCCAGATGAAATGAATCAAGATTTATGCAGCCACCTGTATAATACATTAGCTGCCACCTGCAGACCTACCCAGCTGTGCAAAACTCACTGAAATAAATAGGCTAAAGTGGCCAGAAGTAGGGAGCAGATTGAGAAGCCTGGGAATAGGAGCCAACACAAATGCAAAGAAAAGCTGAGGGGAGTCAGACCCAAACCAAACAAAACCAAACACCAAGTCTCAGGAAGAAAGGATGCAAAAGCTTCTGGGTTAGCTGCAGGTCAGTGGATGGCAATTCTCTGGCCAAGATGTACTGAGCTGACTGTCCTTGTTTGTGTTACTCTGTCATTTCAGCCATCGAAATTATGATTCTCACAACAGAAAGGCACACTATTGTGCTTAGCTAAAAACAATGGAAGTAAATAACCAGTCAGTGTGGGACCTCGATGATACAAACATTTCCCTATTCCTCTGACCTGTGAGATTAACTGAAATTTGTTTCTTAAAAAGCAATTCTCAGAAGCAGCATGGCGTAAGGCACAGGCTAGCATGTGGATTTACCGTGAAACAAATAAAATCTGAACATGGAGCTCTCCACTAACATGAGCCCCTGTGCTGTGTTCAGGAGGGGAAGCCACACTGTAATCCAGAACAATTTTCATCTAAGCATTTCTGATCCAAACACATTCTGATTCTGTTTGTTGTTGTGACAAACACCCTAACCAAAAGCAACTTTAGGGGAGAAAGTGTTTATTTGGAATGTAACTCTAGATCATTTTCTACCACTGAGGCAACAATGTGAAGTAAGGCTTACTGGCTTTCCACACAGTATTTCCTCTGACAAATGAATTCACTTCACATCCAGAGAAATATGGCAAAAACTGTAAAATAATGTTGCTTGCTGGTTGGAAGGTAGACTTTTGCACAACTAGCTTTCTTGTGTAGTTAAGGGCCACCTGCCTAGGGAATGGTGCTTCCCACGGTCAACTGGGTCCTCATACACCAATTAAGAATCAAGGCAGTGTCCAAGAGATATGTCCACAGACCAACTGATATCTCCCAGTTTCAAAGCTGTGTCACCTGAAGAGACATCAACAGAAGGGTCTCCAAGGCTTAAGGAATTACAATGTTGATTCTTTTTGTCATCAGTAAATATCTATTTTCCTACTTTTATGTGGATTCTTTTTGGTTTTTTTTTTTTAGTTTTTTTTTGTTTTGGTTTTGAGATAATATCTTACTCAGTAGCCCACACTATGTTCAAAATCAAAGTAATCCTCTGGCTTCTGCCACTCTGATGCTGAGATTACAGGCACGAACCAACACATCCAGTCTCACCTCCAAGCATCTTATTACTGCCTTCCTTAAACTGGGATTGGGATTATACATGTGTGCCACCAGGCATAGCCTGTCTCCACCCATTTTTGGAAGAGTTCTCATGACCTCAAATGTATATTTTTAAAGAATACACAGAATTAAATAATAAAAATTTAGAGTTTTTTTTTTTTTTTTTTTTATAAAACTAAATGGTTAATGGTTAACATCAGCCAAAGTTGTCCAAGTCTTGCTTTATTTCTATTTCTTTTATGGTTTTTGAGGTAATTTCCCTATTGTGCTTTACTGATGAATGCTCTTTCGTCTAGAAATACTCCCAACATATAATAATATTGAAATGAATCTTCATGCAAATAATATGTATTTTGAAATCCTGCATCAGAACTGCTCAAGCACCAGAGAACATATTGGAAAGAAACTTGGTTTGCAACAGAGGACTCAGCATGTACTGGGCATGGCAGGGAGTCACAGTAGGGGTGAAATGTGTGGTAGAGTGTGCCCTGAGATTTGGATTGACAAAGACTTTGTGGAGAGGGAGTTGAGGTCTGGCTCTAGATAGTTTGCTTTTGGAAGGGAGTTTATTTTATTTTATTTTTTTATAACTAATGGAGAAAGTAAAGAAGAGCCAAAGCAGTAATTCACAAAGAAATACCATTTATTCATTACCCAAGAAAAACGAGGGCTGGCTTTCATGATTTGGACTGAGTTCTCAACATGGTCTGTCCATGCATGGTCTCTTATCACTCTTTCTCACAAAGAGTATCCTCAAGTAGTGTGAGGTCCCTCCACTCCAAGCTGTGAAACTGTTTCATTGGAGAACATCGTGGTTGAGCTGTTAGAGTCACACTGGCTCCAAGCTGACACTTGGGAGAGCATATTTGTGTCTATAACTTCTCACTAAATTACAAAGGTTGGTAACCATCATGAAAGAGGACATTGAGGTGAGGTCTGAAATATTTGTCACTAACTTGCTGTGTAACGGGAGGAAAATAATTTAATGCCACTAGATGCTGGTGTCATTGATTTTAGGGCTACGATTGTTTGAAGCATGTATGTTTGCTGTGGAGTACTGTAGTTAGGAGAGTAGATTCAGAGCAGTGTGGTCTGTTGGCCTGTTGCTGCCTCCCCAACAGCTGATGTCTGGCTTAGTTATTAATTTCTTTTTCATGTGTTGAGAATAGTAATAGCATCTACTTCTTGGCTTTGCTGTAATGATGCAATTAGGTAGGGGTTGTGAAGATTGTAAAGCATGCGTGGCAGCAGTGGGTGTGCAGGTCTGCACTGCCTGTTGTAGATGGTTGTACTGAGCTCTCTCTATATATATTCACTGTGCATGCACCATGTTTCATATCCTATCTGTGTAGCATAGACAAGTCCATTAACCTCTTTGCGTTATTCTCATGAACTACAAGATCGCAGGTAAACCTGGGAGCTGCAGCATCAGTGGACTTTGAGAGGCATCGGAGGGGATTCCAAATCTGTTATTGTGCTAACCGAATTGTCATAACACTCAAAGTATTTCAAAAGCTCTTCTCAGCTTCTTTCTGTGATATAGAGGCCCATGACTTGACACAGCATTAAGATTTTGCCCAGTCACCATACTTTGTCGTAGCTTGAACCCATATCCCCAATTCTCACCAACTTCTATGAGATTAGGAGCTGCCATGCTGAAGGCTCCTTACAGGAGAGGGATGTGAACAGTATTTGGCCTTAGGTGTATAAGGAGGCTATCTGAAATGGACTTAGAGCCAGTTAGAGTGTCTGAGAATCAAGAAAACATCAATTCCAGAAAAATAAAAAAAATAAAAAAAAATAGTGAAATTCACTGAAATCCCAAATCCCAAATGCCATTTTTTTTTTACATGCATTGTTTTCTCATGAGAGCTGAGATTTGTGGACCAGAATTGAGCGTCCTAACTGTGCATCTTAGGGATTCTTCTAGAATTTACCTTTAAATTTTTCTGTAATCGTTCTCCTTTTCACCAATCTTGCCATGGAATAAAATCAACAATTTGAAGTATGTGTGGCATCACATCACTGAAACTCCCAAGTGTGTGTCTTTATTCCAAATGAGCGTTGATGCTACAATGTGGATTATTATGTCATTGGAGATTATCTTTACAAATAAATCCTGGGAGAGCGGTGATACAACAGAATACCCAGAGGAATCACGAGGCGTAGTTGGACACGTTAGTGACATTAGTCTAGTGCTTGAATTTTTTTTAAATTACCTGAGTATTTGCATCAGCGAAAGCATGTTAACAAGAAGGCTGACTTTCATTCTGTCCTTTGAGCTGCCTTCCAGCGGCTTGTGTGATATCAAGTCTGATGTAGGAAAGAACATGAGAATTTTTCTACCATGAAGACTGAGCATGCCAGAAGAAAACAAAACTAGAATTTAAGAGCCATTGTTATTGGATAGACTCAATGCTAGAAATACTTCAGAGGGCCATTGTAGTCAATTCTCGCAACTCTGGGAAAAATATCTTCTCCTTTGAAATTAATAAAAAGGATAGTACAAGATAAAACGCAGAACTGAGTTTAGATATATCAATTTATTTAAAATTTGAAGGACAATTTTTTTTTTTGCATATATGGAGTGTTTTTTGACCAAATCTATTCTCCAGTCACTTCCTTTCAGCTCTTCCTAGGTCCTCCTCCATGGCATCTTCCTTCCAACTCTGTATACTCTCTATTTAAAAAATAAACAACTGATTCCAGTTAGTGCTGTCCATGTGTATTGGTAAGGGCCACTCACTGGAGCACAGTTAATTTATCTAGATCACATCTCTGAAGAAAACTGGTACTCTCTCATTTCACAGCCATCAGCTGCCAATGGCTCATCTGCAAGGGCTGGGACTCCATAGGCCTCTTCCTCATCTACACTGGGTTTTCATCTGGCTTGATCATCTTATATAGGTCGTGTGTATGCCACATCCACTGTGAGTCCAAGTGTGCTGCTGCAACCCTGTCATGTCTGGAAAACTGCTTAAAAGCAGGGTTCTTTTTATTTTTTTTTTTAACTTCCAGTTCTTAAGATCGTTATTCTCCCTCTTCCAGAATAATCGCCTAGCATTGGGGAGAAGTTTCCCATTCGTGAGTACTCACTCTACAGTCTCCTATTCTCTGTACTTAGGCCAGTTGTAAGTCTTTATATGAAGCACCATCTATTACAAAAAGAAGTTTCTCTGATTATGGTTGAAGGCTGCTCTAACCTACGGGTATAAAGACATGTATTTAAAGGAAAGTTTAATACTGTGTCCTTTTAGAAACATAATAGTAAGTCCTCTTCTAGGAGCTTGTGACCTACCCAGTTATGGATGGTTGGCCCAGGTAGTAGTACCTGGTATGAGTTCTATAGTATCAGAAAGTGAATAGTTACATTACAGAAAAATTCATTGTTCCAGCCTGAGCTGCCCCACGCTTGGGGGCCAAAATGTTCCAGCCCTCAGGTAAGGGTCTAGCAAGAGAGAGTAGTTGGGGGAAGAAGGGAAAGAGACTCGAAGAATAGAGACAAGCCAGAGGGTCTGTAGTCAAGTCTCGTTTACTGTCTGCCATTCCACTCTATTGACTCCTTTATTGCCTCCTCCTATTGCAAGGAAATCCTGGGTATTTATAAGCACAAGCAGGGAAACACAGCTGAAGACTCTTTACCACGAGCACCATGCAGCTGGGGTCACTAAACAGCAAAACAAGCTATGTGGGATAAGCAAGATGTTTGTCAGAGTGTGCTTCAGATGTTGTAGGCTGCTGAAAAACAAGTCTCTAGCAGGGTATATGGCTCGAGATGGCTGCAAAGTGGATCTAGCTGCTTTCTGCTAAAAGTCAGCTCCCAACATTCATATCAGTGTTGGACAAGTAGGCATATCTTGCCAGGTAAGTCATTATTGTAGCTGGTAGAGTATAGATCTAGGTAATTATATCTCACTTTAAATATAAAGTTACACACGTTAGACTCTGGATTCCATTGCCAAACTGCTACCTCATCTAGATTCATTTGAGTGTTAACGGGAAGACTATTTTAGGAATTTTAGGACTGTTCCTTACATTTTCAGCAAGAAATAATTATAAAAGCCTGAAGTTCAAGTGAATGAAAAAACTAGGCAGAGACCAGATAGTTAATGATGAATTTTGATGTTTGGTCAAACTGGGTTCAAACACTAATTTCTACAATCGTTAACAGCGTGAAATGCTTCAAAAAAGCAAACATCACTAAGATTTTATTCTTTTGTCAATTAAGTAGAGATAACAGTATAGCTTTATAAGATTGTAAATGATATTCGTCTTATGAAAATCCTTGACAGATTTGCTGGGAGTGAAATAAGTACACAGTACAGTATGTTAGTTGAGTGTTAGTTACTACCGCCTGAGCATGGTTCAATATCATTTATTCAGATTTAACAAAGTGCATGGAAGCCTCCAGACTAGGATGAATGATTGGACTCTGTTATAATGAAGGGGGCTTTTCAACAAAGACTGTTCTGTGGCTCATATTTAATGCAAGATATAGGTACTTTCCCCCTGATTAGGTTCTATGGGGAAAATAAGAAGATTCAAATACCCTACAAACTAGAGACACTCTGAATCCTGGAGAATTGTTTCAATGGCATGTCATACAATATGATGAGGGCTTGAAAACAGACATCTAAGTGCAGAGAGTAATGGGGATCAGAGGAATGCTAACATTTTCCAAAATAAACAGTGTCTCCAAGGGTGTCTTCCTTGTTCCCCTTGGCTGATTCTGACCTATGGATGTGTCGCTGTAAAAGAACATCATGATTTCGTGCTACTGACGCTCTCGGTTTTCTTAACTGGAATGAGAGCTTCGACTTTTATGTTTTCTCCATGCTGAGTTTTCATGAATCAGCTGCTTGGGGATCAACTGGGATTCTGTGCTGTTCTCTCAGATACATTCCCCAGTGCCTGGCTTGGGATGTGCGAGTGCTGAAATTACCAATTTTATAAAATTGCTTCTGATGTTGGGTAAGATGCTATTTTTATTGAGCACGGCAATTGCCGCCCCGGTTTCAGGAGGACACACTCTTCCTCTTGATGATCCTATTTAGGTTCAGATTTGTGTTTGGGGAAAGCAGTGATTACACAGTTTTGAAGCCCCTTGAGCTGAAATTGCTGGGGAAACTGTCTGCTGGGCCAGGAAGCCAGTCTTTGCATTTCCAACTGTTTGCTGAAAGGCAGTAACAAATATTTCAACCTTGGTGGAGCAGTACAAATTGTTTACAGCCTTTTTCTGGGAACTTGCATAAACCAGCAGGCAGACATGAGGCATGCATGCATTATCAATTCATTTTTATTGTTCAGTTTACTTTAGAAATCACTTGGCCTGAACATCAGCTCACAGATAACGGTTTTCTCTATGCCTTCTATTTTATTCATCCACTTTAGAGAATAGATTGCTTACACACAATGAATGTATTTGAAGCGTTATACCTCTGAAGAGCATAGACAGATGAAATTGAGCCAGAAATTAGAACCTGGTGGCAGAAAACAGTGACACAGAAATCCAGAAGAAGATTAGCCGGAAAACAAGAGCTCTGACAGAGTACAATAAAATGAGAATCATGTGGAAGGCAGATGGGGTCCAAGCTACACAAAATGGAAAACTCTTAACTCCGTGATGTTATTAAACTCCATGATGTTCTCTGTGATACCAGATACCTCTTTGTAGTCTCCATGGAGATTCAGAACACAGTTTTATTGTAGCCTCATTTAATAGTACATCTAAAATTTGGGGTGCCTCTGCTTCCAATGCCTGTGCTCCTCAAGCCATTTGTGTCAGTAAAACCGTTCACAAGTTCTATCACAGAAAAGACCCGCAGGAGCTGGTGATAGTTAATGATACACTGAGACCCTGTTTTGAAGCTTCTGACACAGAATACTTATGATAAGAGCCTTTTTTTTGCTTTAATCAAACAACCATCCTCAACAATTGTTGTTTTGTTTGAGTGCTAATTATGACTTTCACCAAACTACAGCTACATTCTCAACTCAAGCTATTGGTTAAAGCTAAGACATTGGAAGAGTGTTGCAGAGGAAGCACTGGAAATGGGAGAAATACAGACAACCTATGGCTGTGTTTAAGTCATCTCTGAAAACAGTCTGGTTTCTCGGGCTTCACTCATTTAGAATTACACAAACAAGTTACTTGACCAAGAAACCCATTCATTTTGATATCTTGAAGCCAAGACTACTCATGTTCTGTGAGAGAGCATTAGGAAACTGGCCTGGTTCACATAGAACTAATATACTTGAAATAGCTAAAGCTATCTTAAATCATAAGAATGAAGCAGCCAGCATTCAAATTATACTGCAAAACTTATAAGCATCTGCCATATAGTCTGGCACAGTAGAATGCCTACAAGTAAACCTGAAAATTTACAGTCAACTAACAATCAGCAAAAGCACCAAGACAGAGTAGAGAAAAGAAAGACTCTTCAGAAGATTGGGTTGAGAGAACTGGATAATCCTGTGCAAAGTAACTTTATAAACAGACATATGTCTTATATCACACATAAAACGCAACTCAGACTAGTAAATACAATACCAGAGCAGAAGACAAAGGAACTCATCTGTTGGGTGAGCAGAGGCAGCACATTGCCATAGCATGCGCCCTAATCAGACAACCTTATATTTTGTTTCTGGATAAAACAACATTAGCTCTGGATAGAGGAAGTTAAAAGGTTGCCCAGGAAGCCTTAGACAAAGCCAGGTGAGGCCACACCTGCATTGTGACTTTGTACCATCTGCCTACCATATAAAACACACGATCATGGTGGTTCTGAATGGCAAAGTCAACCAGCATGGCACACATCAGCAGTGGCTGGCATAGAAAAACATTTATTTTTCAGTGGTCAGTGTACAAGTGATAATGGATGTCATTAAACATTTTAAAAACATTTGTGCTATTATGTGACATTTAATCAAAATAAAAAAGAAAGCAGTTATTAAATAGCCAGTTGTTAATTTCCTGGTATAATAAAAAGCATTTAGTCCAGTTTAAAGTCTTTGGAGAATTTGTAATTGAAGGAACAATAATAGATACATCTTCACGTGGAAAGTAATATTTTAAGTTGTAGTATGCATCTTATAAAGGTATTTAAAGTAAATGTTTAATAGCATATAATTTTATTTATACCATCTCAATTGTATAACTGATTGCCTTGATAAACAAATTATGTATATATCAAAAATTACTATAATGTTTGTATAAAGTATATATAGTAAATATTTTAGAAAGGTAAATAAAGACATAAGAATAATACCTGAAACTGTAAACTCCAAGAAGAAAGAGCTCTGATAACAACTCTTGTTGAATGCCTAGTCAACAAAATGAAAATAAACAGCTAAAAATACATCAAACTAGGTGTTTCTACAAGGAAGGATAACAGTTGACAAAATTAAAAGGTAACCTACAGAATAGAAGAAGAAATTTACAAAAATAAATAAATAAATAAATTGCCAGAAAATTTATATACCAAATATGAGGAACTTACACAGCTCTCTAACCACAGAAGGAAAGGTTAAAAAGTTGACAAATTACCTGAGAAGATATTTCCCAGGGAAAACATAGATGAATGACAGTCATATGGACTGGCATGAGCATGGCTCAAAACTGAGGAGATAAAAATCAAAACCACAATGAGGTATCACTGTGTTGAAGAGGATGTGGAGGAAAAAGACTCCCCAGGTTCACAAACAGTCCCTGTACTAAATAATAATAATAATAATAATAATAATAATAATAATAATGTGTAAAATGACTAGGAATGATATTTGGATGCCTACCTCAGACTCCCATATATATCTGCTCACAGGTTCATGGAAACACACACACACACACACACACACACACACACACACACACACACACACGACGCAGAAAACTACTATATGTGATAGGTTGATGCAATGAACATACCAGATTTCGATTGTTTCATTGCTGCACTTGTTAGATCTGTGAGAAAACTTTTGAAAATGTGGCTGACAAGAATCATAAACGTATTTTCTTTTAGAAATGTCTTTACTTACTTAAGCATCATATAAAATCAGAATAGTACCCTAGTGCACTCAGCAATATTGTGTATACAGATCACTCTGTGTGTGACCTTGTAAAAATCCTCTGATTTAGTAACTCGTGGTGGGAACCATGGTCCTGTGTTTTTTTTTTTTTTAACAAGTTTCCAGACTATACCATTATCATCACCAGAAGCCAGTGTTCTGACACTCTTGCCCTGGGTCACACCCTTCTATTTATCTTTGTTTCTAAGTCCAGGGTGGGTCAATTATGTACTCAGCTGTGCACTCATTCACTGGTCCTTGTGAGTGGCAGACCTACTGCTTTGGGATTGGATCATGAGAAGGGTAGGAAGCAATGGAAGGTGGGGAGAAAAGAAAATCCCAGCAATTAAATGCTTTGACCTCAAAGTATCACATGCCGTCTAGAAATCATATCTCTAACCCAAATTAGCATTCTTAAATTCAAAATCCCCAAGCCCCTTATGCTCCAAAAACCAGAAGCCTTTTGAACTCTAATATGTCACAAGTGAAAAATTCCACACCAATTGCTTCATGCACAAGATTATTGAAAAATATAATTTAAAATTAGCTTTGAGCTATGTGTATTTGGTACATATGAAACATGAATGTGTTTTCCCTTTGACTTGGTTCCTGTCCTCACAAGGGATCTCATTATATACATGCAAATATTATAAATTTTAAAAAGCATTCCAAAATACTTAAAAAAAAAAACAAATAATATTCTGGTAGCACTTCAGTTTCTCTGAACCAACCCTGCTACTGTACTAATGAATCTTAGTAACTTGTCTACATAGGAACAGAGCCTGAGGATTCTGGATGCTAGTGTTAGTCCTTCACATTTCAGAAACAGAATATGTTTACATGAAGGTTTCAATTACACACCTTGATTTAGAAGAGAATTTGGAAGGATTTTCTCTTCAGAGAATAAGCTAATAATTCTTTCACACTAATAAGAGTTTGGGGATTGATCAGAGCTGCTGAATTTATTACCAACTTTTAAAATTTAGATTCAGAGTCAGAGAAATAAAAAAGTAAGAATAATAGCAATAAGCACATTGCTTTCCAGATCTGGGAATGTCCAGTTATACAAACATGTACTCTACATAGTCTCATGCTTACTCATTTTGAATCCCAGGAAATGGCAAAGACTGAATTATTCAGAGATCAAATTTTCCATGCCTGGTCTTATGATGAGTTTTGTACCTCTTTTAACTTTTAAAGAGGTGAATTAGAATTGATTTGAGTATCTAACTGAGATTTCCACAATGGTTTATGGCTGTATTGTAACCAATTATTTTAAATCATAAAATATGTTACAAAATGTAAGACATACATTACATACACATAACAGTACCAGAATATGTGTGTGTGTGTGTGTATGTGTGTGTGTGTGTGTGTGTGTGTGTGTATAATTTTGCATGTTATTGAGTCCATTAGCTTTAATAATTTCCATTTATCCTAAAAATTAATGTATAAATAACTAATATGTCAGTCACTGGAATGAATGTTAATTTGTCCATGTATTATTTGCTGAAACAAAAATGCCCTTAGAAAGGACAGAATCCCCTGCTACTGCTGGCAACATGGAAGATTTATTTATGGCAAATATTGCTTACTTGCTTTGCCAAGCTTTGATTTGTAAACTTTCTTTGCAATTCCTGAATTCTAGCCACTACTTTCAGCCTTTGTCAGTATTTCTATTTCTTCTTAATATACAGAGCTGAGAAAGCAGTAGATCACCATGGTTGGGAAGATGTGGAACCAGGCCATCCTGGGCTTGAAGCCCATCACCACCTTTTGCCAGCTGCATGGCCCTAGGTAGAACAGTCTCTCTTATCATTGTCTTTCAAAACTTATGCTAAAAGAATATTAACATCTAATTTATACTTTGAAGTTTAAGGTAACAGAAATAGAGGAGCTAGTTGGGATCCTGGTTTATTGCATCTCTTCCTTAAATGTTGGCCATGATGATTTTAATGCTACTGGAATGCAGTTTCTCAAACTGTTTGCTGTGGCATCCTGGTTACTATGGAATTGGAGTCTCATTTTCATACATTCAGGATTCTACCTACTCCCCTGCCATTCCCCAGCTCTGTAGCACATCTATCATACAGAATTATACTAGCAGATCTATTTTTAAAGAAAATCCAGAAATCTGAGAACATATAAATATTACTACTCTTTATAATATCAAATATATTTATGAAAAAACACATCTTTGGTCATTCATCAATGCATATCCCCTTCTACTGACTCAGTACTAGAAAGCTAGGCAAGGTGGTTATTTTCTAAACAAGTTATTCATTTGATAATATGTCTTGTAATGTTTAACAGTTTAGATTAGTTGAAACACTGTCCTTTTCCACAGCTTTATATTTTTATTATACAACAAAACCACATTATAGTATACCTGCACGTTAATGTATAAAATTTGTTAGCCATATGTATATTTGTCAAGTTATCATCCCGACAATCAAGAGAATGGAAATATCCAAAGCTTCCCAAGGTTTTCTTGTGTCTGGACTGGAAAGATGGCTCAGTAGTGAAGTACCTCCCTCAATCATAGCAATTCATGTTTGGATCCCAAGTCCCCACATAAATAAAAGCTGGATGTTAGTATTAGGTTCTCCATGGGGGCCTATGACCTAACCAGTTGCAGGTTCTTAGCTTAGTTAGCAGTATCAGGCCTGAATTTCATCTTTGGAGCAGGCTTTAGATCTAATCTGAAAGTAGATAGTTATTTCTATGACATTTGTGCAGCTACTGTACCTGTGAATATATTCTTGCCAGGCTAGAGATTATTGTAGCTGATGGAGTTTACAGCCAGGTGAGATTATTGAATATTTTCTCCTAGTATTATAAGCAGAATATTCCAGTACTATGAGAGCTTTCAGCATATACTCCCTCTTTCTCCCCCCCACCTCCCCACACACACCCCATGCCTCAGGGATCATCATGGAAGAGAAGAGAAAATCAACATTAAGTGTCAGAAGTAGTGAGTATCTGCAGAGAAACAGATCATACCATCTGTGACTGCATAAGATCAGGGCAGCCAGAATTTCAAGGTTGCATTAAGGGGGTGTATCTAGTGAAGTCTCACCTGCAGCTAAGGAGCTGTTAGCAATTGATGGCTACGCATGCTCCAATAGTCTCACAACCACAAATACACAGGAGGCACTAAATAAACCAAAAGCGCAAAGAAAGGGAGGGAAAGAGAGAGGGGAGGGAGGGAGAGAGAGAGAGAGAGACAGAGACAGAGGCAGAGACAGAGACAGAGAGAAGAGGGAGAGGAAGAGAGGGGGGAGGGTAAGAGGGAGGGAGTGGGAAGGAGGGATGGAAGGAGGGAGGCAGAGAGACAGAGAGGGACAGAGAGACAGACAGAGGCAGAGACAGACAGAGACTAAGAGCACATTAAGTAGAGAGGGAAATGTATTAAGATGGGATGGGGAGGTATTAGAGATGAGGGACTGGAAATGGATTTGATCAAAACATGTTCATCATGTGTATAGTTTTCAAACAAGAAAACATTTCAACACTTAATATGATGCTTCACACTGCACATCTGTAACATGGCACTGGCAGGGCTGAGACAGAGATTCACTTCACTAGATGCTACCCTGACTGAACAGGTGTCCCAGTCAGAAATCCTGTCTCAACAGCCAGGGTGAGAGTGAAGGAATCATTTGTAATTGACTTCTGGTCTCTGCTTGAACACACACACACACACACACACACACACACACACACACACACAGAGAGAGAGAGAGAGAGAGAGAGAGAGAGAGAGAGAGAGAGAGAGACAGAGAGAGACAGAGAGAGACAGAGAGAGACAGAGAGAGACAGAGAGACAGAGACAGAAAGAGACAGAGAGTCAGAGAGAAAGAGAGACAGACAGAGACAGAGAGAGAATTTCATATGCATTTGTTATTTTTGCTTCATGTTGTTCCTGTGTGCTGTGTGTATGTATATCTTAAAGATTTAAGACCCACCTTTCCACCTTGCCAAGCATTTACATATTGCGTTTGAAAAAAAATAACAGATTTGTGTCTGAAAGTCACAGTGGTGATCAGGCTGCCACTTCTGGAGCAACTTTTCTACTGGTATGAAGATCACATTCCCCTAGCCTTTGCATTCCTTTTGGTGGCTCCTCCTCCTCCTCCTCTTTCTCTTTCTCCTCCTCCTCCTCCTCCTCCTCCTCCTCCTCTTCCTCCTCCTCCTCTTTCTCCTCTTTCTCCTCCTTCTCTTCCTCCTCCTTCTTTTCTCCTTCTTCTCCTTCTCCTCCTCCTCCTCTTCCTCCTCCTCCTCTTTCTCCTCTTCCTCCACCTTCTCTTCCTCCACCTTCTCTTCTCCTTCTCCTTCTCCTCCTCCTCCTCCTCCTCCTCCTCCTCCTCCTCCTCCTCCTCCTCCTTCTCCTTTTTCTTCTTTTTCTATTTCATAGGAAAACAAATACAGAAGACCAGTATGGCATGCCTGAGACAAGAGTTCACAAGGAGTGCTGTTAATTCACTGTAGTTCACTTGGTGGAGGTTTCTAATCACTTACTGGGTTTCTGTCAGATGAGATTAGCTCGAGTCCAAGTGCAATGCTTAAAGTTCTTCTGGCTTGGAGCTTATTTAATGATGTGGGTATTTGTTTTTGCTGTACAAGCTTATATTGAAAAAAGCCCTTCTCCCTGGTGAGTTCTGGGCTACCAGGTATGGATCTTTTGTGACTGTCATTAACAGCACTTGGATGAGGCCAGGCTTTAATTTTTACTTAAATAATGGAACTCATCCATCACATCTCACCGTGCCTTTTTGATATGGTCAGTGCTTTTCGATACTCAAAAAGCATGTCTTCGTTCCAAACTTGTGTTTAATTCCAAAGCAATTGCCCTGGGCTGTGAGCTACCCTCAATATTGAATAAGTGGCCTTGCTTTGCATTTTAGTGATTTCTGACTCTCTACCAAAAAAGATTCTTTTTTGTTTTTTACCAGGTTTCAGTTAGTGTTAGCAATTCTGTGAACAGTAAATGGCTAAAAATGCCAGCTAAAATGTGTAATGCTGATGGTCACCACATTTCTCTATCTATCTATCTATCTATCTATCTATCTCACCCAGCTTTGTCTTTTATCTCTGTAATCTTTTATCTATTATGCTCCAAATTCTAAATCAAGCTCCCATCATATCTTATACTGTGTTATTTGTGCTGAAAGCTTGTAAAATAAGGATCCCAGCTTTTGTTTGTTTGTTTGTTTGTTTGTTTTTGAATCCAAGGTTAGAGGGATTTAAAATAATTAAGTCAGGATTCAAAACTTCTCTGTCTGATTCTAAACACATATATAGGATTAACTAGGAGGGCTTGCAGTGTAGATCAGTTGGCACAGAATTTGCCTTGCTACATGAGATTTGATTCCTAACACTGCATAAATTGAACATGCTGGCGCTTCACTTTAATCCCAGCACTTGGGAGGCAGAAGCAGGAGGATCAGAAGTTTTAGAACATCTTCAACTACATAATGAGTTTGAGGCCAGTTTGAGATATACAAGGCTCCGCCTTTTTAATTTTTTTTTAAGAGATTTCTTTTTCTAATTTATCGTGGGAAAAAATGTTTTACACATGTTCTAGGCCTACTCAGTATTTGAGAATATCATGAATCATTTATTGATACATTAACTGTTGTATAACAAATGACCGCAAACCTCACTGACTTCAAACAAGTCTTTGTTATTCACTCTTAGGGTCTGGTAATTTTTCTGGAGTTTGCCTGATCCCAGAGGGGATTATGTGGGCTAACAGCCAGGCTGTGTAGAAGACTGAAGTTACTGCCGTGCTCTGGTTTAAATATGGTTTGTCCCCACTAATACTCATGTTAAGAAGCAGTTCTTCAGGACGTAGGTATTGGGAGGTGGGGCCAGTGGCTTTGTTTTTTAGGGTTTTTGTTTGTTTGTTTGTTTGTTTTGTTTTTTTAATTTTATATACATTGCCTTCATGTATGTCTATGTGAAGAAGTCAGATCCTCTGGAACTGGAATTATAGACAGTTGTAAGCTGACATATGGGTGCTGGGAATTGAACCTGGGCACTTGGAAGAGCAGCCAGTATTCTTAATTGCTGAGCCATTGCTCAGGACCCTACACGTTGCTTCTGTCATAAAAATGGCACAAGATTCTAAACATAGCATGAAAAGAGATACAGTTTTTTTCTCAAAGTATAGTAGGATTTGATTATGTTTCTTATTAAAGCTATTCTATCATTCTCCTAACATTTTACCACAGAAAATGTAGTTATAATTAAATGGACCTCTGAGTTATTGGAGGCAGGGATTATTCGGTAGAGGCCATGGTTGCACCCTAAAAGGAATTGTTCCAAATTAGAAGGGAACATCAGCACAATTTTAGAGAGAAAGACAAATTTAAGGCTCTTTTACTTTCTGAAGATATGAAATATTCTGTAAGAGAAACAAGAAATTTGTGTATAAGGAAAGCTCTTTAATTAAAAACCATTTTAATGCTTTGTGGGGAGGGGTAAAATGAGTCCAGGCCCTGGCCCAGAAAATTCAGTTTGGCTGTGGAGTATGCTGGGTTGGGACTGAGGAATGCTGGGAAAACCTGGAAGCCAGGTCTATTTGATATGTAAAATATGCACCTTGCATGTTTGTTTCAGGGTCTGAAACCCAACAGGGTTAAAGTGAGTTAAGACCAAAAGTCATTAGCACCTAGTCAAATGCAAAGCTGTTGAGGTCCAGGCTTGGGGGCCACTGTCTCCCACTGGAGCTGCTGCTCAGGTTTGTAGGTCAGGTTCTAGCAAGAGAGAGAGTGGGGATGAAGGAGAAGAGACTTGAAGAATGGAGACAATACAGAGGTTCTGATCAAGTCTCAAGTCTTTTTTATTGAAAGGGAGTCCGGGGTATTTATATACTTTGCCACGTGCCTTGTAGGTTTGGTTATCGAGTGTGCCTTACAAGCATGTACAGCGTGGATAGCACATCCACTGTGCGCCTTGAGGCATGGATACCACCTGCGCCTTGCAGCTGTGGGCACTAAATAGCAAAAAAAGATATGTGCGATAAATAAGATGTTTACCAGAATGTGCTCAGCTGTTGTAGGCTGTTGAAAAACAAGTCTCTTGTCAGGGTATATGGCTCGAGGTGGCTGCAAAGATGATAGTTGCTTTCTGCTACGAGTTGGCTCCCAACACAAAGCTGTAGAAGAGTCAGTTCCATTGCAAAAGGACGATTCTTTTTAGATAGAGAGGAGTATGAACTAAAGTTTTTATCTCAGCCAAGATAAAAGAAAAACAGGGCTTCTGGAATACAGGCCCTGCAGGCAGAGAAACCTTGGAAGAAGTGGCACTAACTGATGGGGGAGACACAGGTGGGTGGGAGTCAGGGAGCAGCCAGCTTCTACCTGGGTGTGCTAAATGAGGTGAAATCACTGAAGTAGAGATACTGGGCAGAAAGAACAAGGGCCAGTTATTGTCCTTGGCAGAAGCTTGAACAGGGATGAGGGAGTGTGGATTGATGTCTCTACTTGAAAGGGACCTGAGCACAAGGGGGCTTGGGAACTAGTGGTTTGTGAACTGATATTTGAAAGAGGTCTTATTTTGAGAAGAGAATCTTGCATATAAATCTATTTATTCATCTATCTCTATCAATCTATCTGTCTATCTATCTATCTATCTATCTATCTATCTATCTATCTATCTATTACTAGATACTTACCACCTTCCCCTAAGTCCGACTGAGCTACCTAGCTGATCTATGGATCCATGGAATGTTTGCAAACCCTTTTGAGCCGGCTGGTTGTATCCACAGAAAATCACCACTAGCCCTGGCAAAGATAAGCTAAGGCAATTGCGTTGTACTAAATGAAGAATTTCCCTGTAGGGTTAATCTCTTTGAGAATGTTATTGAACTTTTCAGGGGGTGGAGCCTTCCTAGAGGAAGAACATCACTGGGGCTGGAGGAGGGGGAGTTTTGAGAGTCTGTACCCTCACCCAGCTTACTCCATCTCTGCTTCCTGTGTGTGTATGGAATGTGATCAGATAACTTCTTTCTCCTGTTACCACGCCATGCCTTCCCCACCATTATGGACTCACCCTCTGGAACAGAAAGTCAAAATGAGTTCTTTCTTCTCCAAGTTACTTTTAATTTATTATGGCAACAGAAAAGCAATGAGTACAGGAATGAGTCCACAGAACAAATGCTACCTCTTGCCCACAAATGCCTCCTTAAGTCTCAGCAGGATGTGAAGTCCAAGGCAGTTTGGATGCAAACAAAAGTAAGTGCTAGAAAATGCAGGGTTTGCTACTTCTATTAACAATAAAAATGTTCCTCCAGTTAGCTTTTGTTCCACTTTGCCATCTGATTCTATTCAGGGTGGATGCAAGCTTGAGGAGAGTATCTTTAATCAGCCCATAAAGGCTGTGAACTTGTTTATCTTGTCTGGGTGCCAGAATATGAGCTAGTTAAATCTAGCTAAAACATTAAGTACCATTCAAATATTTTTTCTCTTTTCTTAACTATACAAATCCCACAGAAAATAAAAATTTCATGTCTTAATTGTGATATCGAAAGTCCCTTTTCTTCTCAGCATGCTTGAGATAGCAAAGTAATTTTCAAACTGAATGCGATTGTCTCCGACAGTCATGATTCAAATATTTAATCTACAGGGAAAATTCCCAGAGTGCCCCTCTCATCATTTCTCAGCTCTGTGGAGAATAAAAGCCTCAACTTTATATGATCTGATATTATTTCCATTATTGGTATTATGCTGTAGGCAAATATCCTTCAAGAGACACAGCCTACTACCCTCATGCTTAGTGAGTTACACATTACAGAGACCCAATCTGGCCTTCTTGGTGTGAGATTTTGTTACCCTGTAATCAACTGAGAATTTAATAACTGTAATTTCACTTTATACAGAGCAGCCTCTGGGATTTAATTGTAGATTCCTCACTCATGAGGCATCTTTCTTCCTTTCAAAGCTTTCTTTTTCTATCTAAAAGATCAAATTTCCTATAGGTTAGTTGCTTTACCAGAGAGCTTTTGGGTAGCCTTCATAGGGGCGGGTCAGAATCTATAGATTGATTATCCAGGGAATCCAATAAAAGAAAACCTTACTGAGCCAGCCACCGGGGTCCTTTCAAGGTTTCTTATTATCCATTCAGAACAAAATGCCACAGGTTAACTCTCTTTCCTAGACTGCTGGTGTTTTAATGTATGCCAAGCCAATAAATGTTATATTACAAGCAGTCTTTCTCCAAACGTAGCCTTCAGACCACCTACATACAGAACTCTTGGTAAGAGGACGAACACAAACTCTACAGGTAGTTTCTTACTCTACCGAGTCATAATTGCTGGGATACTGGACCCCTTGTTTATGCTTTAAAAAAGCCATGTTATTCTTGAGCACAGTAAAATGCTATTCTTATGCACAGTAAAGGGTGAAAGAGGTTGTCCTCTGTACACAGCAGTTTCACTCTGGGCTCTCATCATCACAAGTGCTAAATACGATATTGGCCTCCTAGACCTGCCAGGAAGAGATAAGAAGGTGGCCTGATTCCAATCCTCGGTTCTCACATGGCATCTAGGCACTGCTGTGTAATTAGAGAACCTGGGTTCATTCAGTAGGCATTAAAATGACTGGGACAATGTCTCCCTCTTAAATAAATTTTGGACAGTGAACTGCTATGTTGTTTTCAAAGTGCGTTATCATTTGTACTTTTTGCTATGTAGTTTTGATTATCTCATACACTTATAGAATGGGGTTTTCAGTACTTATGGTATTTAAAAAAAAAAAGTCAGGAGTAGTGAGATAGCTCAAAGGGTCAGGGAGCTTGCCACCAAGCCTAATAACCCAAGTTCATTCCATGGGGCCACCAATGAGAGGACAGAACTGACTGCAGCTATTACTATCAGACTTCTACATCCACACTGTGGCATAGACATAAAAATACATAAATAAATATAATAAAATGTTTTAAATGTGAACCATGTCAGGATTTCTGTCTTATCTTTCTCATGTTTTAGAAGTTGTATAACCACACCATTTTATTTTTATAATAACTAATATTGTGTAAAGTGTGGTGTACTTCATGTGGTTTTTGTTGTATACGGTAATTTTGGCGGCTTCTACATTATTAGGACATACACATCTATCGAGATGTTTGAAGCAAACAGTAACTGAATGGAAAGTTTCATGTGAGCAGAGTCCACTGTGCCACAAAGGGGCCTCTTGGTTTGAGAAGGTTTGGAGACCTCTGATTTAACTCATAAATTTGTAGACGTTAACTACAGAAGCAAGTCTTTCTTATAAATGGCCTTTCTACTCCAAAGTGGCTTTTGTGCCATAGCTGCCTCAAAGCACTGCAGAGGACACGGATGTGTGTAAATCTGCACTGACTCTTTAGCATCAATTAGTTATTCTTATTCCACACTACCAGCTAGATCACATGGAGTAGCAAGGAACTGAAGTTCTGGGCTTTGTCTCACAGCGTCAAGATGGAGAGAGGGCAGCTGTATGTAGGGTCTTTAATTCCCAGGCACTGTGACCACTATTAGTGTCATTATTTTTATTTGATTTATTAGTGTGTTGGAAGTGGGTTCTTTTGTTATCTCTCTTTAAAAGGCATGTAAAGTGAGATGGGGAGAGGTGAACTCACAGAGGCTCTTCAACACAGGACTTGTGCTCTCTGTCACCAACTGCATGATTGACAGGCTACTCCAGGTTCCTTTACAGTCATCAACATGAAAAAGGAAACTCTAGTTCCTGCTGACTAATGGAGGTTGGTGGCATATGTAGCCTGTATAATATCAGCCTTTGCTGACAGTCAGCATCCAGGGAGGAGAAGACCCTGCTGCTTTGGACCAGACCAACTGACAACCTCTAGAGACACCTTGCATGCTCCCTGTTGAAATTCCCACAGAATTGGCATCAAGGCAGATGGCATCAAGGCAGAAGTCACAGTGTGTTGGAAAAGAATGAGCAATCTGAGACAGATAGAGTACCTGATCTAAGCAAAGAGGTCCAGGAGATGAAAATTCATCAAAGACCTGCCAGCCCCTGGTCTGCATCTTCTGCTTGCTTGTAGCTATCACTGTGGCTGTCCTTTCTTGTACCGGAGGATGCAGTTTCACATGATAACCAGTGAATACAGAATAGAGTTGCTCTTTTGCACAGGAAAATTTTCTGACTGGTAGAAAATAGAAAAGGGATTAACAGCACTCAGGGTATAAGGAGTCAAGCAAAAAATGTGAGAAATAAGCAAGCCACTGATATGAACAACAGAGTGGCATTTCCACTCAACAAAGGAAGCCCAGGAGAACTGGGCCAGCATTCCCTCAAGGTGGAGAGATAAGATCTCATCTAGTCTTTTGTTCTTGCCTGGGAAATACTCTCAGAGATGGAGGTATAACTCAGGTCCTCTCCAAAAATGGTGTGTTTGTAAGCTGTGGCATTAGAATTTGATTCTAAAAAAAAAAAAGAACCAGATATATCTTGTTGTAAATTTATATATTAGCACTTGAAAGAGGATAGTACGAAGGGTGGGTCAAAGATGGGTTGAAGGTACTGATGTTAAAATATCTACTCTCCTTTCTGAGGACAAGAAGAAGAAAGATTAGCTAGAGTCAGCTGCTTGCTGGGTTATAGACCTGGCAGTACAATGAGAGAAACTCTGAATGTCCAGCTGCTATTCTTTGTAGCCAGTTACCTTGGGACCTCACTAGATCCACAGGAATTGGGCTTGGCTAACCCAGAAGCAAAGCTACTGAGAAATATATGAATACATAGTCCATCCAGCTAGAGTGAAGCTTTGTGTGCTATTCTTCACTAGAGAATGCTAATTACCTGGCATTTTCCTTTCTGAAACCCCAAATATTTTTTAAACAAGGCCTTCCTACATAGCTCAGGCTGGCCTTGAACTTGAGACCTTCCTATGACCCTCCACCTTTAAAGTGTTAGGATTACAGACTTGTACCAAGATACTTGACTTAGGCCTAAAAGTTTGATCACTGCAGTCATAGATTTAACTACTTGCTCAAATGTCTTCAAGCAACAGTATTTGCAAGGGGGGGGGGGACTTAATCTTTATGAAGACAGCAAAACTATGGCTGGCAATGATGGCTAACATTTCTCATTTTTTACCCTGTTTGGCCATCATCAAACAGAGTTTAGTTTATATTAATTCAGTTAAATTCCCAAACCAACCTCACACACTTATACAGTGTAGTTTATATAAGCTTACGATTTTCTTAATAGAATTACTCCATAGCCTTATATGATTAGTTATACATAGTACTCTTTGTTTTCCCCTATCATGAATGGAAAAAAAAAGAAGTATGGCAGTGGGATAAAGATATACAACCAATTAAAAGACTAGTGGACTGAGTATCAAGAGATATAATGTGTGTGATACAAGTTGCAAAGTGCTTGAGAGAACTCCTCCACCCCTCCCTCAAGATGAATATCAGCCATGGTCTGTTCTACTGGATTACAAGAGTTTGCACTTAATCCATGCCTCCTGCACTTTGTCTCTAGTTCCTTAGCCACCATTTCTAATATGCACGAGCCACTTCTCTCTGGAACGTTCTTGGTATTACACATCCGCAGAACATTTGGTCCTCAGTGTTACATCATTATGAGAAATGTTGCTTTCTCATTATTAGTTATTGAATACCCCTGTTTGGCAACAATGCCTTTAATAATTCCATACTTGTGGCAAGTGTCCTTTCTTTGCCATTACTCTAGACCAGATGTACTGAGACTGCATCATCTCTGGAGCTCAGACATTTTTAAAATTCTTGCTTCAGGGAAATCTTATTTTCTGTAGCAGGACATAGCTTGTATGCAGACACAAGCATTTCCTCTATGACACAGTCAGAGTTTCTCTAGGGCAGGGCCAAGCTGCTTTGTGTTGTAGTAGATCAGATAGAATTTTAGGTTTTGCAGACCTCTTGCAATTATGCAATCCCTGCTCCTCCACCATCATGCGTGGAGCCACATGAAATTTACATTATATTAATAAATAGTTATGCATTCTTTGAGCTCACTGAGAAGTTGTGGGATTTCCTCACCCTGCATTTCAGACCCAAAAATGTTTATCATGTTATCAGTGTGTCCTTCGTGACCCTTTTCTAGAGATGAGCTGACACCTGAACTTTGTGGCATGGAAGAAAGGAAATGATGAAACAGCCCAAGAATAACAACATTGTGTTCTTAAGAACAGCTAGAAGACCAGCCATTTACAGCAGACATTACTGTAGCTTATTCCATGACTTAAAAGTTTTTGTAGTGGGAAAGGGTAGTTGGAAGTGCAACAGTGGAAAACTCAGCCACTTAGAGAAAGCACAACAGGAACACCATATACCTGCTTCCCCTTGTCTAGTTGGCTTCTATTAGAGGCTCTGAACACCCAATTTGATGATATCTATGGCCGCTATTTAGTATCACTGAGAAGTCTTTCTTGATCGGAAACTCCAGCTGATTACCTCAAAGGGGTTCCCCTGTTGGTTTCTGGTGGAAGACTTTAAGTCTCCAATTGGATGAGATCTTGCTCTCTGTCTGCTGCTTCCATCCATCCACCACTCTTGACTACTCTATGCTCCATAAACTCATTCGTTCAAAACCAAAAGTGTGGCTGTCATAGACTGGTCTCCAGATTGTACAGAACATGTGAGGAACAAATATTAGTGCTCCAGGAACATTTACAAAAACAATACCTTTGGCTCATGGTAACTGATCTGGACCATTTGGAAGGTTCTCTGAATCCTCCAGAATCCCTATGACCTTTATATATTTTCACCAGTGGAGGCATCAGAATACTTTCTAATTACATTGAATAATCTATCAATAGAAAATTAGAGCCCTCCTCTGCATTTTTATCCTTCTTTGCAACTCATCCATAGTAACCCCTCCTGGAAGCTTTGCTCTTGGAGGACTTTCTCCCTATATCTCAATGTATTTAAAATAATTCTCTATGGGGAGGCATTATTTGATGAACACCCAAACCTGGAGTCCTGGCGCTAGTACTCCTGGTGCTACCATTTGCTAAGTGATCTCAGGAAGGGATTCCAGGGAGCATTTACACATTCCACACTCTGTAAAGAAACCTTTCTTCACAAGGTCACTAGAGAGCAAATGTTCTGAAGAGCACAGTCCATGTCTTCTGGCTTTAACCCCCTGTTAGCTGTGCGCCATAGAGCCAGATACTTACATTGGCTTGTAAGATCTTACAACCTTGTAAGAACTAAAGAAGGTAATGTCTGCAATCTGTTCATTCAAAGTTTTAAACACAGGAAGCGCATGAAGGTAATATCTAGAGTGTGCTCACTCAAAGCTTTGGACGCAAGAAGGTCATGATGGCGTTTGTTACTTTGACTTACGTTCACTGTTCTGCCTGTGATAGATGCTTCCTAGGTTGCAAGAGGGAGTGCATGGAGTTACTGCACATTGAATTGTTTTCCATTGCTTAGTAGGTTTGGACATGTTAAATAGCTCAGTAAATTCCACATTATTCCTTTAAACGGAGCTACAGCTTCAGGGAAAGGAGTTGGAGAGAAGGAGTAAGGAGCTTACCGCAGATACATGAGGACCTGGGATTTGATTCTGGAACCCACTTTAAGTAAAAGCCAGACAAGATGACTGTAGCGTGCACTTATAATCTCAGTACTGAGGCAGAGACGCCACTGATCAGCTAGTCTAGCCGACCTACATGGTGAGTCCCAGTCTCAGAAGCAACCCTCTCTCGAAAACCAAAACCCCAAAACAAGCAAGCAAACAATGAAGCAAACCAAACCAAACCAAAACAAAACAAAAAAGTGAACAGCATCCTGACACCCAAAGTTAATCTCTCGTTTTTACACACTTACAGATGCTGCATAGCATACAGATATGTACACACACTCATACACACATGCATATACACAAATAGACACACACACACACACACACACTTTTAAAGAAACGAAAATCAGAAATATTACTTGTGAATCACATAAGAGCCATTTTCCTAATTTTACTCCTGTGCACCCTGGTCTAGGCAAGACTCCTGGAAGTACCAATGAATTCTGAGCGGATTCAGCCTTGCTGCACTTCTGAAATATTTCAACACAGGCTTCTTTATAACCCTTGTTTTCCTCCTTTCCTTCTCTATTCCCTGACACCTCTGAAAGCAATTTTTAAAACTCAACATGAACTGTGAGAATGAATTACTGCAATCCCTCTACAGCCACGGGGATCACGTTCTTTCATGAGAACCAGTGTGGTTGGAAGGCTGCAGAGGAAAAATCAAGGGCTCCTAAAATTAGTGGTTGGGGCAAAATCAACGGGGGGCTGGGGACGGCTTTGGCTGGTTTTTAAAATGCAATGGATACGTGTTCCAAAGGCTTTGAGTCTAAGACAAACCAGATTTCTTATGTCAACACCTTATTAAAAGGCTGATGGCAATCTGTTTCCTGTACCTATCTTCTGTAGAGACCTGCTATTTTTTTTCTTTCTGAAAACTCTTTCTGAATTATTCTGTATGTTTTGGGGCAATTTTTCTGTTTTTCCAAGAGCATCATAAAAATTGAGGAGGATCCTCCTATGGCTCTTTTATCTAGACTGAATCTCTTTGAAGTTTTCTTTTGTATTTGAAAATTTTAAATCCCTGTTCACTGTCTTAATCCACAGTCATCTGTTTCTACTTTCCTCTTTTATTTCTGCAAGCAAAATGATTTGTAATTATTGAAAGTGTTTTTTTTATCAGATAGCTTAGTAATCAAATGCTCATGTTTCTGGATATTTTTCTCCTATGAAGAGGTACAGCTGAAATGAATGTCATGTGTATACTTTACCCTGTAGAGTTGTGTCTTGTCCATACATATAAAGAGGCAACTGCTAAGTTCTTAGCATATGTGTTTTACGTGGACATGTGGTCTTTTGAATTTTTGAATATTTTAAATTTTAAAATTTCATACAAAATATCATCATTGGGACCAGCAAGTTTTACCTGTAAAGGTCCAGGTGATAAATAGCTTAGACTTACAGGACCATAAGCATGGCACTGATACTTGACTGTGTCAATATAGTGTGACAAAGGTCCTTGGAAATGCGTTAATTAAGTGTTACAAGTGCTTCAATAAAACTTTATTTGGAAACACAAGTGGCTGGGTGAATTAGAACCTCGAGGCATAGACTGGAGAAACCTGACTGAGATCATTACTTTTGCTTCTGTGGATGAGGAATAGGACAGAAAGAGGTGAAGCTTAGCATCTTTGGGTCCATAGTTCTATATCATAGAATAGCCCTGACACAATTCTCCACAGCTCTTCTGACATGCATGAGCTGAACAGTTTGCCACTCTCTCCCAGTAGCCCCTCCGAACTCCCAACCCAGTTTGCTTGACTTATAAACAATGTTTACATGTCCTCTGAAGGGTTGTCTCTGTGACTTCAGGAGGACAGGGAGGTCAGTACAGGAGGAAGAATGAGAACAAAGTCAAAGATGTGTACATCTAAAAATTCCTGTAATAAAACTCATTGCTTTGCACACTAATTTAAACTAACATATACATGCACATACAAAGACATACATACATACATACATACATACATACATACATACATACATACATACTAAATCTTACACCAGTGACAGAGATCAAATGATAGCTCAGGGCCTTCTCAGTCTGTTCCCTAGAATTTTGAGGGTGATCAGAAAAGTCTCCACCTTATGACCAAATTAGAACTGGGATTATCAACTCTAATCCTGTCCAACACAAAGATTTGCTGAGTCAGTCCTCTGATATCTGGCATTTTAAAAAGGTTCCAGAATATTTCCTACTCGTTGTAATACTTGCAGAATTGCCCCAATGAAGCAAACCTGGTAATCCAATTCACATTCAGGCGACATACTTTAAATTCCTTCTAAACAGAAAAGCATAATGATGCATCTTCAGGACAGAGTCAATTAAATTTAAGAATATCTATTCAAGATGCAATTAGCAGAGACTGGAGTCTGCCTGTCTGTGGCAGTGAGCTCGATGCTCTGTATTTTAAGAACTGTACATCTTTAGACCTTCCTCTTAACCTCTCTGGTCTCAGCATACTACCCTAAGAGCAGAACAATTTGACACTGTCCCCAGTATCTCCTCCAAACCGCCAACTGTGTCTGCTTAACTTACTAGCAATGAGGGTAGTCCTTCCTTCCTTCCTTCCTTCCTTCCTTCCTTCCTTCCTTCCTTCCTTCCTTCCCTCTTTCCCTCCCTCCTTCCCTTCTCCCTTCCTTTGTTTCTTCCTTTTTTCCTTCCTTTTTTCTTTTGTTTTACTGTTCTTATATTAGCATAATGGGTCAAGGGTTTAATTATCATATTTTCAAATATACATGTCAATTTTCTTGTTTCTTCTCCTTCCCCCACTGCACTCCCACACCCAACCTGCTAGTCCTCTCCCCACCTAGAAATCTGTCCTTCTTCTTCCATGTTGGGTACTGTATTACTCTGTCTCCCCCCAGTAAGATCTTTCCATCTTAAAAACCATCAAGGATACTTGTAGTTGGAACACTGACTTTGGAATTCTCTGAACGATTTCCTGTCTGTTGCCTGTGTTTTTGGTGGGGTGTGAGAAAACTCCTGCTGTTTTCTGCTCACTGCTCACTACTGGCTGCTCACTGTTTGAAAGACATTTAAGGAAGGCATAGCTCTTCCACCTGGCCATGCACAGACACCCTCCAAGGAGCTCTTGAAATTACTAGGGGTCGGTTGATAACTCCAAAACAATGAAATCCAAATCTATGATGGAAATCAGGTCTTGGACAGTGGGGGAGGGGACAGTTCCGGGGAGGGGACAGTTCCAGGGAGCAACCAACATCAGAACATCAGCTCAAGAAGCAAGAAGACCCAAAGTGATCGATTACAAGAGCCACCTGGATTCCTATTAAAAGGGCAACACCTCTGCCCCAGACCTAAAGTTTTCAGGCTGAACGATAATCAGGATGATTATTGTGTCGTCCTTGCTCAGGGGCCATGCTAATCTCTGTATAGTTCCAATTTTAGTGTATGTGCTGCTGAAGACAGCACCAGGATGATTTTTGTGATCAACTAAACATGGGAAAATCTGCATCAACGTGATGCTGACTCCGTCAAATTGATTCCATCTATTATAAAGACTTTCCTGCAACCCAGGTTTGAATTGAAATGAACTCCATTACAAAGGACAGACTCATAAGAAAAAAATGGAGACTGTTGGCATTTGTGTAGTGTGTATACATAGGAGGTACTCAAAAAAATATAGGCTTCTGAGAGATGGCATTGAGTTTCACCTTATACAGCTTTCTCAGTGATGGGCTATAAATGTTTAGAGAAATGACAAACCAAAGGAAAAGGCCATGTGTATGTTCATGTGGGCACACTTGATGGCCATGAGTGTACAGGTACATGTGTGCATGTGGAGACCAGAGGTCAATTTTGACACTGTCCTTCATAACTCTTACATCTTGTTTTATATTACAGGGTCTCATTGACCTGGCTCTCCAAATAGGCGAGGCTGGCTACAGCAGGGGTCTTCCTCCCCAGTGGCAAGCCAAGCACTTTGTTGAATCATCTTCCCAGATCCTCTTATTACCTCTTATTGGGTCAATGTCAGAGTGCACACAGCTCCCTGCCGATTTCCATTCCTCCTTCTGTCCCAGTAGCAAAGCGTCAAGCTTGTAAAATGTTCCTTAGACTTCCTCAAACTGTCTTTCTACAGAAGGGGTTACTCACCTGTTTGTCCTTAAACTGTGCCCACTAAAGGGGAATGGACGTTGTACACACATCTCCCTTCTTATCAGGCACTATTTTACTCCTCCACAGACTCTGGCTTTTCACTTTGGTGTCTCTCCTGTCATATGCAGCTTGCCCAAATATTAGACTTCTTTGTATCTTAGGACAAATTAGATTGCTGAGAACCATGCAGGAGGAACGACAGAAGGCTTTAGAACTCATGGAATGCTGCCCATGGGTTACCACTGCCACATGGGTGGGCCTCAGTGTAGCACAGCCCCCAAGGACTATGTGTCCTGAAGACACTATGCTCTTACGGCATTCTGCTCTGCTTGCTGCCCTCACATCCCTCTTGATCTAAGAATTACATGAGAACTCTAAGGGGGCTTCCAACCCCTCACTGGACAGCATCTTTGGCACTCACACTTCTAATGCTTGATCTCTTTCAGGCAATGGTCTTGGAGCAGATTAATGATTCTATCACCAACCTTGAGAAGAACCCTAGAGATGTAGATTGTCAATGACTACCACCCTTAGGAAACATTCGGAAAAATAAAATTGATAGTGAAGCTAGGTTGAGATGTTTGTACTACTGGCTCTGATATAGAAAATCTTAGGGAGCAATATGAAGTTCAGAAAGGCACACTCTTATTAGTTTTAATGGTTATGAAACAAGAATTGTGACATCACTGGCTGACGTGACTCTCACTGACACTGGACTGGTGATGATTGATTCTTATACCCATTTTTCCCCTCAGCTTCCTGATATGATTTAATAAGAATTATTGATTAGTAGATACACATTTTGAGGATTTGAGGTAGATGTACCTGATTTTATATTAAAGTTTAGATGTATGACTCTTTTAAGATTCTTATAAGATTATTTTTAAATATATATAATAAAATAATTATGTTTAATTTTTAATCCTTTATTTGTAACAACAAATTGCTGCCTGTTAGTGAGAGAAACTGGTTGAGAAAACTACCTTGCTTTCTTACACTTTGTTAATCTATAACAAGTTGCTTGGTTATGAATCTACATGAGTTTTTAAGAATAATTTGTTGTTTTTTCAGTACTACCTAATGTTATATCTTTCATTGAAAAACACATTGTGATTTTAAAACTCATTGTTTTTTTTTCATAATCGTTTACTAGAAGAAAATTAAAATGTAATCACATTGTAATTGTATACTGTTTGAAAGATTTTGCTGGGATATATAAGTTGTGCAAGAAAGAATAAAGTGGGTTATGGTATGGTAGGGTATGGTGTGGCTGGAACATTGTCTCTCCCATCTGTTAACTATGTATGTATGTATGTATGTATGTATGTATGTATGTATGTATGTATATATGTATAAAGTTTGTGTGAATGGGGGTTGGAACACTGTTCCTTCCACCCACCAGTTTTGTATATTTATTTATGTATGTGTGGAATACTTAGAGCCTGCTTGTTGGAGCTTTACTCTAACCATTCTATGAGTGAATATGTATATGCCTATCTATAGGTCTGTAAACATGTATATATGTATGCATGTATGTATGCATGAATATTTGTACGCATGAAGTTACTGAACTCTGACTTTTGTTTCTTCCTCTGTGTGTGTATGTGTGTGTGTGTGTGTGTGTGTGTGTGTGTGTGTGTGTGTTTCTGTGTATGTGTAAATGTTCTCACTTTCCTTCTCTTTCTTGCTGGACACAAGGAGGCTAAAAAAGTTCATAATTTTTCTGCTGGCCATAGAGAGCCCTAGAAAATTAAACTTTGTTCCCTTAGTTTTTAAGAAAAAATTTTTTAAGAAAAAAATTCTTCTTAGTAACTTCTCTAATCGCTAGCAACCTTTGGTAGTAGCCCCTGTAGATATCTGGATCTACCTCGGTCAGCAGCTTTAAGCATTGATTACCCCCACCCCCCAACAGCTGCCTGCCTCAGTTTACCCACTACATGGATGCCAAAGCCAGAGTCATTGGCATTAGATGTCTATATCTTGTCTAGCACTCTTCTTTCTTTGGTCCTCACTGTCTCTGGAAGTTACACCATAAAAATAGAACTGCTTGTATGTTTCTTACATTAGAACAGGAAAGTCCCGCTAGTCATTCAGAGGGGATCCTCAGCGTACCTTGTGTGCGCACCTGTGAGCAGATCGTGTGACTTCTGTGGCCTGAACACTTCAGCAACGATTCTTACTAACGTTTTTCAAGCTAACGATTGTTAGCTTGAAAACTTGCCGATGCTGAACAGAGCAGGCGATTCTGAGTCCACTTGTGGCTAAGTGCATTGTTTTATACTCACGGCCAATCCTCAGCTTTCCATGCTGTAAAGTAGAGAGGAGTAATGGGAGGAAACTCTTGATCTTCAGAAACATAGAGAGAAATGCCAAGTGTGAGGCAGAGCGCTGGGAAGGAAGGGTAGTAGGAGGGTAGAAGCAGAAGGGTCTTCATCAACTGCAAGGTCGCATATGTTCTAGCCCAGTAATGAACGTGACAACTGAAATCACTGAGGCTTGCTTTTTTCCAGTGTGGACTAAACAGAGAAAGTCATATTATCATTCCAGGAACAATCAGCTCTGCCTGGACATTAACAAAAGGGGGGTTTTAGAGCAGACTGTGCAACTGATTTGTGTTTTCAAAGTATTAATGATCTCTCAGCTTCAACTTTCTTATCATTAGATATGATACCTGGACGTGATCAAAGTGTCTATGCCACAGACTGTGGACTCCATGTGGACTCACTGATCTTGGGCTTTAGCCATAGCCTTCCTCATTTTTAACTTTTTTTTTTTTAAAAAGAAATACTGAAGTTTCCCTTTTCATTCTAAGACTCAATTGTATATACTACAATGCTTTAGTGGCAGGGTTATACATTTTATCAAATTAGTTGTCAGTATTTCAAAAGTCGACCATTTCACATAAAATGTATCAGTTCCACATTTTCCTAGAAACTTGGGTAATTGCATGGCAAGAATCCTATTTTCCTATATAATGATTCACTATCGAGCCTTTATATGTGGTATGGACACTTCAATTTGCAAGAACCTCCTCTACTCTCTATTGCATCCCAGACAATGAGACACATTGGTAGTCATTATCCTCCTGTCCACCTCCTATTATGACACAGGCAAAGGGCAATGGGACAGTTACTGCGCTCAAAGGCAGTCTGACAAAGAGGCAAATAGGAAAGAAGGAAATTGAAGAAGTAAAGATTCCTTTAAGGGATAGGGAAGGTGTCTCACTTGGTAAACTGCTTGCTATGTAATCAGCAAGATCTACTTTGGAGCATGCATTCTCACATTTACATCCACACGCACAAACATGTATACATACACACATTTAAATAAGTAATCCATCATTCTAATTTCCGAGAGCTTCCTAGCCGCCATAAGCATTTCAGTGTGAAATCTGTGCCTAGAACATCCATTCCAGTTCTGGGTACTTCTGGACATTTGAAAACTGGCTTTTTACCACCAGGACAGTGCTCTGTGGGAATGATAAGGGTCTTGGAAGGTAGAGCTATAATGTCCTCTGCCCTTCTGCTTCCTGAGGGTACGAATCCTAGGCCCCTAGGTCTCTGTCATTACAGTGCTGTTCTTCCGTGTCTGCAGCATGATTAAAAGTGCATGAGCTTTGAATTCAAACTCGGTAGTGTCAAACCTGAACTTCATCCCTTTCAAGATATGTGAAGATGTGTGAATACTTACCTTAGGATCCTTTTCATAGAGTTGGGCTGGTCAATAGCACTGGACCTATAGAGCTATTATGGAGAGTAGATGAGAAGAGCTATTGGAAGGAACTGAGCAAGGCTTCACACATAGTGAGTACCAGCTAGCATGTAACGATGAGTTTCTTCACCACCTTGATACCGTCATCTACCCTGTATGCTGAATGCTCACTGTAGCCTCATAAAAACCCAGAACCCAGAGTGCCTTGTGATTGCCAGCATTTACACATGGTATTATATATGCCATTGGCATTGGTATTAATATATGCTGTTTTGTGAAACTGATTAAGCATGCTTTATGTAGCTCCAGGGAAAGTTTTCAGACCAAGTAAGTAGAAGCTAGGAAAAGATGTTGGCTCAATATCATGATGAATTTTCTTTTAGTTGGAGACAGAAAGCAGGGAAATGGACTCGTTGTTGCAGGGAGAGCAGCCCATCCCTTGCAAAGCTAAATGATTGTGCCTGGGGAATACCGTGGGGCGTCTATCCACACTGTTATCCACAAGCTACATGTGGCCACTTACATTTACTTGAACTAGAATAAAATTAAAGTCTGGCTCTTCAGTTATGCTCCTCACACTTCAAGTGCTAATGGTAAGAGCCACACATGGCAGTGGCTGTGGTTACTTTATTAGACAGCACTGAAAATTCTGATGGAGAACTCCATTTTGAATCCAGTCCTTGGGAAAGATGGAGGCCAGAAGCATGGGGTAGAAATTCTAAAGGAGAAACTCAAGTTGTTGAGTGGAGGAACACTTGCCTGGAGATGCCTGCATTTCAGGTCTCTCTCTTACCCTAGGCAGAGCAATGTTTCTGAGCCTTAACTTTCCATCTGTAGAATTAAAACTTGGCCCTGAAGGTGACTATAAATATACTGGATGAACTTCAGGTTTTGCACCCATCACAAGGTGTGATGAGTTCTGTCCATAGCAGGAGGGAAACATATGTTCGATGGCCTCTACTATAGAAAGCAGGCAATGAGCCAGATCATGTCAGACTAGAGAGCTAACCCACCATGAACACTAAACAGTGCACCCTACACTGAGCTGAGTTTCTTAAACATGGAGTCTTAAACATCCAATTCTGATAGTCAAAACAATTTGTAAAAGTAAATATGAAATCATACATGTTTATATGTGTGTTGGTTTACACTGATTGCACTAATCTGTAGTAAAGCTTGTAGCTGTATATGAGTCCATGTATACAGATGTATGAGTGTGTCCGCATGTTTGTGTGTGCATGTGTGTGTGTGTACATACATGTGTATAAGAGTACATAAATGTCGGTGGACACTAGAAGGCAGTTTCAGCTGTCACCACCCTCACCCTCACCCTTGTTTTTTTTTTAAGTCAGGTCCTCTCAGTGGCTTGTAGGTTTATCTGGTCAGCCAGCCATCCCCCATGATTACCTGGATCTGCTTTGCCAGTGGTATCTAGCTTTGTAAGTACACAACACTATACCTGGCTTTTTAAAAGAAAAAAAAACCCATCTATTCTAGGACCAAATTGATAACTTCCGTGGCAAGCACTTTATAGGCTGTGTTATCTTCTCAGGCCAAAACCATTTTTGTTGGTTAATAATTTTTAATTTTGGGAGGGGGAATTTCATACATGAATATTAAATTTACATTATTTTCACTGCTAATTTTTTCCTCTCAGTCCTCCTGTGTACTCCCCAACTCTGCTTAAATACATTACTTCTTCTTTAATTATTATTGTTACATATATGTGAGCATGTATAGATGTGTATAGATGTACGCACACACACACACACACACACACACACACACACTCACATACACACTCACACCTACTAATTATGACTGGCCATTTTAGATTTAATAGATTATCAGGAGTTTTATCACTGAAGAAAGCTGATTCTCCCTCTCTCAGTAGTCATTAATTGCCTTTTTAGTTCTTAATGTAGGTAGGGGTTGAGTATTGTAAAATCTCATCCATCCATATTGGCATGTTAATTGATTATCATTATGTAGTCCTTGCTTATGCAACTACATTTTTGAGATTTGGCAGTTTCAGCTTTTCTGTTATGTCTAGAAGAGACTGTCTAAAAGCAGGCATTCTGGTACATTCTTGAGTTCTTATAATCTTTCTGGCCCCTCTTCTATGATTGTCTCTTAGTCTTAGGTGTAGAGTTGCCTTGTAGATGTATCACTGGGCACACCATAGTCACCTATTCTCTACATTTTGTCCAGTCATGACCTTCTGTAATAGCTTTCCAAGTAATTGCCAAAAGAAGTGTCTTTGATGAGGGTTAAGACCTATTCTTCTATGTGGATAGAAAGATATGCACTTATAACACAGCTCTAAATTATATTCATTTAGGAAAATGACAAGTGGTGGGTTTTTCTGTAATGTATGTGACCTCTCCTCTAGGGTCTGGATCCCCTCTGTCCATCGGTAAGTTGTAGGGTTTCAGTACCAGGCATGGATTTCCTCCTATTGAGCAGAACTTAAGTCCAAATAGACATCTACTGGTTACTTTCCCCAAATTAAAGTAGCATTATAACACCATTAGATATGTCTTGCTAATCTGGACTGGACATTGTCGTCGTTTGTAGCTATACAGCTGGAGAGGAATAGTGACTGCTTTTCTCCCTTGGCAGTGTTTCTAGCACCTTCAGATACTATGAAAGTCAGTGCTCAAAGGACTTACAGGTCATTTTGATCTTGATTCTGCTAAAATCTGTGTTTAAAGTGTGCTGTGTCTTCAGCAATAAGGTCTTGCCATCAAATCCTTGAAGAAAAACAGGGGCAATGGCAATTGTCTATTTTGGTTTTGGAGTTCTTAAACCTTCTGACCCATGACTCAAAGGGAGGTTTCTCATGCCTGTCACAGGGGTTTTTTGTTAGTCTGTGGTTTTGCACAATATTACTCCATGTGGCATGCACAAGTGCACCTGTCTCTGTGTGTGATTTATTTATTTGTTTATTTATTTATGTAATTTAAACCATATGTATGTAGACATTATACATATACATCATATATATATATATATATATATATATATATATATATATATATATATGTGTGTGTGTGTGTGTGTGTGTGTTTTTAAGTAAACATAACATAATATGCTCCATATGGCTCTGCCAAAGGTCCTTAATTTTTTCTTTTCTTCTTTTATTGGATATTGTATTTATTTACATTTCAGATGTCATCCCCCTTTCCTCATTCCTTAGTTTTTTTAAAATCACTCCTTCCTCACTCTTCTTCTGTGTTACTCTCCCTCCCCCTTCCCAGGTAAATCTTGCCTCATTTCCCCGTTTCTACCCTCATAGCACCTGTGTCCTATTAGCCCCTTCTGTAGTGTTCCCGCCAACCCCGCCAACCCTGCCTCCCATCCATTTTACCTTCCTGGCTTCTGTGGCTAACTTAGATTATATACTCACATCTAAAGATACAAAGCTAGGGTCTATAAATGACAAAGTGTTTCACTGTTTTCACTGTTCAGATGTGTGCTTTCCCAGTTTGCACTTGGGCAGGCAGGGCTGGGGTATGGATACATTTCTGTCTAGGACCATTTTTTACAACTGTGCTTTCAGCCCAGCTGCCTTGTTTATAAGAAATGTGAGGAAATCTGCAGAGGCTGATGTCCTTTGTGACACAGAGATAAAGATAGCATGTTCATGTCTCCTCTTACCAATGACACTGTCAGCTCTCAGTAGACAAGAATTATATCTACAACATTTGTTTCTCCTCTCCTTCCCAGAACAGTGCTGAACACACAAGAATTCAGGTACTATTTAGATAACTGAATGGAAGTAAATCTTCTAAAAAGGACATTGTATCCGAGAACTGTTTCTTACTTACCAACCTGCTTTAGGGAAACTGGCCCATGTTGATGTAGCAGAGCAAGGCCCACTATGTTATCACTCTGCTCATTAATGAATGCCTGTGGTCAGGATGGAAGGGGCTGTTTGTTCTCAGATGGATAACAAGTAGTATAGACAAGGGAGATAGTGTTGGCTGATGAGGACCAGCATTGTTCTCTTGGGTTCATTTTCTCATTTAATTTCTTAAAGAACTGTTATCACTTATGGTTACTTTTTGACAGCTCCCAATCTTGTACAGTGAGGACACTCATATGACTTGATGTCTGGCTTCTCTGCTATGCCAGCCACGTAGAAACCTACAGTCTCAGAAGCGGTTAGGGGAGTTCTATTAAGGAGAGGAAGAACAAAAAGCAGCTGTTAGCAGCTGCGTCCTTTCTGAGTTCTTTCTATGGTTTCTTGTGTGGACATCCAAGGGAATGGAGAACTGTTTTCATATCTAGTATATCAGTGGAGATATGTTCAACCTTGTAGATTCTAACTTATGTTTGTTCACGTCTCTCGGCAATAACAAAATATCCCATTGTATATTAGATTTTGGATTTTGGAAATCAGACTTTTTTTTAAGATATTAGAATGGTAAAAGGTAAGGCATGATAGTAATCCCAGTAGTTAGAGAGCTGAGGCAGAACAAGTTCTAGCTGATGGCTAGCTTGGTCTATGTAATAAGTCTCTGTCTCATAACTAAAAAATAAATAGGCAATTAACACTAGATATATTCACATGTTGTTTCATAGGCTATTCCCTTCCAAATGCATTATGTATTTGTTAAGTAAATCACGCTGTCTGCAGGTTGTCCTGGTAGTAGTTTCAGGGAGCCAGTATTCCACAAATGTATTTACTCCTATCATAGTAATAAAAGTCAGAGCCAAAGAGCTCCATAGCTGATCCTATTTTTTTTTTAAAACACTGATACCTACTTGGTATGTGTGCTTTTGCACAGCCTCCTATACTTACTGAATTCTCTGTACATGTGGTTTACAGGGTTATTTCATTAAATGCCATTATTCTAGTTCTGTCTTAATTTTTCTTAACTTTGTATGTTAGATGTCCTTTCATGGCTTCTTATTGGGCTCCTGGTTTATAAGGCCAAAACATCTACTATATAATTACATCATCAACATCTCATTTAAGTGAAAAGTCTAAAGTTAGAGGTTAATTAATGGTTTCTGAACAGCCCATCAGCTGAAAGAAACCTACGACTTATGCAAAGCTAAGATTTACTGTGTGTGTTTGTCTTGAGTTTGTTTCATATGATCTCAGACTATAATCCATACAACTACCATTTTGCTACGTTGACAGCCTAAAGTGGTTTTTAGTAGGTTTTCATATGACTTTTTTGAAATGTTTTTAATGTTATTGATCCTGCCCTCTGTTCGATACCCAAACAACCCAGTTCTTAAAATCGTTTTCATCAGCACTGAGAAAGGTTTCTAATAACTCTTGGATTGGCCTCAGTGGTAGACAGGTTAATGACCCTCCCAAAGATGCCTAACCTCTCATATCAGTTATAAAGAGATTTTAAGGTTGCAGGTAAAATCAAGGTTATCAGAGCCGACTATCATAAGGTATGTATCTTGGTTTGTGTGGATAGCGGAGTAATGGTCAGAGAAACCTTTAAAATAAAATGGGATACAGGAGAGTAAAAGCAGAGTATTGGCATGCCATGATATGAGAAGAGCTCTATCCTTGGTGTCTGTAATGAAAGAGGGAGCAGAGTTAAGCCAAGGTGTGTAGGTAGCTAGCTAAACAGTATAGCTTTACAGCCAAAGAGTATAGACAGCCCAGAGAAGCTGGAAATATGAGGGTCAGGTTCAGACTCATCTCTAGAGCTCCAAGGAAGCAACATAGTCCTGTCTAGCCCTCAGGCTTAGCCGCAGAAGACTCATGCCAGATTTCTGAATTTAGAAACTAAAAGTCCATGGATTCATTTTGGTTCAAGCATCCAAGTTTGGGATAATTTGTTATAACCTCCAACAAACACTGCTTCATAGAATGCTAAGTTATAACTGGAACTAAATTTTCAAGATCAGAGTTGAAAGCGGTGATCTTTCCACCTTTCCACCTCTATGCTTTTCAGTAGAGTCATGTGGAATCTTGCCAGCTAGCACCTTGACAAGAGTCATATTAGCAACACTGGATACATTGAGCAATAAATGACAACTCTTTGCTCCTTTGTAAGGTCTTGGCTTTAGTGGGCCCACAGGCTCTTCATTCTAGGCGAGTAGAGTCATCATAAACCCCATATCATAGAAATTAAGATCAGTGTATGTCAACCATCGTTCTCAGCTATGGCTGTAATGTTGGTTCATTTGTCATCTTCAATGATGAGATTTAATAACCCAGCTTTAGTGGCCCTTGTAGTCCTTGCCTGCACTTGGTGACTTGGCGGAAAAGGTTTATTCTACAGGTCTTCATAGAAATCCACACCACTGTGTAAGCTTACAGTACCAGTAAGCACTGGCTTTCTCAGCAGCCACTCAACTGAACCGTTATAACAGTCTGGAAGACTGGGGCAATATCAGCATTTATTCCCTCTGTAAGGCTGTTTGCCCAGTTATGGTTACAATATGTGCCATGGTATATACCCTGGTACTCAAATTAGAATTAGAGTTAAATTAGATTTGCCAATACAACCTTCCTCAAGGCAGAGGAAGCCAGTTTCATTTGTTTTCCAATGTGCTCTGACAATGGGATGGGATCAGAAGGCGAGGTCAGAGTTCACCATCTTAACTACACAACAGTTGATCTCTTTTCCTTAGTCACAAATGCTCACTCTGCAGGTTGAAAATTTCAAATTGGTAGTACTAATATTGTCACAGTTAGTCACTTGAAATACTGTCTGTACACATAAGCATGACATATGCTACTATTTAAATTCGCAGCTTGGCCTCACATGAAGATACAACGATGCTAAAATCCCTGATTTCTATGGAAATGTTCACATTTTATGCAGAGACAGAAATCATTGTGCCAGACACTACCCCACTGTCAACATTCTGCAGCCGCGAGAAAAGTTTTATTATGCTCTAATGAAAACTAAAATTTATTGGTATCTGTTATTATTCGTCAAATATTAGAGGAGCTGGTGAGAGGCTTTTAAATCACTAAGTTTAATGTTCACAAGAAGTAAATGTTATGTTTCTAATCTCTTGTATGATGATGGATTAAGGCAGAGTACGGTTTTATACTAGGAAGGTAATAAGGAAAATAGAGGTTTGCTGTAAGTGCAAATTAATTGTTAACGTATACTGACTCTTCTCATGACACTCTTAAAACTCTGAAGTAATGACTTTATAGGTGGGAAGACAGCAAATACCAGCTGCCTCTGCTAGGTGTGGAGCAAGAAGCAGCAGGGTTCATCTGTAGATTGGTAACGTCTGAAAAACTGAGATACACAGAGAGAGCCATCGTTTCTTAGTATGTGCTAATTGGACACACATTGAATCAGGCAATTATATACAGTATTTAATTCAGCTGTGACAAGAAGATATGTGTCTTATTTCCATGTTATAGAGTGGTAGATTTACCTGTGTTCATATAGCTAGAGTCACAGTGATGTCATATTATAAAATCAATGACCACATCATTAATATTCTGTCACTCATCTGCCAAATAGCCCCCAGCTTGTCATTAAATAATGTAACATACTAGATTGGCTATTTAGTCAATGGAAGGAGTTTTACTCTTGAGTGTCAAAATAGAGACAAGTTACGTTATTGGGCTGAGATCGAGGGGCGTGAGTTTGTGCTTGAACGTGTTCCTATTGTATGAATTCTTGAATTGCAAACTTCTGAGCTGTTTTCTAAGCAAGATGGAAATAGCCTTTCTGCCTTTGATATTCACAGGCTTCAAGTGACTGAATGGTCTATGGGTGGGGGGGTGAGGTGGGGAGCCAAGCTCTCATGGGAATTCCCACAGACACTGTGAACAAAGACAACTCTGTAATTACACTGCTACATACTGGCTAATTCTTTTTGTATTTTTAATTTTTATTTATTCTTCTCTCATATACTACATCCTGACCTTCCCCTCCCTCCACTCCTTCCAGTCTTCGACCACTTCTCTAGAGCCACTTCTGTCCTCAGTCTCCCACCATCCAGACAGCATTTAGGTTGAGCTTTGAGCAATTAGAATTTTCATTGACTAAAAACAAAAAAAGTAACATCTTAGCTGGGTGTCATACCACAATCTTACAGGCTTTAGTTTGCAGTATGAGTACGTTACAGAAATGGGGAGAGAATGTAGTTGAGTTGTTCCTATAGAAAATGCAAAAGTAGATTGTCTTAGTTAGATTTTTGTCAGCTTGATGCAAGCCAGGGTTGTTTGGGAAGATGAAGCTTAAGCTGAGAAAGCGCAGTCTATCAGATTGGCCTGTAGGTAGGTCTGTGGGAGCACTTTCCAGATAATGACTTACGTGGTTACCCCAGCTCACTGTGGGCAGTGACACCTCTGGGCAGGTGGTCCTGGGTTGTATAAGGAAGCAGTCTGAACAAGCCACAAGGAGCCAGCGAGCAAGCAATACTCCTCCATGGCCTCTGCTTCAGTTCCAGCCTCCAGGTTCCTCCCTTGAGTTTACAGCTTAGCTTCCTCTGAAGATGGTCTGTAATCTATGAGCCAAATAAATGCTTTCTTCCCTAAATTGCTTTTGGTAATGGTGTTAGAAAGAAAACTAAGAGCTATTATTTAATAACAAACCCATTTTGATTTAAGGAAAATGGGAACAAAAGCCCGGAAAGCAAGTAGTTTTGGAATGAGTTACCTACCCAGAAAGAGATAGGCATGCAGTAAGCAACACTACAAACAGATTTAGTTCCGAACAACTATTACCTTGAAAGAAACATACAAAAACATGTTAGTGAACAATGAGCAATAAAATAAGAATATAAACCATTTTAATCCATCTTAATCCCAATTTAGGTTTTGTGTCCATTTAAATTGCATAAAACTTGTGCTGCAGCTTCTTTCTAATTAATTTCAACTGTTCTGGCTCAAAATTGGTTGAACCAAACTAACTAAACTTTTTCCTGGTTTTAGATGTTATTAACTGGTAGAGACTACCTGGGGTTGAATTTTACACTATTTTGTTTTACAAAGCCTGAGACCTAGCAAGAACACGCACACACACACACACACACACACACACACACACACACACACACACTTGGAGGCTAGGGCCACTATTGGAGTACACACCCTGTACATAACATGTACTCAGTGTACATTTAGGAAGAGTGAGAAGGAGTAAGTACTTGCTCTGAGTCTCAGTGGAAGAATGAGATTTGCATTCATAGCAAAGACAAGGAAGTGACTTCAAGGCTGAGAAAGTGAGTTCAGGGAGTGCTGGGTTACAATTTTTATTTATTTTCTCCTTTGTGTCAAACTTGGGCTAAATGATTTGTAGAATTCATTTCACTTTTTTTTGAAGCAAATTTTACAAGGTAAATAATTCTTTCCAACTTGATAATAAGAAAGATGTTCCTCTCAGACCCTGGTAATTTTTCTAAGGCTTCATAGTATCAGAATCTTCACGGAAAAAAAATGGCAATTTACCATCTAAAACATATTCTCCTGACCCCTAGGCCTTACTAGCCTGCCCATAACATGAGCAAGAACCTACACTGAGCAAGTGTTTCCTGAGAAAATTGGAAATGGAAGAAGCATAAATAAGGAACACTTTAAAATTAAAAACAATACCTTCTGGCTGATTATTTTGGTAGGACTTTCCTGGGACTTGTAGAGAAAAACAAAACACATGCATTTGTCTACCTATAATCACTGCTGGCATCCCTCAGGATCTTGAAACACAAAGTAACTCATAGCCTTCTGCTGGTCAGACCCTATTTTAGATGTTGGGAAAAATTATTTAACATCCCTGTGCCTAAATTATGTACAAATCAGAAAGAATGATTGTACTTATGAGGATTTGTAGATAGTAAGTGAATTTACACGTGTACATGATGTACACATGAATAGTTTGTGCTGAGTAGACAGGACCCAGTGCGATTATGAGATGTGAGAGAAAAAGAAAAACAAAAACAAAAATACCAACCAACCAAAACAAAACAAAATAAAACGAAAAATCTTCAAGCTACAGATGCCTCTCCAGAGACTGATCGCATTCAAAGATGCTTGTGTTCTGACCTCTATGGTGGCTACAGATTGTATTCAGTTATGCCTGTAGTCTGACCTCTGTGTTGTTTGGTACACTCTGAATCTTGATCATGACTCGTCTACTGCTTCTGGAGCTCACAGACCACTTTTCCCACCTCTTTTAGGTTTACCTCAATTTCCCTTTTTCTTTAAACAGGTATAATAAAGTATGTACTTCACAGAGTTCATCTAAGGACTTAGGGGATTGCTACCCATGAATCAGTTTGATATTACCAGCATCAAAACAGTGATATTGTTTATATTTCCTTGTGGTCCCTCCTGAAGGCTCTCAAACAGCAATGTGTTCTTGTTCATCCATAGAAAATCAGAATTCTCATAAATGCCCCAGGCTGTCCTGGAGTCACCTCTGTCTATTTAGTAGCCTTGTGATTAACCGGTACAGTTGTCTGTACATGTGCAAAATCTCTTCAGGCTTTAATAATATTGCAGGAGAGACATAAATATGAGGCAAAAAGAAGCAAAAATTAGATGAAGAAACATTCCGTCCTTGGGTCTAGTGCTACTTTAGTATCCATTGAAGCTTAAGGTGCTTTAGTTTTCCTTTAGTTTAACACATTCTTAGTGTTAACGCAAGGTTACCTGCAAGCAAGAACACGTGGCTAGGAGAGCTATAGTCATCCAGGAGCTATTGCTAACCCTGATGAGCCTTACAGAGGGAATCAGCAGTGCAGCACCTCAGACGTGCACGTAAGCCAAACACTCCAAAAGAGAGTCAGCTCTCCGGTAGGACCCACATATTTGCTTGCTTGCTATGTTCTTTTTGTTTAAATTACCCAGTGGTTTAATGAGAGAACCAGGTTAAGAAAGGGATGGGAAACCCTAGAAAGACATAAGAAAGGCTAATTCTTTAGGACAGAGGCAGGAAAACAAAGGACAGCTGCTAGACTGGAGGCCCCCTTCTATTGTCTGCAAAACTAATGCTTAACATTAATGGCTCACTTAGCTTCTGCCTGTATCTAGCGGTGAAGCAAATTAACTCCCGTGCAAACAGTTTATTTATATGTAGACATTCCCATACATTTATTTAGAGTCCCCAGTGATGCTCTGCAAGCTAATTACAATGAAAAATAAGCCATTTTGTGTGTAAATATACATGCAATTCTGCCGGTTAATTGCCTGAAAGTTTCATTTTTGTCCACATGCCCAGTGAGAAGGCTACAGATGTTATTTTCCCCCCAAGAAACAGAAAATTGTGTTGTCTGAACCACCGACTCATGTCTACTTGTAATGAAACTGAATTTATGAGATGAAGCAAATGTAGTCAATTGATATGACATTAACATTGGAATTTCTCTGATAAACCCATCATTCTGCCCTAGAGTTGATAAACAAATGGTCTGTGTCTCAGATAGAGAATAGGATTTTATTAATTCCTAGTGAGAGAACATCTTTGAGCATTATATATGCAGCAATGCCATCACTATGCCACAGAACCTTTCTATTAGTTTTCAAATATCTTACACCTAGTCTAAGGAAAGTGAGCTCCTAAAAATATGAGGCTTCAATGAATAACTACCAATGAATAAAATGCCAGACTACCTACTAATCAGGAAACATCTTTAGGCTTTTTTACTGTGTATATGTGTTGGAAGGTACTCAGGAGTCTTCCTGATTGTCTCCCTCCCCACCTCCTTAAATTCCTTAGTGTCTTCTCTTCCTCCTTCTCCTCCTTCTTTTTTCTCCTCCTCCTCCCCTTTCTCGTCCTTCTCCTTTCCTCCCCCTCCTCCTCCTCCTCCTTCTTTTCTTTTATCTTTTTCTATTTCTAGCTAAAAGAAATAAGAATATTACCAAATAGACAACATTCCTTCCACTTACCTCGTCCTCACCTGAATCCAGGCAATGGGGTGACATAAAAAATAACTCATGCCGTTAGTTACTATATTGGAGCAAAAGAGTATCATGTCAGAATGTGTTTTAAATGCATGGCCTATCATTACACTTCTCCTTTGATATTTCCTCTGTAAATATATTAATAGCCAAGGTAGGGTATAATGATAGAGATATGAAATCACTTAATAAAATTCTCTGAAGAAAATACATTGTATTATATAGATGAATATGTGCACATACATATGTATGTTTTAATTGATATGACCTCTTGATACTTATATGACTAGATAGCTACTTCCATTCTGTAAGGGAAGACATTTCATGTCCCTAAGATGGATGTCAGAACTCTGGTTCTTCAACTTTATCAGTAAAAGATGCTCTAACTCACTAGTCTAGGATACCCCTGTTCCTGATTCACACGAGCACTTACACCAAAAATAGTACTAGAGTCTAGTACTGGTACAGAAATTACCTTAAAAGAAAAGGGCAGAGGCTAGAGAGATGATTCAGTGTTTAAGATTAAGCAATAGTTCTTATATAGGACCCAAGTTGAGTTCCCATAACTTAGATGACAGCTTATAACTATTTGTGAGTATAGTTCCCAGAGATCCAATGCTCTCCTGTGATCTCCATGGGCACTAAGCAGACACATAGTATACTTATGTATGCACAGTAAAACTCTCATACTCAGAAAAAAATAAAATGATAAATCTAAAACCTCTTTTTCTTTTTTTAGAAAAGGGCAACAACACTAGCAATCACTGGAATAGTTGTGAAGAGACTTCAACAAACTCATTAATCAGAATATCTTTTATAATGGATATATAGAAAAGGAGGCATATTGGTTTTTATCACATGTTAATCCACGAATGTCTAAGACACTTTAAAAATGGAATGTTTCTTTTCTTTGCAGAAAAATCTCTCCTTCTATAAATAGATTTAAACAAGTGACTGGAATTACCACATTTTTGTGAGACTCTTTTTTTTTTTCTTTTTTTTAAGTGAAGCTGTTCTCACTATGATACTTTACTAGTTTTGAGCCAGTGATAGATACAGTTCGAAGCTGGCATTGTGCTCTCTGGCTTCTGAATGCACTTTCCTTTACAGAAGCCATATTTTAGCTTTTGTTTAGTTCTAGTCCCCAGTTTCTGATGGATTTGCTACCACTTCCTCTCAAACTATTTCCAGCTGCAGTACAGTTTGATGCAGCTTTGTGCATCAATTCCCCAGGCCCCCAGAAAGTTTGAGATCTCTGGTCTGAGACATGAATGCATCTTCCATTTTTAATCACAAGCATAGATGAATAGTTGAGTTACTTAAGGCATCTCCAGTAATCAGAGAAGTTATGCATCATGCCTTTGTTTTCTAAATATTACATACATTAGGTTACAAAGATGGTTCAGTGAGGAAAATGCTTGCTATGTAAGCACGAGGATATGTGTTGAGATTCCCAATACCGCTGTGAAAAGCCAAGTGGGGTGATGTGTGCCTGTGCTTCCAGAGGTGGGAGGCAGAGAAAGGGAGCTATCAGAGTCTTACTGGCCAGACTATCTAGGAACTACTGGTCTCTAGCCCCAGTGAGTCTTAAAAGACAAGATGGAAAATATGGGAAGACACCCAATATTAACCTTAGTTCTCTGTACCTGTGTGCACATATGCACACAAATGTATACCACACACGCACACGCAATGTGACAAACATAGTATTACATTGTTGATATGTTTGTGACCTGGCCAAATTGCTGAGAATCTCTGAAGAATGCATGTAACCTTGCACTGCTTGGGCCTGCTGGTCTTAAAATGTTTGAACCTAAAAATGCACATGTAAAAAAAAATTAAATAAAACTGTTGTAGATATTAATCTGAGTCTAAAGGGAACAGATCAATGCTGAAAATAACAATCCAAAATCAAAATCTCTTGGCTGATGAGTGCTTCAGTGAAGAGAGCCACATGGTTCTAAAGATTACTTACCAGTCTTTGTGTTCCTCTGAGTGTGTGCTCAAAAGTTCATATTGACTAATCGCTAACCACGCAATACATAGAATTCTATATGGACCCCCACAAGTGATGAAATTGCAGGGTAAATACATCCCAGGAAATAATGCCTCAGTACAACCTTGTCAGGCAGAGGCCAATGAAAACTGAACGAGGCACACATTTGGCAATGAATTTCCAAAATCTTGTATACAAGAATGGTTGAATTAATAAATGAAATAACACAATACATCAGATGGGGAATATCTAGATTCAGCACTGAAGGAATCACTGGGCTTTAAAAAGGAAAGTGAAAGACACAAGCAAATATGAAGAAGCTGAGGCAGAGATCCTCTGGAAAATACCAAACTTACTTGTAAACCTGTCTAGGTTTATAAATGATGCCAACTTGAAAGGTTCCCAGTCAGTCCCTTGGCAAACCTCATGCTGGAGACAGAAATAGATTTGTTTGGCTTTAGTCTCCACAGGGAGAAAATTGATCCCTGAATATTTAAAGTTCACATATTTGTTATTAATTTAAATTGTAAGTTTTTCAATTAACATTTTTATTAAAATAAAGTTATATCATTTCTCTCCATTCTTTTTTTTTTCCTCCAACTCTTCTCATGTCTTCCTCCAACTCACTACCAAACCCATGGCCTTCTCTTTCCTAATTGTTACTGGTACACACACATATGTATATATGTATGTATGTATGTGTGTATGTATGTATGTTTGTATATATACATACAAAACATACATACATACATACATACATACATACAACATACAACATGTCTGAATATAAAATATCCCTGGCTTACTCTTCCCTAACTGTTATTGGTACATAATACACACACATGAATGTATATAACATATATACATATAACGTATCTGAATACTAAAATACTATCTTCTTACTCCATTGAGTGTTACTTATATAAATGTAACTGAAGACTAGTATTGTATAGCCAATAGGAATTCAACCTGGGGGAAGAAAGACTATTTCTGCTGCCATCAGCATCCTTTGGTTACCTACAGTTTTTTTTTTTTTTTGTTTGTTTGTTTGTTTTTTTGTCTATGACTGGGGTACTGTGAGAATTCCCCTCTTCCAATTTAGCTTATCTAATGGTTTTATATTTTGACAGATCTGGTTTTAAGCAGCCTGGGTGAAGCTTCTCTATCATTTACAGAGGACACAATCTTATAGCAGATTTTCTGGGGTTTTGGTTCTTATCTTTCTACCTCTTCTGTTCTGTTCCCTGAAGCATAGATGCAAGAGTCGTATTATATAAATGTATCCATTAGGGATGAACATCCCACAAACAATTGTTCTCTGTATTTTGACCAGTTGTGTTTCTCTGTAACAGTATATGCTGATGCAAAGAAAAGTTTCTTTGGTAAGGGATGGGAGCTGTATTTTACCTGAAGGTAGAGTGATACGCATTTAAATTGCAGTTGGGAATTACACTGATTTAGTAACGTGGTAGTGCCAGATTCTACCCTAAGATTTCACTAACTATGGGTAGTTGACTAGATTTCAAATATCAGCCTTGACTTCCTTTCTGCTGAGCAGGCTTTAAGTCCACCTAGACAGCTGTTGGTTACTCCCAAGATATGAGTGCCACTACTGCATCTTTATCTTGCTATGCTGGTCATTGTGAGTTATAGGCTATGCAGGGCTATTAGTTACTTTCCTTCTTTGGTAGCTTGCATAGTGTCTGACAGTTCTATGAAAGCTGGTCTTCAGAAAGGAGGCTTTCGGGTTAGATTCTGCTCTAATCCTCTGAGTGCTGGGTTCAAAGTTCATGGAGTTTTCTGTAGGCAACCAAATGCAAAAGCAACAGCTTGCTCGAGGAGTTTCTTGGACACCAACAACTCAAATATGGCTTTCTTATGCCTGGTACTGGGGTTTTATTTAGATAGCTTATGACTCTTGGGGGGAATCAATGTCAACTCAAGTAGCTCAACTTTTAAATTGAGCTTTTACTAAATTTATTGTTGTTGCCTAAAAAGATGCAGATGACAGGTGTGCACACTGTGGACAGCAGAGAATAGTCCAGGTGGCTAACCCTTTATAGAGATGGTTAAAGAAGAATCATGAGAAAACAATGGGAAGGTGTTTACAAACACTGAATTTCAAAAAAGACCTTAACACTGAGGCATTTGTCACTCAACTGGGACCCTGTGAGGACATCACCCTGATGGGTTCTACAGCATGAGGCAGTTCCTTGTCCAGTTTATTTGTTATCTCTAAATCTCAATGAATCATAATATCATGAAGACATGAATTGAATCGTACTTCTCTTCATTAATGTACTTGGAACCTCTAATATAAGGATTTGTTCACAGTCGGCAGAGAAAAACAATAACACCAACAGCAAAATCCTTGTGGAATTAATGAATACACAAATGAATTAATACAGGAACTAATCTAACAAGCTAACAACTTGATTTGGTCTAGTAATAGTAACTGCAATCCTATGAATATCTTCTATTATATTTCTTATTAGAGTTCTATAGAAAAGAGAAACTGGTTTTCATTCTACAAATGAGGAAATGGAAGCTTAGAAAAGTAACTGAGTCAAGGTTTACGTGACAGAGGTGAGACACAAACCTCTGACTAGCCTACTCCAAAAACATATTCTTTATGCTATTTGTTTATCTTCATTTAAATAGGAATATCAGCAGTGACTCAGGCTATTCAAAGAAACATAAAAGGTATACCAAAATTCATTGCTTTCAGTCTTACCCTTTAAAATATCCTGTCCTCAAGTTGTATCTGTCCCCCTAACCCTACTAAAGCTCTTGACAAAAGTCCTTTTTGAGAAGGTTTTATGCAGAGGCTAACAGTGCACTCGGGCTCTGTAATAAATGGTGATGTCAGAACTACCATAAGAGACAGAAGTCATTTCATTTTACTTCAAGATGTAAGTCACCATCTGGAAGCCCAGATACGCCAATCTTAATTTAAGACCAGATTTTTTATATCTAACTGCAATGTGTGGAAAACGCTTATCAGTATTCAAACCGAATACTCGGGTCATTCTGCCTAGCAAACATTCATTTTGTTAGGACCCTTGTTCAGGAGTAAAAGTGGATAGATTCTGCAAATAGCCCAATCCTATTTCTGTATTAGTTCAGGCTCTTATTTGACAGAAGTGGAGACCCACTTGAGCAAGAATAAAAATGTAAGGATGCAATTTATTGTAAGAAACTACAGTGTATCCTAGAACTGGAGACTTGGCATGAAAGATGTCAATAACTTTTCTCTACCTCAACCCTCATGTCAAAATAGCTATCCACTCCTGTGGCTTTATTCCTTTACTCAAGAGACCATCAGAACAGGGAGTTCCACATTCTCTTCCAGTTTGGACCAGTCCACTGGGCAGACCACTGAGGCTGGAATGCAGGAATCCTATTTCATGGATGGATTTGTTTGTGTGGTGATTATAAATATTGAAGAATATGAAATGACCATATCCACAAAGAAGAGAGGGGAGGAACAATGAATCCGGAGCACTTCAGCCAAATTCAGTTGCTCCCTGCTGTTACCCATATGACAAAAAAGAAAGCCCCTACCATGTGAACCTAAATACAGAAAATTCAAGGTACAAGTTTGCCTACTGGAAAAGTTTAATGCTTTAATATTTCTTACAGAAAGTTGCTCTTTAGGTTCTGTGGAATCCATAGGCTTTGGTACATAAAGTGACTTGTAACCATTCTACATGTTTTAACTGCCTTTTCTTGGTGTTTCTAAAAACCACTACATTGGGGTTAAGCTGCTCTTTGTTATATGATTTTTGTATTGATGGACTCGGGCTTACTTTCTTGTATTCTAATGAAGTTACTCTTGTGAGAAAAAAACGGCCCTGTCCTGGCTAGGAACTCCAACCCAGCCTCTTGCTGTTATCTGGGAGATCTCAGGCTGGCTGTCTCTCTGCATTCTTCTGTATGGATCACATGACTTTCAATACAGCATACACACTGCCCACAAATCATCCTTCAGTGTGAGAGTTAAAAAAAAAATGTCATCATTAGTCACCATTCTTTTCTGGCAGTGTCATCAATAGCCTTCCAAGAGTAATCACATTTCAAGATAACGGCAGGTAACTGGGATGAGTATATCTGGCTCATCTTTTCAGGACTCTATCTTTATATAAGCAGATCCTCTTTGACTTGATCCCACCAGACTGTTTTATTTTCCAGTGTTCCCTTGTGGATTTCTAATCCTCTCAAACACAAATGCACCTCATTCTTCTTCCTCTGTTTGCCGAACAACTGTCATCTTCAGAGGCAATCGCTCCCTTTGTTCCCACAAAGACTGGTTTCGACTGTGTATCCTACTCTGTCAACTTTATGTCTGTATATTGTGGGGATTTCCATTACTTTGCTATTAATTTCAAAGTCTTTCTTGATTCAAATACAACCAATTAAAGTTGTGAGCTTTGATCACTGTTGCGGTAAATATTATTCAGGGTTTTCTACTCTACCTTAGATCATTTAGATCCCAAATAAAAACGCAAAACCTATATATTCACTATAAGCCTTAAAGCACTAGAGCTGGGCAGATATCAACCCTCTGTGTTATTTTATCTACTTCTCTGTCAATAACCCTGATATATCACTTGCCTTATTCTGCTTGGTTCACTCCTACTCAACCACCTGGTCCTCAGGGCCAAGCAGTCAGGATCCACCTACCATAGTGGGGCTTCCTTCTCCTTCCTTCCTCCTCCTCCTCCTCCTCCTCCTCCTCTCTCTTCCTCCTCTCTCTCTCTCTCTCTCTCTCTCTCTCTCTCTCTCTCACTCTCTCTCGCTCTTTCTCTTTCTCTCCTGTGGTCCCTGACTCAGACTCCAAGCCTGGGACCTGAAGTGCTGCCTACCTCTTTTCTGCCCAGCTACAGGCTGTAGGCATATTTATTAACAAATCATGGATAATGGGGGTGACAGGTAAGGTTTATACAGCAATAGCTGGTATACATGAGGATATGCTGGTCTTGGATCAATCATATCTTGGGGTACAGAATTTAGCATTTGAATACAAGCAGCATCAGAACATCCCACTTCAAATTAATGATTAAAATGAGACTTACCTATACAAATTAGCCTTAGAGTCAGTTCAAGACTCACTGGTATCTTTATTCCATGGAAGCCACTGAGCTAAAGCAAATGGAATGGAGTCAGACATCATGTCTAACCTCAGGAAGTCATGATCAATGACTTCTGTATACAAATATAGCAAACCAACTCTCAGGTCTGGGGAAAGTCAATGGCAACTTCTCCCAAGGAGAACCACGAACCATTTTGCTCTATTAAACTCAGTTCGTGATACAGATAAATGAACTGCATTTCCGTTCTTAACACTTGTAGTTAAAAACTTTAAAATTTCATCTGTGTCAGGCTCTCTGCTAAATACTTCACATATATAAGTGAATCAAGTGGGCAGCCAAGTTTGAAGACACTACTCTTTAATTTTTCTTCTTTATAATTTTTGAAAATTATGCCCACCCATGTGCCCCCTGATCCTAACAGGCAGCAGCCTAAGGAAACTTCTGCTTATCTCCTACCCAGATCCATATGACTGGGCCCTGTGCAGAGGTAAGCACATTGGAAAGCTTTCCATGGGCTGCTTAGGCAGCGTGGGAAGGAGACTAGAAGCATCAGGAGAATGATCTTTCCCTCTGACTTATTGCTGAACTCCAACCTTTGTCTTTTGTTTGTTTTCTGACTTGGACGCTAGTGTTTCGTATGTCAGCCCATCTCCAAAGGTCTTAGAAACAATCAGAATGTGAGCCCTTGAGGCCCAATCAAGTCTCCATCAATTATATGATATTTCTGAACTGAAAGGGATGTCTTGGTGCAGAGTTTAAAGGCCTCAACATTTAGACCTTGGAATCTAATATTTTGGGATTCTGTCCTTGCTCTGTAATTTTCTATGTGACCTGAGGTGAGAAAGTTAATGTCTTTCAGCCTGGAGCTCTTTCACCTACCAAATGGAGATAGTAATAGAAGCCACTCTCTGGGGATTTGGGATTAAATAAGGTAATACAAGCTTGAAAGCTCTTGTGGACACACACACACACACACACACACACACACACACACACACACACACATCTTGACTGTCATTTTGAAAGATCCTTAGTAATAATATACACAAGGTCAATAACTATGTAGCACTGTATCAATTACTTCTGACATTTTAAAAAACAGAAATAGAATCTATTTCCACCTTGAAAGTGACAGACAATGAATACATTTATTTGTCTGGACCTTTTGAGACACAGTCTCATATAGCATGACTTAGAACTTCACCACGCAGTCAAAGGTAACTTTAACCCTCTGATATGCCTGCTTCTACTACAGGTGTAGTGTACCAGTCTTTGTTAGTGTGGGAACCAATCGTAGGGTCTTAGCACAACCTTGTGTGTGCTAAGCAAGCACTCCATCACGTGAGGTACACTCCCCGCTCAAGACTTGCTAAACAAATTACATAAAGCACTTCATGAAGTTTGCAGAATGTTGCAAACAGAATGTGCAGTTGTGACAGTTCACACAAGCCACGCACCCCCACCCCAAGCCTCACGCATTTACTTACTATCTAATCCCTATGAGAAAAGGTTGTGGCTTTCAGTGTAAGCAAAGCAATGTATGAGTCCTCACAACCTAAAGACTGATTTCTGTCTGTAGTAAGAAGGAGTCCATTTTGTTTTGCCTCTGAGGGACTCAAAGGTGTGAGAATTATGCTGTAAATGCTCCAAAATGAAAAATAACAGCTGACAGACTCAGAACTCCGAGAACTTTATTAAGAATCAAAATTTAGATTCCTGACCATCTCTCCAACTCTTCTATGATGATGCAGTAACTGGATGGGTTGCCACAGACTACTGATTTATTTTACCATAACCCTCTAATACATATAGTATACAAAGCACATAGCTAGCAAGCCCACCTTCAGTTCCATTTCACCTGCATTGAGGACCCATGTGAGGGGCTGTGTACACAGTCTGGCCTAGCATCCTGAGATGAGACGTAACCTGGCTACAGAAATGCTTTGCTACTTCCTTCCATGTAGATGGGCATCCCCTAGTGGAAACCCCAACCTCACCAACAGTGTTTCCTCTGAAATTCCAGCTGTGTAGCTGATGAATTAGCCCTGTAAGACTGTGTCTTGCTTTCTTGCCAGCCTTCTGGATGTCTTCTTAGTAGCTAGGAGGTATAGAGTCTGTTAAAATGTGTGATTTCAGAACTTTGCCTGCCTATGGCTAATTTTATTTGAGAGAGTGCCATTTCCCTTTGATTCATTTTTGAAATGTATGCATAAGATTCAGGTCCTAGGAAAACATTCCCATGAGATCAATTTGCAAGATTCTCTAGTTTATAAAGACAGATCATTCTCCAGTGTGTACATTGGTTTGATATGGAAATTCATGTGCTTGCCCTATATCTAGTTGCTAAAATGCTCGAGATTTTCTTTATAAACCAGAAATTATGCTGCACACTCTGGGTCTCAGTCTTTCTTTCTTGGCATTAACACTATAGACATTTTCTTTAAGAATGAAGTCCTAAAAGTCCCAAGGGAGGAGAAATAATCACAGGTCCACACTTCTGGAAACTAAAGCACAACCAGAATTTTGGGTAACCCTAAATGCACACTATATTATTCTGGAGGTCATTATGTTTCCTCAGATTTCCAATATCTTCAGTGCTAGACTCAAGATGGTCAATGGCTGCTGAATTTGCAAGGGAGACTGTTTTGAAACACTGAGAAACCCTTGAAAGATGAGTGATCACTTGGAATGCACAAACAAAAATGTATCTTTTAGGGTTATTGATTAAAATATAATCTTTATATGGCTTTTATGTACTATTTATTTTATAACCTTTCTCCCTCCTTTCCTCCCTCCCTCTCTCCCTCCCTCCCTCCCTCCCTCCCTCCCTCCCTCCCTCCCTCCCTCCCTTGTGTGCATGTTCATGTACTATGGCATCATGTGGAGGTTAGAGGACAACTGTGAGTGTTGATCCTTTCCTTCTACATTGATCGACATAGGATCGCTTATTCCATTGTGTGTATAACAGGCACTAGGCTATCTGATCCATGAAGTATCCAGGCATTCTCCTGTCTCTGCTTCCCCTCTTGTCATAAAGCCTCTGATTGTACACTAATGCTCCGTTCCTGGCTTATGTGGTTCAAGGGGGTATCTGCACTCAAGTCCTCAATCTTGCACAAGAAGCATCGTATCCATTGAAGTGTCTCTATTCCTTTTTTACGATTTTCATATTAACTAGCACCAACCTAGGCAACTTTTGTACATGTTAATTTATACCATTTTACCATGGAGATGGTCTCAATGAAGCATCTTGATTAGGATTTCCAATGTGTTTAAAGATCAGCATTTACTGATGAATGACTTAATGCCAGGCATTAGGGTGGGAGCTGAGGACATAAAAGATAGAAGACAAAGAAGTCCTCACTTTAGTCCCCCAAAACTCTGATGCCATTAAGTTTTATTCCCCAATTCAGTTAACCTTCCTTCATTTCCTCAAGGGAAGTTATGTTGCTTTATGAATGAGTGGTAGCCACTGGTCCTTAAATGAACATCCTACAGAATTTACACTCAATTTTTCAACATATTATTTTTAGAAAAAAACATAACATTCATCTTTGAAGTTCATGTTATAAATTTTAAGAAGAAAACTAGCTGTCAAGTCATGCAAAAGTAGTGATTCTTTGTGGAGTTTGAGGACGTATACATTGGAACAGCTACATAAACTTTATATTTATTTTTTTAAGTTAGTATGGACTTAGAGAAAAATGACTGTGTTCATCAGCTGTGTTTGCTTCAGGTAATAAACTTCCCTCTAATGAAACCTGAAACCACATAAACAGTTTTAGTAAGCGCATCCCACCGAGGCTTTGTTCTGAAATCACCATCCAATGATGCTTCTCAGGTTCTGGGAAACATCAGTGTAAATCACTTCCTTTTTCTGTCTCCTCTGCTTTGCCTCTGATATGTCATGTTGAACATTTATCTCTATTACTCTCCTTCTGCTCAGTCTGTCCTACTGCCTAGAACGCTCTTTGGTTTTGCTGCCACCACTCTGTTTATATGCTAGTCCCAGAAAATCTCCAGCATTTACTCAAACTACTGCAGCTGCATCTTCAGTGTGCCAAATCCCTTCACTCCCCATCGGGTTCATATTCCAAAACTCTGAAACTGACAACTCCACTAGTCCAAGGCACTCTTAATGAAGACATCCTGTTTTTTATTTAATGAGTTCCTGACCACCTCATTTTTTTTAAAGAATGCAGGAGTAGAAAAGGGTCCATTTCTAAACATTAGTCAACAATTATCAGGATGAAAGAGAGAGAGCGCAGCCTGTGGTGGATTTTAGTGTTGTAGATTCATCAAACATTTTATCTTTTTTGCAAGAGTAGGTTGATTTTGTTTTGCCTTGTTAGGGGCTATTTAGATTGGAAACTAGCTATGTTCCCTGTTTATTGGTGGTTTGGGAAAGGGTGTTTCTGATGTGGAAATTAATGATTACAGGATCCCTTTAGCTGAACTTCCTGTGTGACATTTTCTCATTCTAAATATGAACTACCTCATAAATTAAATACTTTTAAAATTAAAAGTAATAGAAATTGTAGCTGGAGAGAATGAAGAGGAAGGGTGGTTGGGGAATTGTTGATTAATGCATGCTAATTTATAGAAAGAAAATAAGAATTTTTAGTGCAATATTAACAGTGGAAGACCTCAGAGGACAGTAATACACTGTCCCATTTCTAAAGGCTCCAAGAAAGGATGGTGAGGGTTCCATCATAAAGGTGCATCCCTGTGTGGTGTGAGGAGGTAGATGTGTTTAACCTGATTTAAACATTGTAGAGTGTAATGATCAAAACATGTGTATTAAAATAGCACATAATGTCATCAATATGTTCAATATTTGTTTTTCATGTATTAGTTAAAAGTAAATTTAATTAAAAATAAACCCCAAAATAACATAATTTGACACTTCGTATTAGTATCACAGTGTGTGCATTCTCAGATTCAAGAATGGTATCTTTAATTGGCTCTTTCACTAACGCCTGCCAAAATGTTTACAAAGCTTTATGTTGAGCAGCAATTTAGTCATAATGAAAAATGAGTTACTTATTGAAGATGATATAAGATGATTAAAATTTTTAGTCTTAACAAAGTCAGACTGATTTAAAAAGAAAAATTACATTTTATCTGATTAAAAAAAAAATAATCCATGAGTTTGAAAAGTCCTGTCAAGTACCCACCGTGCTGAACATAAGATGGACTAACTTATAAACCAGAGCAGAGCACACCGCCATTCTGGCATGCTTTCCTGCTATCGTTCGTCACCAAAGTCTTAGAAAACAAAGAGTTGTCTTTGGAAATGGAGGTGGTTGTCCTACCTGAAAAAACCCAGAGCTTCGCTTATTTATTGAAAAGGGGCAAGTTTTTAGATGTGGATGGGTGTTTTGCTTGCATGTATGTGTCTATATATCACATGTATTCAGTGCCTGCTGAGACAGGAAGAGGGCATTGGATCCCTGGGAACTGTAGTTGCAGATAGTCACAAGCTGTTGTGTCTGTGCTGGAAATTGAACCTGGGTTCTCTGGACAGCTGTACTCTTAATCACTGAGACATCTCTCCAGCTCTCACAAAAGACATTATTTATTAACCTATATTTTTATTTTTTACATTATGTTTATTTATTATAATTATTATTATTTATTATTACTTTATTATTTTTACATTATTTTGACACTATTTTTATTGACATTATTTATTGACCTATATGTTGCAAATTGGTGTTTTATTATACCCTATAGATATAAAATATATTACACAATTCACATTTACTTATTCTCTATTATATACTTCCTTAACTAATTGTTTATTTTCAAGTTTAAATTTTCAAATTTTTTTTTTAAAAAAGTGTGAATGTAAGGTATTACATAACATTACCACATTTCTCCTTTACCTTGTCTCTCCCAACCCCTGCTACTCCTGACCCTCCCTTGTTGCCTTCCTCTCTAATCAAACAACCAACCGGAATGGGGACTATCCCCAAAGCTGTTGCCTGTATTGGGATAGATTCTAGCTTGGCTGCTTTGTCTAGCCTCAATGGGAGATAAAGTACCCCAAAGAGACTCGAAGTGTCAGGGTGGGGGGATAACTCAGGGGCACCTGCTCAGAGAAGGGGGCACAGGGGGAGGATTGTGGCAAAGGGTGACCAGGTGGGGGACAGTGAGCAGGATGTAAACTGAATAAGTAAAAAAAAAAATAAGTTAGAAATTTTTATAGAAAGCCTCTCTGTTTTTAAAGATATTTATATTTTATTTGTATTGTATGTGTATGAGTGTTTTGCGTGAATGTCTATACAAGCGCTACTTGAGTGCCTTCTGAATATGAAGGCCACGGGGCACTGGATGCCCTGGAACTAAAATGATTGTCAGTTGCTAGTCTCCATGTAGTTTCTGGGAACTGAACTTGGGTCCTCTGCCGAAGCAGGCAGTATTACACTGGATATTAATGTCTAACTCAGATTAAACATCTCTGTCTCCTCATGCCTCACTTTGTGATAAAGACCCTTTTATGGAGCCCTATAAAATGGAACAGTATGTGACTGTTTTCTGCAATCTCCCTACTGTTAACAGAATACCAGAAAGTATTATAACTTTTCTTACTATAACTGAGGGTGCATTGATCAGTGTTCCCCCATGTGTCCCTTCTCCTTATTCTCTCTAGTCTCTAGTAAACACTATTTCTACTCTAACCTTCTAATTGATCCAGTTATTGGTTTCTTTCTTCAATTGGAAGAGACAAGACCCATATTTTATACTCCATAAGCAAGATTATGAAGATCTTTTCTTCTTATGCCTGGCTTACTTCATGTAACATAATGATTTCTAGTTACAGTCATCTTGTTTCAGATTTAAGGACTTTGCTTTGGGACACTATATAGTATTCCATTATGATGTATGTCTGTCTATCTATCTATCTATCTATCTATCTATCTACCTATCTATGTATCTATCTATGTATCTATCTATGTATCTATCTATGTATCTATCTATGTATCTATCTATGTATCTATCTATGTATGTATCTATCTATCTATCTATCATCTATCTATCTATCTATCTATCTATCTATCTATCTATCTATCACTGTATCTGTATCCATATCCATATCAGTATCCATCCATCCATCCATCCATCCATCCATCCATCCATCCATCTATTCATCCATCTGCCTATCACACTCTGAATTCCTTTGTCACTGACATGACTCTCCATTACTTCCATTGCATGGAAACTGAAAACAGAGAACATGGGGAGCAGCTGTCTCTTTGACATGCTATTGTCAATTCCTTTGCACACAGAACTGGAGTGAAACTCATAGCGTATGAACTTTTTTGAGAATTGTCTTTATAGGTCTACTGTTTCTTTTCAGTTAGGCTATTTGGTTTTTTATTATTGGGTATTATTTTGTTGTTATTGTTGTTGTTCATTTCCTGCTCTAGATATCAATTCCCATGTCTCTCATTCTAAAGTCTCTCTCTTCATTCTGCTGACTGTTTTCTTTGTAGTGCAGGAATGTTCAGTTAGACATTCGATTACAGTTGCTTTGGTTTACTCTGCTTTAGGGTGGTATTAAAGAAACAGAGAACAAACAAACAAACAAAGAAAAATGAAACAAAGAAACAATGAAAGAGGGAAAAGGAAAAGAAGAAAGAACAGTGCCCACTTCAATGAAGTATTTTCTCATTTTAATATAGTAGTTTCATCATCGTAGATCCCACATTTAAGTCTTTAATACATTTTAAACTGATTTTATAATTGACGATAAAGAGAAGTCTGGTTTCATTGTTCTTCACCAGGGAGTTCATTTTTCCCAGCACCATTAATTGATAGGACTATTCGTTCATTTCAATGTATCTGTTGAAAAGTCAGCTATAAACATGAGGAATTACTTTTGTCTCTTTCACTCTCTATTTTCTATAACCTTGATCTGTGTTTGTACTTACATAGAGTCACAATATTTAAAAAGTCACTATAGCTTCAGTGTACATTTTGAGACCAGGAAATGTGGCGCTTTCTGCTTCATTCTCTTTGCTCAATATAGCTTTGAGTGTTTAACTATTTCATGGATTCACACACATTTTTGGATTATTTCTTCCTAATCTCCAAAGAAGGCAATTGGTATTCTTACCAGCATTTAATGAATTTGTAGAGTCCTTTGGTCAGTATGAACCTTTTTACAAAGCTGATTTTTCTTAACCCATGAATAAAATGGGTTGTCTTGCTAGTTTGTGTGTGTGGTTTCAATTGCTTTAATCAAGGTTTTATGATTTTCTTTTTTATTGGATATTTTATTTATTTACATTTCAGATGTTATCCCCTTTCCCCATCCCCCCCAGAAACCCCTATCTCATCCCCCCTCCTTCTGCTTCTATGAGAGTCTGTCCCCACCTACCCACTCACTCCCACCTCCCTGCCTCCACACTGGGGTATCCATTCTTCACTGGACTAAGGACCTCCTCTCCCACTGATACCCGACAAGGCCATCCTCCACTATATATACAGCTGAAGCCATGGGTCCCTCCATGTGTGTTCCCAGGCTGGCAGTTTAAACCCTGGGAGCTCTGGTTGGTTGGTATTGTTGCTCTTCCCATGGGGCTGCAAATCTCTTCAGCTCCTTCAGTCTTCTCTCTAACTCCTCCATTGGAACCTTGTGATCAGTTCAATGGTTTGTAGAGAGCATCTGCCTCTGTAAATGTCAAAGCCTTTCAGAAGATCGCTATATCAGTCTCCTGTCAGCATGCACTTCCTGGCATACACAACAGTTGGTGACTACACGGATGGATCCCCAGGTGGAACAGTCTCCGGACCGCCCCTCTTTCAGTCTCTGCCTCATACTTTGTCTCCATATTTGCTCCCATGAGTATTGTGTTACTCTTTCTAAGAAGGACCAAAGCATTTTATTAAAACTGATCAACATGCCACCTTCCCTTTTGTATTTTGCTTAGTTAATTGGCTCTGTTGAATACTGCAGTAGACGGATTGCTTTCATTGCTACCTATTGTCTTAGTGCATCAACATCCTAGTTTAGTTCTGCTGCTGTTAAGCATCTGAGTAGCTTCCTTTGGGACTATAATGAACAAAGCCTCCATGAGCATTTTTATATGCTTCTTGCCTGGTTGCCTTCATTATTCTTGGGTACATGCTTACAAGAGAGCTAACAGTTTTCCACAGAGGTACTAACACTGTCTGGCTCATGTCATTTCATCTGTTGACATCTTTTATGAGCTACACAGTGTCCCTTCAATAAACAGAGGGCCATTTAACTTAGATTTTAAGGACTGTTATACATTTGCATGAGACTGTCTTTCATACTTTCTTCCTCAGCTCATCTTTAATGACAGCTTTCCCCAGGTGTGACTTGAGCACTGTCATTTATGAGTCACTTTCTATTTTGTTAGGGGGGAGCCTTTACCTAAAAAGAGTCAAGTGAATCTAGTAAAAAAAATTAAAGAAAGAAAGGCATTCTGTCTCAGACAGTGTTATCTTAAAGACCTTGCATTTTCACAAGCACCGTACAGAGCTAGCATCCCTCTCCATGTCTTTCATGTATTATTGATTATGGTAGAAGCATAGCATGAGCTATCTGAGCTGGTTCCATAGCTTTAATCCTCACATTAACCCTATTAACCTGAATATAATTTGCTTTGAAGAAGAAACTTTAGCCTTATATTGACATGTATGTACTTTTTAGGCCGGCTCCTTCCAGTGTTACTTCATTAACATCATTAACATTCATGAACATTTCTTCAGGGAACTGAATACTTCAGCAGTCATATTCTGCTCATCAGATTAGCATTATCAACTGTTTGCCCACGAGCTTACATCTCACCAAAGAAGAGTACCTATATTCTCAGGCAGCTCACTGCACGCTCGTGCACTGATAGCTTATATGTGGGCAGGTGCTTAGTATTTCAGAGTTGCATTCTTTTAGATAACATTGTAAACTGAACTTTTTGATTATTTGTTTGCATCATATTTATATTGCTTAAATAATAGCTAATCAATATTTTTGACCATTAAAATGTTAAGGGTTGATTTACATCACTTTAGAGTTGAACTCCTTTATCTCTGATTGTCAGTATGACTCAAGCATGAAAATTCACAGTCACTGTGGAGGTTTACAATCTGGGCCAGGCTATAGTGAGAAGCTCATCACTACAATGCCATTGACTCTTCACAATTATCTTCTAGCCACATTTTATGAGGCTCACAGAGTTTAAGGTACAAATCCATACTACATGATTTATGAATTACAGAGCTGATATTTGATCCCTTGTTTGGCAAATTGCAGAGCTCAGGGGCCTTTTGCATATCCTGTTCCCATCATTGTTGACTCTGCTATTTGCCACTTCATAATAACAACAGAGGCTCAGCCATCCACTTGACTATGGTTAGTTCAGCTGATTATTATCAATTGCTGATACTAATCAATTGCTATAATCATCGATGTGGTGTGTTCTTAGGACTTCGCATGTACTAAACTTGTCAGGAAACCAGTTCATATTTGATTTTTTTTCTCCCAATCTTTTTCAGTAAATTCAGAGACTATCAGTAATTCTTTTGGAGCCATATGCATATTAGCATGATAAAATTTTAATCATTTTATTATAGCAGCTGTAATAGTAATCGTAAACACTGGTAACAACGTACAACTACAATCTGAAAGAAGATTTAAGCACGGTACTGAATGTTTTATGGGACTTTGCTTACCAGTTCCCAGAACTGCTTGATGACTTAATTTCAAATGGATTAAGCAAATAGAAGGGAAAGATTTTGGCCCACTGAGTTGAAATTTCAGAGACAGGACCAGCAGCAATGTATTTTGAGCTGAACAGGCTCACAAGGTCTGGGTTCTTCATGATCACCCCTCTCAACTCTCTTCATCAGCTCAGGTTCTCTCCAAGGGTCAGGTCATATCTTTAAGTTCAACAGAAATAAATCTCCCTTTAACCCAGTAGTTTCACACAAATGACAGGTGGAGTTGGATTAAACCAAGTTGGATCAAAAGCTCACCTTCTGGTCACTCTCTGTGGCTGGGGAAAGACTATACTGTTTGTCCACGTCTAAGTTAGAGTACCACCCCAGAGCTCTTGTCCACTGCACAGTGTGAACTAAATCCAGAGAAGTAAATGCTTATTTTGTTACTATAAAAAGAAATGAGGCACAGGTAATTGGGAACAGTGGTTGTAAATGTAAACCGTACTGTCCATTGGCATTTCCATTCCTCAGATTAATAAATCACGGTATATAATGCTACAGTTGTTGACATTTGCCAGATATAAAACATAAAGACAGTAATCTATCCAAAGATCTTCAGGATCCTCGTAAGCCCCTCTCCATCCCCGTGGAGTCATGTGTGATCAAGGCTACTTATCTCATTCCTAACAAGGAAACACTGATCTTGACAGTCATCCTAGCATCTGTAAGGGGAAAAAGGGCTACACCCAGTAAAGTAGATCTGAAAATCCTTTTCATTATTGAACAGATTTTCCACAAGTAAAATTTACGTTTCCCCATATGAAAACTGAATAAATACTAGTGACTCTTGATGATCTTTTTGGTTAACTAGATTCAAATTTCAAACCTGGTAGTTATTTTTACACTGAAGCTCCTTCATCCTTAACTAAGAGCACATGGCCAGGATCTAAGAGATGGCAACATGCTGATAGACACATCGGTTCACTTAAACCCTGAATTAGATGTCTGTCTGCACAGCAAACATAATGGCTTAGAGTAACACACATTCATTACTTCATAGTGCCCCTGGAATAAAGTCTGGGCATGATTTAGAAACTTTTTTATCTTGTAATCTCACCAGACTGTACTGTATCCAGGTGCAAGCTCAGGCTATGTTCTCATCAGATGCCCCAGTGTAGAGATGAAGACTTCTACCTCCCGAGGATGGTGATTAAATATCTTTTGTCTGAATTACAGGGTTCTGATTTTCTTGCTGAAGGGGTCAGAGACCACTCAAGAATCTTACAGATTCTTTAGCTCCATTCCACATGCCCATTTCTTTAAAACATCACCATTCACTGACTCAGCACCAGCATCAGAAAATCCATCTACCTATATCTGATGCTATATTAACATAAGGGTGTACTTTATAAATTTTTAAAAGTAATAAGACCTAATTTCAATCTTTGTATGTGTGCATATGTGTATAAAGGCCCCTAATGGGTCAAAGACAAGCATCTTTCTCAGTCACCCTCAGCCTTACTTTTCAGACCTGGATATCTCCCGAAAACTGAAGCTGGCTAACTCAGCTAGAGTATGTAGCTGGTCAGCAAATAAGGAGTCTTCACTCCCCAGAACTGAGATTACAGATATAGAGCCCTAAGGCTGACCTTTTGAAAGGCAGTTATGGAGTATTGAACCCAGGTTCTCATGATTGTGTGACAAATATTTTACCTAATAAACCATTACCCCAACCCTAACTTTGAGAGTCACATATAATCACTCTGTACTGTATTAGGAGTAAGTCACAAATCCCATTCTTAACAAGAAGAAAAAATTATAAACTGAAACAATGTGAGGCCACTTTATATTCTCCTTTGGCCTTAAGTTATTCTTCCAATACACAGAATTTCAAAATACGTGAGGATATATGTACATCCTATGCACACGCTACAACATTTTATAGAATGAATTTAGTATCCCCAGATTTTGGTATCTGGGGTATTTTATATCAGGATTCTAGAACCAGTTTCCCATGGACACTGGGGGATGGATTTTGTTGACAACATCAATTTCCAAAGTCAGACGTCCTGCTGACCACTTGAGATAACAGCATCAGTAAAAACACGCATGACCACTGCCCTATGGGGTTTTCATTTCTTACAGCAAGTGACACTAAAAAGTTTAGCACATATTTTAAAAGTGTGATTGCGGATGTGCCAACGTGAAGGTCATAGTGATTTGAGAGTACAGTCTGAGAGGAACAAGGTACCACTGACCTAACTGAGAGGGTAAGAAAGGCTTCTCTGGGGAGATGCTAGCTGACACAGAATACTCAATTTAGACACCTACCTACAAAGAAAAGAAGAAATGAAAAAACAAATGGTTTTCTTGATATTTTTAGTACACCTGCACTTCCTGCCTCTTTGTATTATAAGTGACCAATTTTTTTTTAATCAAATTCAAAATCAAGAGAAAAAAAATAGATTGCTGTTGGAAGATCAGTTCCCAGCTTCAGGCAGAGCTGAAGCAAAGGGCACTAACAGTGGTGTTTGAGGAGGCATCCGCCCCTCTAAGTGTGGATTCCATTCACTTTCAAGCTTCTTTTAAAAAAAAAATTGGATATTTTATTTACATTTCAGATGTTATCCCCTTACCCTATTTCCTCCCCCACCCAGGAACCCCCTATCCTAGCCCCCTCCTCCTGCTTCTATGAGGATGTCCCCCATGCCCCCCACTCCCACCTCCCCAACCTCAAATTCCTCCACACTGGGCATCCAGCCTTCATGGGACCAAGGATCTTCTCTCCCACCTATGCCCTACAAGGCCATCCTCCCCTACATATATAGCTGGAGCCATGGGTCCCTCCCTATGTGCTCCCAGGCTGGTGGTTTAGACCCTGGGAGCTCTGGTTGCTATCTCCTAACATCTAGGGATGGCAGGATCAGCACAGTCAGCACTAAGTCTTATAAGACTGGGGTTAAAATCAGGCCCTATCCAATTTCCTGAGCTAGGAATGAGGAAGAAAAGCTTCTGGCTTAACCAAGACAGAAAACAAAAGGAGGAGCAGGCCAGAGTCTGCTGTAGAATGGCAATGTAGTGTGACAGTAGTCACACTAAATCATAAAAAGCATCTCTGATTATTCTTCTCATACAAACTTGTTCTACCGTCTTCACAAAACAATACTTTAAACACCTTGCTTTTTAATAACTACCTCATCCACCAAGAAAATCTAACTCTGCAATTTGAAAGTAGACTGCATGAATTTCCTCCAGATCAGAGCTTCTAAAACAATTAGCAGTCTTCCCTCTGCTCTTCGGTCTGTCCAGAAATCAGTGTGCATGCACGCATGTAAACATGCCTCTGCGGCTGCTGGCCTGCTTGCAGGAGGTCCATTAAAGGGAGGTTCATTTCAAGCACAGATGGTCCCCTGGTAGCTTAGTGTCTGCCTGTGGCCAGCCTAAGTGAATTCAGGTGGCCTTAGACTTCTGATCACATCCATGCAGCTAGGGAGGAAATGAAACCTTGTTTATCATCTTGATAAACCGTCTCTTTCAATGCCTCCGGATGCCATATGCAACTCGGTGGAGTCAAATACTATTAAATTGTCATCACTGTCAAAAGGAGAAGTAATAAGTTTCTCTACCTGAGTCATCCTTAATGACTTCCACCGTGTATAACACAAATCAGTTCCTGTTTGCCTTCTTTTCCCTTAAATGTGTTTGATGCTTTGATCTCCCTGACTGTTGTTGGGAAGCACAGTCTCATATTATAAATAAATATAGACTTTTATTATTGCCTCTCAGCCAAGCCAATAAAATACCAAGATGACAAAGGGTCAGACTCAGCCAGTGCTAAGCAGAATTATCTCCTTAGAGTGGCTCACATAAGGCAGAGATTTGGAAACCTCTTTAGCTGAGTAAAAGCTTTGGAGGTGTCTCTAGCCATCATTATCACCGTGATCAAACACATTGGTGGGAGTTTCATATGCACACGAAGGGTGAAATGTACATCTTTTAGTCTCATCATCTTAAAGGATCACTTTGCTAATAGACCTGACTGTATTGTCAGCAAAACTTCCTCCCTGCACCATCAGCTTAAAAACCAGCCAAACAACATTTATTAGTTGATCATAAGACATGGTTCAACAGTGAGTTTGGTTTTTAGTTAATTAGGAGTGAGTACTCTGGAGTGGTCACTAACTTAATTAAGGATGCAAAACAATGGCCTATTAGCCCAACATGAGTCACCATTAGACTTGTATGGTCTAAAGGCTAAGAACACGCTCTACTTTTTTTTTTTTTTTTTGAATGCTTGGAAAAAAGTAATCAAAAGGAGATGATTTATGACACATCAAAATTACATGAAATTTAAGGTTCCATTTCCATCAATAACATTGGAGTGGGCAGTCAGCCATGCTCACCTGTTCACATACCGCTCAGAGCTATTTCTATGATACAACTGCAGTTTGGCAGTTGCCCTTACCAGAAGGCCTTCAAAGCTGAGAATATTTACAGTCTGGACCTTTATAGAAAAAGGTTGCTGACCTCTGGTCTAAAACATGGTTAGCTGCTGCAACAACAAAAAGAGCTCCCTAGAGAGTTTTGCACAGTCAATTAACTCTCAGCATGGCTGTGATGTGCCAATTCCCTTAATACCCAGTTGTCTAACCATAGCAAACTTCCATCACCAGCTTTAGAACAAGAGGAGGAAGAGCTATCAAAATGTCAGCATTATCTAGAGCACACGGTAGGTCTAGACTAGTTAAGCAGACAGCAAGAGTCTATTCTCTACTCTTGCCAACATTTTGCTTGTGTTCATTCATTCATCTGCACTATAACTCATTAGAGACTAAAGATTACACCTCTCTACTTTGTTGATCAGGATAGAAAGAAATCATCAAGGTTTTCTTGAGATAAATATATCTAATAAAGCATGAGAGCAATATCAAAATCATGTTAGCATGGCTCCCAAGCCTAAACTCGATCACTAAGACTGTAATCATCTTACCTATATATGGACATATGAAATTAAAAAAAAAAACAGCCATTGAAGCCATAGAGCAGTTATTCTCTACCTGTGGGTCATGACCCCTTTGAGTGTTGAAAGACCCTTTCATAGGGGTCGCCAATGCCCATTGGAAAACACCGATATTTATATCATGATTAATGATATTAGCAAAATTACACTTATAAAGTAGCAACAAATATAATTTTGTGACTGGGGATCACCACAACATGAAGAACAGTATTAAAAGTTCACAGCATTAGGAAGGTTGAGAACCACTGCCGTAGAGGCTGCTTCCTGACAAAACCCTTTTCTAATGAATCCAAGAGACATAAGCAGAATACCAATTTATTTTTTGCTTATTCATTTGCTTAAGAGGTTGCTAGCAATTAGCCCACGAAAAAGTAACATGACATTTGGTATGTTTTATATGGTTTCCATTTTTCATGCATGCTGAAGAAAGAGCTTTGTCAAAACAAAGGTCAGTTTGTCCCTAAGTAAGAAGATACACCGGTGGCCATCAAGCTCTAAAGTGAGAATGTATCTTCCAGAGGATAGTGTCTTCCGACCACTTTTCCTTGGTTATCTGACATCACGTTTATCCTCTTGGCTTTGCATCTAAGCCAACTCAGTGATACTGGCCTACGAGCATGTTTGTCACAGCAGGAGGAGATGTTGCCACAGTGGGGCAGTGATGGGCTGTGAGCATTATTAGCTGTTCTTTTTTATTCTCATGAAGATGCTTGTCCATCATCACTGTAGTGTTCCTGTCAACAGTTATCATATTCTCCCAGGGAGGATCATGGGATAAACTCATTTAAAGAGATATTTTAAGAGCTTAAGTTTTGTTGACTTCTATACTGTTTTTATTCCAAGTTATAGTCATGTTTGGATGTCACTAAATGTATGTGATGAGGAATACTGACACCAGATGATTGGAATGTTAAATAGTCAATCTAAGAATGCAACAAAAAGGCACTTAGGCTACCCACTGTTACACATGAACAGCTCAAATATATGTGGCCCTCAACAGGAGGCTCCCAGAAGCTGAAACATAAATGTAATCATTTCCACCATTCTGAAATCTATCTTTGCACCATCACCCAGTATAAATGTCTCTCTTCTAGTGGTATTTTTTTTTAAATAAATCACATTTTTATATTGGTAAGAAGAACTTGTATGCTGCTTATTTGTTTTAAATTCCCATCAATTCTCTAGCACTCCCAATAGTCTTCAAAGAGAGACCACTTTATTTTATTCCCAAGGGACAAAGATGTAGAAGGCACAACTTTGTAACCTCAGATCTCAAGCTGAGTAACCCAAGTCGGGCTTATTATTTGAAATATCATTTCAGTGTTAATATATTCAACCCCAGTGCCACTTTTTCATATAATCCTAGGGAAATTAACATAGCCACAAGAGTTCCTCCTTTGGAATAGGATAGCTTGTTTCTCGTCTAGAAATTGTTTCCATATCAAACTCAGCCTTGAAGGAAGCCAAGGAGAAGGAAATTCAGACCATTGCCTGGCTAAACCAGAAAGCTTCGTTCAACTATGCGGCTGAAGAAGCCCCTCATAAGAGTTAGACCAAAACTACTTCATATGGAAAGGTAGGCAGAGATGTAGTCGTCCCTTGTGTCCTAACAGCAGCAGCAGAGTGCATGTATTTCCTGTAAGATAGCACAGGGAAGCTAAAGAATGCAGACACTGTTAATTCTGTTTCTAGAAAGTTTCATGAATTAAAAATCCCTCTTGGAGAGAGAGGCTCCCCATTTATTTGTGTTTTTTTTTTTAGCTACCCCATATTCAAATGATTGTGTTAGGGGTAATAAGTAATTTTTAGCATGACTAATTTAAAATGTATTAAGGGTAAGTCTGGACCAAGCATATTTTGGGGATAAATAATAAAGAGGTAGATGTGTTATGTTCTCTGCTTCATTTTAACAAACAAAAACCCTCAGACAGTTCTGAGAACAACACAAAGGCAATTTGATGTCCAGCTTATCACAGGGACAATAATCTTCAATGTCACACAAAGCCTTTTTTATTGTAAATGAATAAAATAAAACCTACTTTACTTAAAAAACAGTCAAGAATCACTGATTTTATTTTTTGTTGTTGTTCTCTAAATATACAGTTGCATTTTTAGGTAAAATGTATTTCTGTGGGAGTAGAACCATTATTAAAAATGATTCGTGCAGTTGATTCCAGTGTAGCCACTGGATAAGTCATTTCTTCTTCTTCTTCTTCTTCTTCTTCTTCTTCTTCTTCTTCTTCTT
>JANHMN010000008.1:33101821-33126643 GCA_030674055.1 Rhabdomys pumilio
TGTGTGTGTGTGTGTGTGTGTGTGTGTGTGTGTGTGTGTGTGTGTGTATGTGTTTATTCTCCTTTTCCTGAGGAGCCAGCTGGTGTGAACAATAGACTTCATAATCTCTGTGGTTGTGATACAAAGCCAGAGATTTACTTTGCTAGAATTTTCTCAGTTTCTCATTAAATTTTGCATGGGCCAAATTAAACATAGGATGCTGCTTTCAGTAAGAAATATGAAATATAGATCTGGGTAAGGAACTACATTTGCATGTTTACTCTACTTTATTTACTATGACAAAGACATCCACCTTTCTTAATTATATTCTATATCCAAGTGCCTCTCTATCCACCCATTTAGTTCTTGCTACATAGGTTTGGATTGCTGATAACTGGATAAGTGCAATTGCTTTCATTCATCCTTAGTCACTACTAGCATTAAAGAATAGTTGGCTGTGCTAAATTTTCAGGAACTGCTGTAGCAGACTCCTTTCATGTAGTGAAGGCAGCTGGACCCCTTTATAGAACCTATAAAACTCACAAATCATAACGTGAGGGAAACTTTTCCCATCAAATGTTTAATATTTTTATTTTGTCAGTATAAGCAAATGGTCCAGGGTTATACAATCAGGTTGATTTGACTATTGGATTACTCTGGGGCTCACTGGTTTGGCTAGACAAGCCGGCCTGTGAGCTCCAGAGATCTGCCTGTCTTGGCTCTAACAGTGCCAGGTTCCTGCTGCCTACCAGCCTCCCCTCTCACATGGGTATTGGTGATCTGAACTAGTTCCCCGGGTTCCTGTGATAAATACTTTACCTTCTGAGCTAGCAATCTAATGCCAGTTAACTACTTCAATGCCATTGCTATTCCCACTAGTTGCAGGGTTCTTTCATTCTCTGGCTGTCCATCTTCCTAGCTCTGTCTTTAAGCAATTCTGACAAGACAAGTAGATGTGTGTTCAAAGCACTTTTGAACCTTGATAATATGCAAAAAATGATTTAATACATAAACCGATAGGGACCCCTCTCCGTAAGAAGTTTACATGCCAGTGAGGGACACAGGGACAGTAAGGACAATAAATAAATTGCACATAGCATTTAAAGGTAACAGGTACTCTAGGAAAGGATGAGAATCAGACCCAGATCAAAGAAAGGATTCTCATGAGTGCCTGCTAAATAATTAGGATTTATTTCAATAGAGTAATCAACTGGACATCTTATGGTGTAGCATTTGAGCAAAGATGAAGAGGATTAAGGGTGAGCCAGAGATCTGCAGGAATAGTGCCCCAAGTAATGTTGGAATACCTGGAAGGACTGTGCCCAGCATGCTAGCTTGATTGCCCCAGGTAACGACCAGTGTCCATGGAGGAAGCAGAAGAGCAAAAAACAGTAGTGGCAAATGCAGACACGCAGAGGGATGGGACAAAAGGCATTCCGGGCATTTATCTTTGGTAGCTCTTATGAGAGACATGACAAACTTCTGGATGCTTTTTATCAGTAAAGAATCACCATTTTTGTGCAAGATGCAAACCCCATGAACTTTGGAAACTAATAAATTGGAGTCACTCTTCTGTGCATCTAAGCAAATTATTAGTTGTATGTATGACTTGGTTATTTCATCTATATGTTGGGGGTGATACAATGTAAGGCTGTTGGTTTCCAGCATACTAGGCTCATGATCTTATATGTCCATCATAGTTGCTGGCTTGACTGTAAATCAAATAAGATTCTAAGTGCCTCTAGGAAGCATCCACATACCTTTTGCTATTTCCCATCATAAGTGCTGCTGCTGTCTGGTATTGAAGCCAAGTAGTCACTTAAATCTGTGGTACTTTCATGAAGTGTCAACCTAGCTATTACTGACTTGATTGAAGGTAGTTGTAGTTTACAACTGTTGGCTAAAGCAACATGACCATGAGTGTCTGGGTGAGGGTGTAATAATGTACCACTGGCCCTGTTCCATTAACTCTAACCCCAGGCCTGTGGAGATAGGGAGACATTTTCCCTTCACCCAAGTTCAAACTTTGATGTTTGCTTCTGCTCAGTATTGTGCTGTGATGTTTGTCCTTCCTGCCTGGTCACCATTTTCTTCCCCAATTCCTCCTGTACATAGATAGCTGACAAAGAGATGGCACTGAAGCAACCTTCCCATGGGAACTGGCCATTGTCTTTCCAAATTGCTATTCAGGTCACACTGCAATGGACTGACTCTCCTGAGAGACAGATGAGGAGCCCTCTCCACTTTAATCCTGTCTTAACTGGCCTGGAAACCTTAGTTCATTGTTTATAGTACATTTCTGAAATGTCCCAATCAATGCTTTGGAGAAATGGCCAATTGTTACATGAAACAATGACTTGTGTAAGATCAATCTATAGTATCTTGAAGAGCCAGGAAGTGGAGGAAGTACTCAGAATAAAGGCCAAAACAAAGCAAGCTCACAGTGGTCGCTGTGGCAAAGGGACATAGAAGCCAAAAGAAACTTTGCAGTAGTGAAATCTGGGATGTTTGGAGCAATTAAATGACCTCACACTACATTATAATACCATGCAAAATTAAAATACGTGAGTGTACATAGATATAAATAAGTGTGTGGAAATGGAGATAAAGAGACCAAGATCATACAGAAAAATTCTAAACACTTTTATTCATTATCATAATTGCAAGACCCAGACTGTAACTCCTCACTTGCTAAAGGTAGAAAGGTAGACTACTCAGAGCAACTTCCTTCCAAGGAGTACACTACAAATGGGGAAGTACGAAAAAAATACGATAACAATGGAGAGATCGGACAACTGCTGCATCAGCCTGGTGACCAGATTCAGCATCAACGAGGCAAAGTCGATTGTTAGTGTATACCTGTGATAGGATGGGCCCAGAGTGGATTTCCCTCTGCAGTCTTCCTCCCAAAACATGGAACATCACTCTAATCATAAGAAAAGCAGACAAATCCCAATTGGAAGACACTCTGCAAAAATGCCTCACCAGTCTATCTACCCCCAAATGTCAAGGTTATCAAAAAGCAATTGAATGTTTGAGAAAATGTCACAGCCACGAGGCATCCAGGGAGACAAGGGAAACAAATGAACACAATGTAGTCGGTCTAGTTAGATCCTGGAGTAGAAAAGGTTAAAACTAAGGAAGTCTAACAGAGTATAGATTTTGGTTGATGCAAGTATGTTAGACAGTGTGATCCGTGAAGTAGCCTGAAGTGTCAGAAAGTGGGGGAGTGCCCAAAAGGAAAGCCAATCAAACACAGAGTGTTTACCATGTATCAAGGTGATACACGAGCCAGTAAAAAGTCTCCCAGCCATCAGGCCGACAGGTAATGTAGCACTGGATCCTAATGCCAGAGAAAAATAAACATCAAATGCATTATACAGAAGATGTCAATAATTAGATAACAGGAGCAGGAAAATGTAGCATATTTGGGGCCTCTCGATGCCATCTTCATAATTTTCTGGAAATCTAAAGTTACTTTGTCTTCATAAAATGAGTTTTTACAAAGACTTCTCCAATTGTCGTATTATTATGAGGCCCACTCTTCATAACTGTCCTTTGCAGCCTCATCTTTCAACTCAGAACCTTGGAAATCTTCCATGGAGTCTCCACACACAAATGTATCTCCTACTCTACCTGTTTACAGAACCTGGGACTTACACTACTGCTGTTAATGTTAGTTAATTCATATATTTTACTCAGTCATTTAGAAAAAACTTCTAAACATCCTCCATGTTGATATGCCTAAGAAACAATAAATAATAACTTTGATCCTGTCTTAGTTTACAGCTTGGCTGGAAAGGGCTAAAATCACTGACTACCAGATACTTGGAAATGCATAGAATACTAAGGGAATAAATAGTTGTGGAGGTGATGAGACATTCTCTAAGGAACTGATCTTGACATTGAGCTCTAATGAGAGCTCATGGGGATTCTCTCTCATACACACATGTATGTATGTATGTATGTATGTATGTATTACTTATATATGCGTGTGTCCACTTTTCTCTCTCCGCCTCCCCTTTTCTCTCCATGTTTATGTGTGCATGCAGTTGGAGTGAGATGGTGCTGGATAGACTGTCATTAAGAGACAGGACTTCAGGACTTTTCCTATGTGCTAGAGTGGTAAAGGTGAAAAGGAGCTAAGAGACATGATTTCAGAAGAGACCATATATGCCAAGACAGGAAAGAGAGTAGATGAACTTGAGATGTCCTGGCATTAGTCATCACCATTTTCAAAACCAAACAAGAAACAAAAATACTAAGGAGACAGAAGAAGATTCAAATGAAAATTAACTGCGCTAAGCTTTGGGATCTTCACTTCTTTTGCAGGAGACAGAACTAATTACTAAGCATTGTAGGATGTTTCATGACATCCCTGCTCTCTACTCATAGGATGCAAGTAGCATCTTGCTGCCCCTAGTGATCCCAGGCAACAAACTGTCTCTAAACTTTCCATTTATTAGTTGGAGAGAATCCCATCATGCTCTGGTACCACTGTACCTAAAACTCGGTGTTGCTACTAAGTTCTCAAAGAGCAAATTGCCTTAATTATTTTCTTTTCCCTGACATCTTTCTGTTTTGTACTTCCCTATGTGCCCCTATATGTCTTCTATGTATCTAGATAGCATACACTCCCCTGAGAGTTTATAACACAGCAACATGTTGACCACTTGTTCAAGAGATTATTGTCATCTCTGCTGATGGAATGCCAAAAGTCAAGAACTCTAAAGGTCAGGAGCCCATTTTGGTAAAATAAAAACCCATTGTCTCTGAATTAAAAAGTTGAAAGTAGGAAAGTTAATTCCTGATATATTTCATAACGTGGAAAAACTCATTGCTTCCAGGGTAGGGGAACTGACCCTACCTAGCTATGGCAATGAATAGCTATATTTTGGGAAGCCGGTGGGGAGGAAAAAAAAGATGACTAGTTTATGAGCAGCTTAACAACAAAAAAATCCAAAGCAAAAGGAGTAACTTGACATCCACCAACCTTTAGTGAGCCAGCAGCTCACCTATGCAGGAACTACTACAGGGTGAAATCCATGAAGATGTCCATATACATTGATACATGCCTAGGTGAGCCCTAACAAGTCCTGTGAGTAGCCATACCATGGATGGCATACTCACATACTATTTCCTCCAGAAATTCTCCCTTTCATTTGTGCATGCCGCCTGGGGTTGGCAATGATTTCAGACTAGATTTCATTCAGCTCAGCCCCCCTTGACATGGGCCGGCAATGGGAAGGAGAATAGTATCCTGGCCACTTTCCTAGCACTGTGGGTTCTGCATCACTGGTGTTCTTCTGCTCATCAGTAGTGAGTGTTCAGAGAATCTTAAATGCACATAGGATAGGTAAGAGTGCTCGGCACAGTGCATCTAAATCAGGTGCTCTCTTTACTTGGCATTTTAGCTGCAGGCATTTGCTGCTCCACTGATTTCTATTACATCCAGCCCAGAATAGTCACATCTTGATATGCCCATTAATTTGTTGGTGTTCTTCACTGTTTTCAGTATAGCACTGAGATGCCTGTGTTCTCTGAGACTGTATGGATCTTGAAAGAGAACTCTTTTAGCAATTGAACTTCACAGGATTCCTTTATAATTCTGTCCTTTCCTCCAAACCTGTCTGTGTATTCTTATATGTCTAAGTAACCCTTGGGTTAGGTCTAATGGGTGGTCCTCTTTTTATTCTCTTGCCAGAAGGAGGGACCTGTGAAGTGATCGCAGCTCACAGGTGTTGTAACAAGAACCGTATTGAGGAGCGGTCACAAACAGTGAAGTGTTCCTGTCTACCTGGGAAAGTGGCTGGGACAACAAGAAACCGACCTTCCTGTGTGGATGGTGAGCAATGGTTTTTAGCACTCTCAAATAAGGGTTTGTTCATGAGGCCATGTGTTCACTGCACATGTGTTTTCTTGTGTAAACTAACTGTGGTTCTGGACCATGCATGAGCCATATCAAAAGTGCTGTGCAATCAAATGCCAGAACTCAGCATCGACTTGAACTTTGGTTTCTCTAGTATTAGGTTTGAGTGTCTACTACAAAACCCATGTTGAAAGCAGACTGCCATTGTTGCGGGTACAGAAAGGTGAGGCATCGGAGAGGTGCCTGAGCCATGTGGGCTGCACCATTATATGTGAAGTTAATGCCATTTAAATGGGTGAGTTCAGACCCTTCTTGTGCCCTTCTTTCTCAGGTTCCCACTGTGTGGCAATGTATTACCAATGGCCCCACCAGATATTCATGGATTGATCTTGCATATCCAAGTCTCTAGAGCTGTGGGGATTAATTTATATTTGTAAATTACCCAGCCACATGTGTTGTTATAGCAGCAAACACACACGCATGCACACACACACACATGCACACACTCACACACATGCACACACTCACACACATGCACACACACACACCTGACTTGGTGGGGAGAGATAGAATTACTTTGATATTTAAAAAAAAAGTTAAAGTAAAAGAATTTTAGGACAAGAAATGTATGTTTCTTTGGAAATTTACTGGGCAAGTGATTTTGCTTGAGCCTGTGTAGGATGGTGATGGTGTTTGTGATACAGAAGTTGACAGTGCCTAATATTTATTTAAAAGCTATTTAGTGAGCACTGCCAGGTATTACTCTAGTTGCTATAGATATATGTGTGAATGATCACCATTGCTTTGAGTGCTCCTATGCGCCAAAATCTGGTACCTATTGCTCACATGATTTTATCTAATGCTACCAAAAATCCTACTAGTGTTATATGATTTATCTATTTCTGTTATAAGTGACACTGAAATTTAATAGCTGAAAATACTGGGTATTGTCTGAGGATTGTACTTCAGTTGGCAGGACACTTGCCTACCATGTGCAAAGCCTTGGGTTCAGTCTCAACATGGCATAAACATGGTGTGATTATGAATGTTTGCAATTTCAGTGCCTAAGAGGTAGAGATAGGGGATCAAAGTCATCCTTGGCTACACCGGAAGTTCAAGATCAGCATGGGCTAAGCAAAACCTTGTCTCAAATAAATAGCCTGAATTAATTTCTAAAAATTATCCTATCATGCTGGTAGATCAAGAATTAAACTTAGCTGGGAGATTCTGGTTCCAAAGCTCCTGTGTAGCTGTGATTGAGATCTAAAATGTTGACTGAGGGTGAGAAACAGCTTTGCAATGGCTTGCTTGTACTGCTGTTGGAAAATGCTTTTGTTTTCCACCATGCAGACCTCTCCGTTTTAATCTTGGTATCTTTGCAAGAAGATATTAGGTTTTCCCAGACCATCTGTAAGAAAAGCACACAAGCTCCAATGTCTTTAATCTTAAAACTCAGAACTTATCCTTGATTATTCTGTTACTATTCTGTTGGTTACACCAGTCTACCCTCTTCAGTGTAACAGTAATTTGCCAGGACATGAAGACAAATAGGCACAAGTCTTCAGGGGCCATGGCCGAGGCTGCATACAAGAGGAGGCTCAATTTTCTTCCCAATGCAAATATAAAGAAACAGAGTAAGAACAGTAGGATAAACCCCCCAAAACTTGCTTTGAAAATCACTTCTTGTCTGACTTTTGAGGCCATTATAACAACCTTTAATCCTAAATCTGTTGCCACCTTTAAGATAATCTTATATACTATGGCCATGTGGTGAATCTGTGGTTCTCTGTAGTTGCCATAATTTAAAGGTATAGGTATGATTTGATCTCCTAATTTTTCACCAAAAGATTTAGGAACCAGGGAACTGACCCATTTGTACAGGGTCATAGAGCAGTGCTGAGAACTTCTATCTCTTGACTTAGGTCTACCCTTCCTTCTCTAGATATGCAGGGTTGAGGACACTTTTTAGATACAATTGTCCTTTGTGTTTTTCTTTATGGATCAGTAGGTAATTAGAGAGAGAAGTTATGGTAAAGAAAATATAAGATATTTTAGGAAGTGAAAGAATTCTGCTTTAACCAACCACAGGGAATTTGTTTTAGGTAACTGCTATCATCTTTCTTTGATTTCTGATCTTTGTTTACTTCATACTCTTTTGTAGAGCTCAATTTCCTCATCAAGCATTTTTATGTACACCCTCATATAAATTAGAAATGTGGAAAAGGCACCATTCACTTGCATAAGACTAAAGCTTCCATAAAGAATATTTAATAATTATTCTGTAAATATGATTTCTGAGACAACAGAATATATTGGTCCAGCTTGGGTCAAGAGGGTATATTTTGCCTGGTCAACTACAACCATAGGAACAAGCTTACATGACCAGCACAGCTGTACTTCCAATCCCAAGAAAGTCAATTTTGCCTCAAATTATGTGATTGGACCAAGTTAGAGAAAACAGTGCCATCAGTTCTGCACTGGAACAGTTTCTTCCAGGAGTCATCAGGTAATATCTGGAGACATTTTTATTCCAGTAACTTATCAACGTAGTGGGAGCATTACTACTCTTTGTTTCTGTGGATAGAGACCAAGGTATACTACTAAGCATCTATAGTATGCTGTACTCCCCTCACCCCCAGATACACGTAGAACAGAAATATCAGTGATATTGAGGTTGACTCAATAGGATTGTGATTCAGACTGTTCCATATCACAGTGAATACCATGAAGCACTGCTAATGAGCCACCAGCAGGAAGCTAACCTACTAAAGCCATTGTTGGCCTTTTCTAGAAGGAAGCTCTTGATCCAAGAAGGCAGGAGGCATTCTACAGCATAAAGCTATCACTGTCTCTGAAGTTCTTGGCCAAAGAAAGCATTGAGATTGTTAACTAAAAATCTCCATCCCAATTCCAGTTAATTTTTGTCACTGATGACCTAGGATGAAATTGCCTTCAGATTTTGGATGAAAAACAATGTATTGGCTGTGCTGACCGAAGCAGAAATGGCATTTGGCTCTGTCTTGTGTTAGATGATAAACCATATGACAGCAATATTTTACTGAAGAGTTTATTTCATTTTGGAAACTATGTAGCTTCAGTGTGCTTGTTCCAAACAAAAGGACAGCTACCTCTATTTTCCCAGCAAATGCCAACAAATGCATATATAAGTAACATTCCATTCTCAAATCTTATGGGCTTGCATGGACAAGTCTATGTGTTGTTATCGTTAAATTTGTTTGGAGAATCTAACACTCTATATGAAAAATAAATATGAAGCAATCATTTTAATGTAGTGACCAGAATATTGGGGTGAGATATTACACCTGGGCAGAACCTCTGCTGTACTTGGTACCAATAGAATGCCTTTTGACAAAGTAAGTCTTACCACAGTGTGTTGTCTCCACCAAAGTGAGGGTGAGAAGGATTTCTGCCTCCCGATGGTGAAGCGAGGAATAGTATAACTATCCTTGTGATGTGATTTCTACATTGGCTTCCCTCTAATGCTCTCTAAATTATAGGTTCTATTTCTTATCTTACTAGCACATGTGGAAAATGGTTAGAGACACCAACCTACAAAACTTTCTAAAACTCTTTATTGTTTTTACTGTAAATGCAGCTTGGAGACGTTTTGGCCCCCATGAGTTCTGAGAATCTCTTCCAACCAATCATCCTGGATATCACAAATTTTCCCTTAGGAGTCCAAACTCATTGTAGGGATTTTTTTTAAAGGCACAGATATACACTATCCATACATTAAAAACACCAGTGATAACATTTCCCAGAGATGGTGATACTTTGCATGATTGCCTCATAGTCTATGACCAGCACTTAAGAGTAAAAGCACGAAGGAGATATTTACTAAATTTAAATGCTATAATATTGATTTCACTTAATATGTGATGAATATTTCCCATGCTTGTCCATATTTTTCCAAACATAATTTTTAATCACTAAATAAGATTCTCAATGGTAAATATACTATCATTTATTTGACTGCCCTCTGCTTGACATACTTAGCATCTTTTTTGCATTCCCCTGACTCACTTTCCTAAGAGTAATTAGACATGAGCCTCCTTCCAGGGCAGCAGTTGATGATATGTGCATGTGTGCTCCACATTTGTCCTAAGCACTCGGTCCTACACAGTACGTTTTCCATGGAAAATGTCTGAATGCTGTTATTTCCTCTCCTCTGACGTTAAGGTCAGCTGTCACCTATCCTGTTGTGACAAGCAGAGTGGCTGTGACTTGGAATGAAGCATGTGGTTTATTAGTTTAGATTCAAAACCTGATATCAGATTATTTGAAAGGAGAAATTTGAAAGTAAAATCTTAGCCATGTTTTCAGAGCCTATTATGCATTTGAGGAAAAATGTCAAGTGATGACTGTTTAGTTTTAAAATAATATCTGATCACTGAATAACTGAAACCTCCAAAATACACATTCATCAAATTATGGCACTGCTATCTGTAAATACATATAAAATCATTACTCCCTTGTCTCTGTGCTTCGGATGTAACAGCTTCTTGAAGGAATTCTATAAAGGAATGCGACGCGACATATCTACCATTTAATCTTATAATTAAAGTAAGTTAAAAATCTTACTTTGGATTATGATCAGAACAAACTAAAACTGTGATTTTAGATACTTTTTAGGTACTTCTAAATGCTTCTCAGAGCCTAAAATAAATCAAGTACACATCCACAAACATGAAGATGATAAACATATCGTAAACATATCTATATAAATGAAGAATTTGTTCAAGCAAGGGTTATACAACTCCGAAAACTGACCTCGTAGGGGACTTCTGAAGTTACAGACTATAATTTTAGTGCTCCACCAAGGCATGAAATAGTATCAGTCTAATTTTTAAAAAAATAATAAAATATGGTAATAATAGCAACCAAAACAACTCTGATTCATTTTAAAGGTTTAACACATATACCTCTTTCATGTACTATGAGTCAGTGTACTTAGTTAATTTTAAGGCCAGCCTTGTAAGGTATATCATATTATTCCTATTTTTTCATAAGGTAAAAAGGCATAGAGCTTTGATGACTGGTTTAGTATCATACAACTAGTAGAGGCAGAGAGGGAAGGTGAGCCTGGGCTGCAGAGCTCCAGAAGGCCCCATGTTGCGGGAGGTAGTTGAAAAAGTAACCTGTAAGGCTAGCTCCCGGCTTTGCTGCCATATTCCCACTCTAAGTTCCCACACTAATGGTGGCATTGGCTGGCCAGTGGTGCTGGCCCGGGACCCACAAAACGATCACGTGGCTGCTGCCTCCACATGTCAGCTCCGTGGCATCCATGGTTCTAGGCATGGGCCTTGGGTCAACTCCACCACCCTCACAGTGCTCAACCCCAGACAATAACCACCATTTTTGCAGTACCCAATAAAAAGAAGACTCTTGATGCTTAAGATTAATCAAATAGATTTGTATGACAACAAATACTCAATATACAAGATGCCCACCAACACAATTAGAATTGTTATCCCAAATTATCTAACTTTGATATGAATAACTACCTGAGACTGCTAGAGACATGAGGGAGGGTGACATCCACGGACATCATGCCTCCCTCCCCTCCTCTCTTTTCTTCCTCTTTGTCCTCTTCTCTCTCCCTTTCCCCAAAACTTTTCCATTCCACCTCCCTTTCTACTGCCCAGCCACCCGCTCTAGCCTTTATTTTACAAATTAAGATGGGCAAAAAGTTCACAAGTCACCTGTATACTGATTCACTCCTTGTCTACAGCCCCTGCCAGGAAAGCAGAGTTAACATCAAAATACAAGCCACAACACCCCATGCATCAAATATAGTTAAATCAGCATCAGGATTAGCTTCAAAGACTTTCTAGTAAGGGGTAAACTCTCTAAATGAGCAGGGAAAGGCAGTGCAGCCAAACGCTACAAAATATCCTATACTCAGGGCAATGCCTGCTTCCTCTCATTGTATATGGTAGGGATTGTGCAGTCCAAGGTCATTGCCATGGAGTAGGTAGAAGTGCTTCCATAAACAATGCTGTTAGTTCTGTATAATGAGTAAGGATATACTGTGCAAGGCACCACTGCAGTGAGTATGTGTGTGTACCTGAGTGTGCATGTGAATGTGTGTGCGTGTGCCTGTGAGTGTTTAGGGAAGGGCCAGAGCATCTGTTTTATACTGAAATGTTTATACAAGTTTCTCACTTTAGAGCTTCATATCTATTTTAATTTGAGTGAATATATGAGGGAAAGATCTACTCCTAGTTAATAGGGAAGCTTTTAACACATTGTAGACCGTAGACATTAGCCTCAGTCCTGATTAGTCAAAGTCTGATTTGACTTTGTAACTTCGTACACTGTTCTTCTCACCCAGAGAAAAGGGTGACTGTTCCAGTGACATCTGGACCTGGTGATTTTGACTTGAGGCTCTTATGGTCTCCTTTCTTACATTCTATCACCAGGCATGGGGAGAAGTTCAGAAGCAAGGTTTTGTCGGAAACCTTTGTAGCCTTCACCAATGAGCATCCCAGGATCTTTTAAAACTCTTTGTCAATACAATGAAACAGTCAATACATTCCTAGTCATTTTGAACACAAACAAGCCATTATATGTCACCACAACTCGCTACTGGATTATCATAAGCCTATAAGACAAGAACAAGTAGACAGAAAGACAGCAAAGGACACAAAGATTCTCCCAGGTTAGCAGATGGGCAGGCATGAGGAGAAAGGACACACGGGGGAGGGCACAGGGAGGAATGGAAAGAGTGTGAGTTAGTCAGGGTGTTCCAGACTCTAAACAAAAACACTAGGCAGATTTATCCACAAAATGGCTTCAGTCATTGTCTTAAAGGACTGGTCTTATTCAGTTATGTTTTTTATTTTTATTTTTTTGTGTGGAGGGAGTAAATGGGGGGGCTGTTTTTCTTTTGAGATTATAATAATTACAATATTCCTTTCACTTTCTTCCCACCAAACATTCCCATATACCCCCCTCTCTCTTAAATTCATGACGTCTTTTTTTTCACTCATTGTTATTATATACATGTGTGTCTCTACATATGTTTCCCTAAATATAAACTGTTTAGTTCATACAGTGTTTCTTGTATGTATGTTTTAAGAGCTGACCATTTGGTAGTAGACAAGCATTTGCTGTGCTCTTCCCTGAGAAACACCACCTTCTCCTCTCCTAGCTTTCCTTGGCTGCCCATAGTTCATTGTGTATGATGAGACCCCCATGAACTTTTCTCTGCCCACTTTGCCATGTCTATTGGTGGCGTCCTTGTTCAGCTCAAGTTTAGACAGTCATGTTAGTGGGACTTAAATTAGCATAACATTTGATTTTACTAAAAAATGCATAGGAGCCACAATCTCAGGGCAAACTCCCTGATCCATTGGCCCTTCCAATCTTTCTGCCCTCTCTTCCTGAATGTTTCTTTAGCCTTAGATAAGGGAGTGTTCTAAAGATGTATTCTGTAGGACTGACATCCAGAACTCTGTATTTTGGCTGACTGTGGTTTTCTATAGTGGTCCCTTGTCTGTTGTAAAGAGCTTTCCTGATGAGCAAAGACTACACTTATCTGTGGGTATAAAAACAACAGTTTATAACAATTAAAGAAAAGTTTAACAGACATGATAATATATGTTCATAATCATAGAACTCAGGAGTCTGAGGTAAGAGGATCAAAATTTTGAGGTTGACTTGGGCTGCATATTAAATTCTTGTCTCAAACTATTTTACTTGACAGATTTATATTTGTACGTGTACAGTCCCATGCAGTTGTGCTATATGATAGTCAGAACCAGAACTCTTACAAAGGGTTTATGGAAATTGATTCTTAGTGAAAGATATGATAGAATTTTCTTGACAAACTTGACATATATCATCTTAATCTCAAAACACAATATGGTAGGGGAAGAGCCTGAGAATAGAGATATATTTTAAATTTAGAATAATTTTCTATAAAATAAAGTTTTACACACACAAACACACACACACACACACACACACACACACACACCACAATTTGATGTCAAATAACCCCATGGTAGTCTGTCAAACCATAATATTGTATTAAAAGTTCTGCAGGCAAGTAGCTTGTTAAAGTTGCAGTATAAGTCAAGTGATTTATATGATAAACTTTTGTTCTGTTACAAGCATTCTCGTAGACACCATGTGCTCCATCATATATACATAAGACCATGATTTTATAGATGTTATAGTTTGGTGTTTGTTTTCCTGTGCCTGTGGCTCAGAGTTCTTCATTGGACCAGCCAGCCAAACAGTGCATAGCTGGTCCCAGTGCTGATATGCCCAATATCTCACGAACATGTCAGGTTCAGGTACAGTTTGCAAATCATCTAGAGACTTTTCAAAAGATAACATGAAAAAATTGCTTGCTTTTATTTACAACGTTAAATATTTTAGTGATGAAAAGGTGACCTGTTTGGGATTCTTCACTGTTGCTTGTCATCCACTCAATGAAGCACCGTGTGAGGGAGCTGATGTGATGGCTTACAGAGGTCCTTCTCCATCATTTCTTTCTGACCACTCTCTTGCTTTTAGAAGGGCAACTCCAACTTGCTTAGTAGGCAGAACCACCAGATTCAATTGACTTCTTCAGGAAGGAGAGCTGTCATTTCTGAAAGGAGACCCCATTGCTCCATTAGAAGTGAGTCTTGGATGGAATCATGAGTAAATTGGGGCACTTGCAGATGTAGCTTCTAAATCACATACAAGTTCTCTTTGATACAGCATTGGTTCCCCAACTTTAGAAAAAAACCTGCCTGGGAGCAGCATCTATAAGAGAAGCGGGGGAAATAATCACAAGCCTGGAGGAATTTTTGCATCCCTCAACTAAAGGCCAGTTTCTGTATCTACTCCTTTTCATAGTGCTCTCAGATCAGATGCCACTGTTCTATTCTCTACGTTCTTCCTATTCTCCTCTCCCAGTTTGTACAAGGAGTTATCGCTGGACAAAAGTATCATCCACATACCAGTCTTTAGGCCAACAACGTAGCATAAGTTTGGAATTGTATTTTGATGGCACACCACACCTTCCCTCAGCCTCCATTCTTCCTTATAGGCACTTAAGTCTCTGGCACACTGACATTATTGTTATATAATCAATAAAGACTGTAAAATGAGTGGCATGTGACTTACATAGTCGTTTTTCTATTATTTGCCTGCTAATAAGCAAATTATTTCATAATATACTTTTCAATGTAAAGTAATAGTCAACATGATACATACAGAAATATGTATATGTATAATTTATAGAACAAACATATATCAAAACCTCACACTGTACCCCATATAATACATAATTATTTGTCAATGAGAACTATCAAAAGAAACTTATATATATAGGTGCATCAAAGGAAGAGTAAAAAGAAAAGAATTTCTCTTTCCCCCATTCCCTGTTACAGTGTAGTTGCCAAAAGTAACCATTATTACATTCCTGTATGTCTTTACAGAAAATAATTAGGCACACACAGGCTTATGATGCACATATACAAAACTTTATAAATCAAATATTATCATATTCAATATAATGATGATCCATGCCTACAGTGTAATAGCATAGCAGAGGGATATACCTCAAATAAGTCACTGAAAGAGAAATAGAAATGACTGCCAAGCATAAAAAAAATTACTGGACATTACTCATTTAGAGAAATGTAAATTAAACACTGAGATGCAGTGTCATCCATCAAGTAGGCAGGGATGAAAAGTTTGGTAATATTCAGTCTTAAGGAGGGAGGAGAGAAAAATTACATTTAAATCATATTCAATGACAAACGGCTTACAAACTCAATTAGTTAGCCACTCTTCTCTGTGTGGCTCACCAAAAGGGAGGATGATAAATAGGAAAATTTGTAATGAGGCTGGATGTTTGGAGAACATAATAAAAACTGAATGTGTTATAGCTGTTGTGCTTACTTTTACAACAGCTCTTGGGCATTTAAATTCTTGCATTTTCACACATGTTGGATCCATGAATCTAGACAGCAGCCAAGAAACCAGAGAACTTGGTGCCATTTCTGTGGGAAAGCTATGTATGAAATTACATTTGGTGCATACATACAAGTTCAAGCATAGCAGTCACAAAACATATGTCCTGAAGTATAAGGTCTGCCTGCATGAATGCATTTGTTTATATATAGGCATGTGTGCATGTGCAGAATGTGTATGTATGTGTGTGTGTGTGTGTGTGTGTGTGTGTGTGTGTGTGTATTCATGTGTGTGAGAGAGACAAATTATGATATGGTATATCCCCAATTCCTGTCAGTTGCCTACCTGCTATAAAAGTGGTGACACATAATTTCAGTTTCATAAATGAAGGTATTTTCCCCAGAGCAGTTTCCATGTCATTGGTTATCATTTATCTCTAAAGAGCCCAGGTGTTTTCATAGACCTGTTATTCTTGGATACAATTTCATTTTTAATCAATTCTTTTTCTTTCCCAAAGAGAGGGAGGGGATGCTACCTTCAAACTAAGGAGCCAGCTCCTCATTCCTATAGCTGGGCTCCAGCCTTGAGAAGGCAGGGATTCAGGGTCTTGTGTTATTAATGTTCTGTGTATGAATAACAAGCAAGCCTTGTGAATTATTTCACACTTCTGGGAAAATCTATGCCCCTGTCCTCTGCAGCACTGCTGGACACTGCTGGGAATAGTAGTATATTTCTATGTGATACCTTCTGATAATGTCAACTAAGGTCACAGCAGTACAGCTGGCCCCCTTCTGACACCCACATGTAAATTCACACAGATGAATACTCCTTTAAACAATTTAATACTTTCCTTCATCTTCTAAGGTTTCTTAAATCTCTGGAAAGCTTACCCCTAACCCAAATAGAGCATGAATTGTCTACTGTGATGCTTAATAATAATTGCCAACTTGACTTCAAAGAAACAAGCCTCTAAACTTACCTATGAGAGAGTTTCTAGATAAGGCTAGTGAGTGTAGGAAAACCCACCTGTGATGTGAGTGGTGTCATTTCCCAGGCTATGATCCAAGACCACATAAAAAGGAGGCAAACCCATATCTATTGCTGGCTGCTTCCGAACTACAGATGGAAGGTTACTCACTGCCTCACTTTCCTGCCCCCCAGACTTCCCAACTACAATGGGCTACATTCCCCTGTACTGTATGTAAGTGAAGCTGTAACCTTAAGTGCTTCTTGTAAGACTCCTTTACCACTGTAACAAGGAGTTGCAATATTTGCTAACCAGACAGCAGAGGGCAGAATAATCTACATTCAGAAGCTATTTACATAAAAGATTGGAGAATGCAGGTTTTATTGTCTTCCCCCACTACCTTCAGGCTTCTGTGAGTGGAGTCAGATAGGCAAGATAGCCTCACTGATAGGAATATGGTTGTCTAGAACCCTGGCTACCTGCCTGTAATGGCAGATAATTTATACTCACCTATAGGACCAGTTCTGCTACAAGAATACATATTTATTAGGTCCACACCCTGTGCCCTCTCCCTTGACTTCTATGGGAATCACTTATCAACAGCAGATAGCATATTGCACATTACCTCTCCAGCAGGAGTCATAACCACCAGCACCTCAAACCCCCCTAGCCCTTCTATCCCACATATATTATCTTTAGAAAATGAGGTGAGGGACCTGGGCTCCAAGATGTACAAAGGAGTCAGAGAGGAAATCTCATGCACCACCTTCTCCTGGCCCTCTAGATGGGTTTGATGTCTCATCCTGCCAAAACCAACCAACCAATCAAATAAAAACCATGGTAGAATACTCTCATTAGCCCTCATGTGCCCTGTTTCCCTTTTCAGAGAAAATGATGGTTAATCTCAATTGTCAACTTAATGAGGTTTGGATTTACCTACGAGATGGACCTTTGGGCATGCTTATAACAGATGATCAGGATTAGGTTAACTGACATGGAAAGACTTGCCCACTGTGGAGGGTGCCATTCTGTAGCTTGAGATGCTGGATTGTATAGGAAAGGGGAAAAATAATTAGAATCAGGTATTTGCATTTGCTATTTGCTGCTCCTTGACTATGAACATGTCACTCATGTCCCTAGCTCCCTCAAACTCCTTCTGCTATGACCTCCCCACTTGAAACTGTGAGCTAAAACAAGCCCATTATGTTACTTTTAAAAATATTTTTAAAATATTTTGAGATTTTAATATAATTGCGTCTGTTCACCCTTCCCTTTCCTCTCTTCAAACTGTTCTACATGCCTTACCCTTCTTCCCTTTGAAATTCATGACTTTTTTCTTTTATTTTTATTGTTGTGTATATGTGAGTGTTCCTAAATATATAAATACAAACTTTTCAATCTACATAATGGTACTTACATGTATATGTCTTCAGGACTGACCATATGATATTGGATAGACAATTAGTATGCTTTTCCCTAGGGAAGACTGTTTCTTCTGCTTTCTGCTTTAGGCAGCCATGTTGGTGAGACGTCACTGTCATTGGTGTAGCTTCTGATACTCCTAGGAGATACAATCTCTCAACGACCTTCCTGTTCCTATGGCTTTTACAATCTTTGGGCTCCCTCTTCTGAAATTATCCCTGAGCCTTAGACACAAGAGTTGTGTTGTAGACGTATTAGTTAAGACTCCACAACTCTGCATTTTAATAGGTTATTGTTTTATGTGATGGTCTCTGATGGAAAGAGAAGTTTCCTGGATAAGGGATAAAGGATAAGGACTACATTTATCTTTGTGGATAAGAATAAATGTTTAAAATAAAGTTAAGGATTGTGCTAGTTTAGTAAAGTGGAAAACATACAGGTCCTCCTCTATGTTCTATGACTTCATTAGACATGGTTAGTTGGCAAGGCTTCCAGTTATTATAGCAGGCATAATTTCATGTATTGAGTGGATCTTAAGTGCAGTGAGAGAGCTATTGGTTACCACCAAGATATGCATGCCACTATTATACCCTTAGGGATAACATGCAATGATAGTCACTATGATTCATACGACTCTTGGCTATATCCCTCCTTTGAAAGTTTGAATAGTACTTACTGATATAATGAAGGCTGGTCCTCTGGGAGTTGTTTTCAGAGCATATCCTCTGGGCTTTGTGGCTGAACTTCATGATGTATTCAGCAATAAGACTTACAATCCATGTCAGGAGACAAGCAAGGGCCTGTAACGTTTTGAGAGTCTCTTGGACAATCCTGACAAACAATTTGAAAGAGGACTTCACTTTTGGGTTGGGTTTTTTTTTGGGGGGGGGTATTTTCCTTATCACATTAAGTCTAAAAGTACAATGAACTCTGTCAGCTCACAGTACTGAGTCCTCACTTTGTGCCAGACTCCATGTGTTGTATGTACTATTTCCTATAATCCTCTCAAAGTTGTGTATATGGTGAGCACTGCTGATGAAAGAGAAACCTGATAGCTTCTTCCAGAACACGGTACAGATTCATTTGGGACCTCTCATGGCGAGATGCTGGAGCACTAGTCAGGAAGGGGTCAGATCTATTACTAGTAAGAATATTAAGAGTATCTTCCCACTTCTCATGTTCAGCTCCTAGGAGAACACCACTGTTCAATCATACCAGGCTCATTCTTAAACTTTTCTCCAATACATATATGTCATTTTCCACCTTCTGTTTTTCAAATTCATTAATTTTTCTCCATGTCTTAGTTTTATAAAAACTTCATAAACCACTTACCTTGAATTTAATTATTTCTTCCATGTAAAATGTTTCTTTGGTAACCCTTTCTTGCTCCTGTCTGATTTTCCCTTTCTAGCTAGCTTGTACCAACTACAGAAGTATTCCATAGGAGAACACTTATAACATTTCACAACTTAATATGGGACTTGCACTTTGCTTTACTAGAAATATTTTTTACTAGAGTCATCCATCCATCCATCCATCCATCCATCCATCCATCATCCATCCATCCATTTATCCATCCATCCACCCACCCACCCACCTACACATCCACTCATCTATTCATTCATTCATTCATTCATTCATTCATTCATACATACATACATACACCCATCCATTCAGTAATTATTAGAAAGCATTGACTGTGTGCTGGAAATTTTTTCAAATTCTTGACATATACTGTTAAGGGAAGAATTTCTTGTTTCCATGTAGCACAATCTAAAAGGGAAAACAGAAATTGACCTGCATGTGTTAAAGTGAATGGATAGAGACTGTACAATCTGAAAGAATAGCAGTGAGTCTCTAAAGACGGTGGATGGCAGGGAAACTAGAGGAGACTGGGTAGCTAGGAGACTTCGGTGGCAAGAGTTCTGAGGTGTAGCATACAGATGCAGGTAGTATAGTAAGCATTACAGACAGAGAAACCAGCATGGGCAAAATCCATTGGTTTTGATCAAAACCTTAAGAAAAAGCTATTATGGCTAAAAGCCAATGAACTGTGAGATTGTATGCAAGAACAGGAGGAAAGACAGATGGGACCACATATTAAAGGGTGACATAAGAAGCTGGGCATCACCACTTTCTAATATGATTCTTAAATCAGAGATGTGTTAATCAAGACAACAAAGGAGGAATCTGCAGCGAGAAATTGGATAGTGAACCCACCAGGAGGTTTTGTGATTAAGGAGATAGAGCATAAAGGTTTCTTTGCTGAGATAGAAAGAAACTTCTATGCAATGTTTGACAACAGACTTCAAAACTTCAGCAATATTTTTTCATACCGTGCCAAAGCAAAGCACACGATAGCATCTTTTTTGACATCAGTAGCTTTGACACATGTCATTGTCTCGGTGACTGCTATTGCCTGCTTGTCTCATATGCTCTTCACGTCTGACCCCTCGCCCTGACACAAATAACCCTCAAGCCACTCCCAGATCAAACAGAGCAAAGGACATTTGGATGGAATTTCCAGTCACTGATTTTCAAGTCCATCTTTCTATTTTAGGTAATATTTTAACTAGCAAGGAGCTTCTTTTCACAGAGATGGCAGCACAAGGAGCCATCCAACATGGCAACAAACTCCAGGGCCATGCCAGTTCATCTTTCCACTTCTTGTTTCCCTAATTAGTACATTTCCCTAATTAATACATTTCTTTTTTGTTTGTGTATTTGTTTGCTTTTTATTGCTATATATCAACTGTATAAACCAATGGGGTTTCATTATGACATTTCATGTGCATATAATATACTTTGGCTGTCACCAATCCCTTATCCTACCCCTATCCCCATTCCTCTACCTCTAAGACCTCCTTTTACTTTATTCTTTTTTTCTTAAATTATTATTGTTGTATTATACATACATATAAATATATAAATACAACCTGCTGAATCTATTTGGTGTTGTTCCTGTGAATATGTATTTAGGATGGATCACTTAGTATTGGGAGCTTGTCCCTGGAGAAGACTGATATTCATATTCTCTCTCTCTCTCTCTCTCTCTCTCTCTCTCTCTCTCTCTTCTCTCTCCCTCTCTCTCTTCCTCTCTCTCTTTCTTCCTCTCTCTGTCTCTTTCCTTTCTCCATCTCTCTTTGTCTCTCTCTTTCTCTCTGTGTAGTCACTAATTGCCTCTACCTTTTTCTTTTAAGACTGCTCATCACTACTGGTATGTCAACTGGCACTGACACTTTAAAGGTTCTGTTTAGAAAAACATATTGCTAAGATTTTACGGATGTAGCTTCCTTGTCCTGTATAGATAACAAGGTCTCTCAGCAGACTTTATGGCCCTTGGGATCTTAAATCTTTCCATCTTTTCTTTGTCAATATCCCCTGAGCCTTACCTGTAGGAGTTGTGTCCTACACATATCAACTGACACTGGACATCCACCGTTACTTATTGTCTGCATTTTGACAAGTTGTGACTTTCTGTAACAACTTTGTGTCACTTCTATGTGCATTGACAACACCATAATCTGTGTATCTACACTCCTCCTCCAAACCTCCATAAAACATTTTTCAGCAGATGCTATGACACAGCTCTTAAAATCTCACGTGGTGGGTGAATTCAGAATTGTCCACATTAACAGGGAAATGGTGGAAAAGCCATAGTTTCTCCCGTGCCATTTAAACTCATCAAACATCATGTGTTTGAGAAATGATGTCAGAAACCACTTTGTATGCTACAGAAATTCTCTACTATCCTTAGCATTGCTTACAGAAAATTTGTAATAACTCCAGGAGCTGATAGTTATTAAGCAAAGAAAATCTGAGTTACCAACAAAATTACTAACACTATAACATTTAATATTTACAGTGATGCATGAGACACATGCTCTGTGTGTATGATACATTGTATGTGCTTTTATGTGTACCTATTCATGTGTGTGAGCACATACAAATGCAGGCTACAGTATGTGTGGAGTTCACATGTCAGTCCTCCCATTCTGTCCTGTTTGACATAATATTTTTCTTGACATTGTTTACTGAATATAGCCAGTGTATGGGCCTCTTGGGAGTGGAGGGGTTGTTGCTCCCAAATCTGCTTCTGCCTCCCATTCCATTTTACAATGGAAATACTGGGATTACAGATGTGTGCTGCTGTATTCAACTTTGTATGGGTTCTGGAGATGCAAAATCAGGTTCTGGCACTTGCATGGTTTACACACATGCCCCTAGCCTCTTTTGTGTATTCTTATTACCCTCATCTTCCTGATGATAAAACTGAGTACAAAATGAGAAGGAATTTTCCCAAGATGACAAAGCCATCATATGGTAAAACCATACCTTAACTTCAGCAATTGGAAAGTAACACCCACATAGAATAAGGTTGCATTTATTCCCATAGAGACAAATGGGAACTTTCAGTGGTACATGGGAAGTCTGCAGCCTAAAGCCCAGAGGCCTGGATATTTTATACTAGAACATCACTCTGCACATGATATTTGCTTGGAACCATGTTCTTCTCACCTGTCATCAGGGAATAAAACAATGTGGTATTAGTAAATCAATGAAAATATCTCAGTTGTGGTTACTATTGCTGTGATAAGACACCATGAGCAAAGCAACTTGGGGAGGACAGGGTTTATTTCATTCACAGTTCCATATAATAGTTCATCATCAAAAGCAGTGAGGGCCGGAACTCAAGCAGGACAGGAAGCTAATGGCAGGAGCTGATGCAGAGGCCATAGAGGAGGTGCTGTTTACTGACTTGCTTCTCATGGCTTGCCCATTCTGTTCTTTTATAAAACTCAGGACCACTGGCCACAATGGGTGGGACCCTCTCCCATAAAACAATAATTAAGAAAATGTCCCACAGGTTTGCCTACAACTCATTCTTGTGGAGGCATTTTATTCTCCCATACATTTAGCACATGTAAGACCCTGAAAACCATCCCCAGTACCATGAATAAAAAAGAAAATCACGGAGATTTTTGACAAGTATGGTACAGCATATCTGTCACAGTGATCGGGAGGCTGAGGGAGTGGGACCAGGAATCTACGGTCAACCTGACCTATGTAGTGAGACCTTGTCTTCAAATTTCAGAAAATAAAAAACTAAAAGATAAATATGTCCCTTGCTAGCCATTGTCTTATTGAAAACAACAGAAGATGGTTGAAACATTTTCTTAGCTACTACAAGGAACTACGTGCACTTAGATTCAACCAACGAACCTAAGCAGACCCCAAACTTTACCGTTTTTTTTATACTATGCTGTAGAACTTCATGTAATACACACCCTTCTTTGTCCTCATATGCCAAGAATTTTTAAAAATCCATTTTAATGCAAACAAAAAATGCCTTGGTTTTTAACCAATACAGAGAATAAAACTCTGAACTGCCAGAATAATTTCAGTTTGGGTCCATGTTCTGACATCTAACCAACAGCTATATTTCAATTCTACTGACAAAATATCAAAGTAATAATCCTGGGAAAGGAAATATCTCCCGGAGAACATTCTAGCAACTAAGCTGCCTGACTGTGAACCCTTGACTTGGACATAGCCACAAAGTCTAGGGTGAGAGTCCAAAGTTCCTGAGCTGGAACGATGATTTAGATGGGAAAGTGTTGTCTGTGCAAGTAAGAACATTTGAGGTTGATCCCCCAGAGCCCATATTAAAAACTAAGTATGGTGATATGTGCTTGTAACCCCAACATTGGAAAGGCAGATATGCACAGGGTTCTGGGGCCCAATTGATAGTCAGCCTAGTCAAATGGGCATGCTTCATGGCAAATGAAGAGAGCCTCTTCGAAAAACCAACCAACCAAATAAATGGTGAATGGCACCCGGAGGACAACACCCTTGATTCTCATTTCTTCTAATACTTGCTCTTATGCATGTACATGAATACACACACACACACACACACACACACACACACACAGAGAGAGAGAGAGAGAGAGAGAGAGAGAGAGAGACAGACAGACAGACAGACAGACAGACAGACAGACAGACAGAGACAGAGAGGGAGACAGACAGAGACTATTCCAAAGGTCCTGTGAAAACTCTTTTGGTGTTAGGTCAGAGATCACTATAGTAAGGAGAGAGTTGAGGTCTGGGGTAATGCCTTAACCAGGCAGAGAAAGCATACCTCACTTTGGGAACTGAGGAGTACATTGACGCTCTACCAGTCTACACATTAGAATCACCTAAGGAGCGTCCTTAAATCATCCCTGTCTTGTTCTCGCCCCTAGGTATTGTTTGTTTATCATCACTACCCCACATTGGCATATGGTCCTCATTTATAGAACTAGGTTTCTAAAGAGTGCTTTCTTATAAGGATTAATTGGGCCAATGTGGGGTCCAAACACTTTTAAATACTTTTCGATGGCACTAATGTATGAACAGGGAATAGCTGAAGGTGCAGAGATGAGAGCATAGAAACGTGGACTGGACCCGCACCCTTTCTAGAAGCAGAATTACCTTATATTTTTTTAAAGTTTTCATCTATAAATATTTCATAAAACATTAAAAGTAATACAAAAGAACACTTCCCCTGCCTGGTGGCTCATGCCTTCAATCCCAACACAAGGAGGCAGAGACAGGCGAACCTCTGAGTTTGAGGCCAGCCTGACCTGCATGGTGAGACCTCCAGGCC
>JANHMN010000008.1:33128954-33145857 GCA_030674055.1 Rhabdomys pumilio
GATATATATATATATATATATATATATATAGAGAGAGAGAGAGAGAGAGAGAGAGAGAGATATGGATATAGATATAGACATATAGATATATAGCACTATTCATTCCATAGACTGAGTTTGTTAGATAGATAGATAGATAGATAGATAGATAGATAGATAGATAGATAGATATGGAGATATGGATGTGGATGTGGATGTGGATGTGGATGTAGATGTAGATGTAGATGTAGATGTAGATGTAGATATAGATATAGATATAGAGATATATAGCAGTATTCATTCCATAGACTGAGTTTGTTAGAGTGATAGATAGATAGATAGATAGATAGATAGATAGATAGATAGGGAGCTAAGGTAGGAGGAGTAAGAAGAGAAAGAGGAAAAGGAAGAGGAGGAACTAGAGAGAGCAGAGATGTAGGAAGATGAAGAGCTATGCAGGTATGGAGAGCAGTCCTGGGTAACAACTTATATTCAGGTTAGCAAATTGGGAAACACCTCTAATTGTGTGGGCATCTTGTTATTGAGCATTACCAAACATATAAAGCTTTTGATTATTTTTTAAGCATTAGAGTTTCATTTCCTACTGGGCCTGCATGGATGACAGGATGGTCTGGGAGCAGCCCAGCCTTGCCGAGACAGAATGAAAGATTGGCAGAGCCATCTCCCACACTGCTGTCTTGTGGGTGGCAGGGCTGGTGTCTCTGACCACCTGAGCAGATGACCTGAGCTGAGCAGTGGTGGTACACCGCCTCTGCTCGTGGCTGCAGGCCTAGGCTAGTCGGGAATATGGCGGCTGATTAAGAAAATCCAGATTGAATGCTGCCATTTTAAGTATCTCCCGAAATATATATATATATATATATATATATATATATATATATATATATTACCAACATTGGTCCAATAATCAAAGAAAGAGTGAAACATTATTTTGATGTCTATAGCTCATATTTATGTTTAGTTCTTGTTATAACCCAAGGATATTATAGCCAAGATTTGCAGAGCTAATGATTGTACCTCTGAGGCATTTCATAATTTATAAGTCATATACTTGGAGAGCCACTACTGACTTACTGTAACATCTGCTTAACAGATTATATAGTGCCTTTTCTATTTATGCCGTTTTTAGTTTTGCATTTTTGAGAATGTCAAATGTTTCAATCCAGTTGAGGGAAAATCTTCTGATTCTGAACTCTGTGATCCAGATGTGCACAGCTATGAAGCTGTGCATCCTTCTAGAAGCCAGCACCGAGAAAGTGTCTCCTTTGTGAGGTGACTGTCTCAGTCAATAAATGAACAAGTGCTCCATGCCTTGAAGTGAGAGCAAACTAAATTTCTCTGAGGAATTCTCCATGGATACTTTATATCAAGAAAATGCATAAATAATCCTATATTCATTGAAACTAACACATGCCATAATAGCATCTGAAATGGGTTCTTTCTGTCAACTGAGTGCAAGCAAGTTCTTCTCTGTTTGGATCATAGTCATGGTCCCTTGACCCAAAAGAATGACCTTCAAAATTATATGCATCAAGATTTCCTAGAAAGCTGCTTAAAACATAACTTATATAGGAATTGGGAAGCTATGCCTGAGATTTCACAGAAAAGAAACCCCTGGCATCTATAACTCTGGTACTCCTACCAGCAAAACAAACAAATATGAACTACATGAAGACAATTTAAGTACCCCTTGGGAAATTCAGTGACCTTCAGTGAAGTAAGCAGTAGGCACACTTTTTAGGCAGGTTCTTATGTAGACACACTCAGTTGTTCTACTGATAAATAAAGTTTTATTAGTATCCAGCTACACTCATTTATTTATTCATTTTCTATGTCTTCTTTGCACTAAATCATGTGAGCGAGCACACACACACACACACACACACACACACACACACACGAACAAATGGTTAAAGTGACAGTCATAAGCCTGGAAGGCCAAAAATGTTTGCTTTGTAGAAAATGTTTGTAGAAAAATTCTGGCCAAAGAAAAGATATGTGGGTGAAAAGAAGAGAAAGGCCCAGCCTCTTGCCTCTCCTCTGACCTTCCTGTATAGGTCCTTCATTGCCTTGAATTTGGGATCCTCTACAAGCCCATAAGGGGAACATTTAATTATAAAGACAAATCATTTATATATGGTTGTCATTAAAGTCTGAAAATGAAAGGGGATTGAATTATACACTTCAGTACCCAATGTCTACTATACAGATAGAAAACTTATGTCCAAAAAGGAATCACACAGTCAGCTTTCATGGCAACCCAGTTCCTCCCGGGGGAAAAAACAGTGGCTAACCTCTCCCTCTGAGGTGGCAGAGGCATCCTCCATCAGTGTGATGAATGGTTCACTGTCATGTCCTGTTAATTGGACACACATGCTCATTTGCATCTGAAGTACAATAAGTAGAATCATGTGTCTGTTACACAGAACCCAATAATCTGAATACAATTGGTCCTTAATGAGGTTGCCTGGAGTGGAATGAAGCAGTCAGCAGGGAGAGCTCCATATCACTCTGGTGGCTTTTTAGCTTTGTAACAAAGATTTAGCACAGGGGCATCAATGATCTGTCTGCAGCATTCTGTGTCTGTCTGACAGCAAAGGTTGAAGAATCAGATTTTCTCTGGTGTGCTGCATCATTTTCTGTCACTAGAAGAAGTGTTAAAAGGATGTGTATGGCACCGGAATGGTACAACATAGTTAAAAGGTGATTCAAAGCAAGGCAACCAGTTGAATGATTGTGTTAATTGCAGCGTTTGCTTTCCTCAGTTCTAACAATGATTACAGCACAGTTGTGAGATTAGTGGGTAGCATTCTGTTCTATGGTAAAAGACTCTGATATTTAGAATGTTAAAGAACTTGCTGAAGACCATTCTATCAGGTGATTGACTGACAACATGAGGTAACACCGGAAGGTGACTGCTTCCCTCTGCCCACTGTCAAGTCCCTCTCCTATAATTTCTAGACATGTCACTAGTTCCAGATTTTTGAAAAAAAAAAAAAAAACATGCTCCCTTATCTATAAACACTGCTTCCAACACTTTAATTTCTGTAGACAATTGATAAGCCAAAAGTTTGTTTCAGAAATGTAGACAAGATATAGATAAGTATAGACAGTGGCTGCAAAGTTTTAAAGGATTTGCCAAGTTTCCATAGAGAAGTATAACTTAGAATCATAGAGAAGCATTCCCAAGCCCATGGATTGAATAATGCCAATAATTTACTCTCCAATAATTTCTATCACTAAGTGGACTCTAGGCATTTATTAATGGTTGTAATGCTCTGTGGTGTAGATTCTGCCTTAGAATGACAAGCACTGTGGATAATAATCACAAGAATGGGCATAGACAACATGACTTGCAAGCTAGAACTCTACACACTATAAGTATATTGACTTGGCCCATCCCATAACCATCTTTTAAGCCAAAGGAGAGAGCAAAGGTACTGGGATTAAATGCCTAACCCAATGGACCATGTCATGTTACTAAGAAGTACCACAGAGTGATAAAGCAGGAGAGCCTCTGCTAAATATGGCAAGGGTGGGATTCTTCAATGGAGAGCAGAGGGTGCATAGTAGACATCTCCACCACTGTATGGGTCTCCTGGGGGAGGAAATCAAATTAGGAGCAAGTCTCCAAGCTTCTTCATCTGTTTTGTGTCTTAAAGCCCAAACCAAGTAATATAAGTCCCCAAATTCCTTCCCAGGACGATGCTTCTTAAAGGTTCAAGAAACACACAGGGCAACTAAGACAATATTGAAATCCAGTTCTCAAAACATTTAAGATATTTATTTGTGAGTGTGATCAATGAATGCCATCTTCATGGAGTAACTAGATAATTCTACCCTTGAGTCACACGGCAGTGGTAGCTTATAAATAATGAAGAACAACAATATTTCAGTGAATCCACCTCGTTTGTGGGATTCTGTGAAAATCTTTGTGGTTTCTGCATGTGCTAACTATAGCTACCATGGAATCTGGTGTTTTGAGGTTGTCTAACAAAATTTGAAACAGAGTGCTAAGTTAAAGTTGGCAGCTCATAAAAGGAAATGCATTATATTTTACCTGCAAAAGAATTAGAGTACACTAAACATAGCTTCTGTGTTGCCAAAGGAAAGTTAGGTAGTGAAGTGAAAATAGAAGTCTCAGCAACTTTGTATTTCCATAGCCTGAATGAAAGCACCCAGAATAATCTGCAAGCTCTTCTTCATCCTTAGAGGACTTGAAGATGATTAGGTAGTCACATGTCATGAGACAAGATACCTGCTGCTTCACGTTAATCAAGATGTTTAAAGCACACTCTTGTTTCTCAGCTGCTCACTGTGTGTCCACTCTAGAATGTCTTTCATGCTAGGGTACAAACACAAGTAAGATAGGCCTTGACTTGCAAGGAAGTCAAATTTACTGTGAGAAAACAACAGTCCATCTCCATTATTAAAGAAAGAACAGAAATGGCGAGGGGGATGAGTGAGTTCTTGTAGGAAAGATAGAGGTGTTGATGTTCCAACTATAAGAATATTATAAAAATAATACAGAAGTAAGCTGTGGACTTAGGCATATATGAAATGGCACCTCATTTTTCCTAGAAGACCAAGTGCTGGAGAAGAATCAGAGGTGATTATTTTGTTTTATTTTGACAATAGAAGGGAGATGGAGTGGACAGAATCAGAAAGGTCTTACCATGTATGTTTAGAATATTGAACAATATTTTGTGGGAGAGCGACACATGTTTTTGAATACAGCCTTTAGATGTTTGTCATTTATGTTTTATAATAGAATCAAAAATTGAACTTGTGGAAAAAATCTTGCTTACATGTATATTTGACAACAATATTAAATCTCAATTACTCTTCTCATATCTAAGTTATCAGGAGACTTCTCCCCCTCTGAGAAAACTAATAACTGAATCTTCATGGCAGAGGCCATCCACTGGCTATAGCTAAGTAAGGATGTCTGATTTCACACATAGTTTCCTAGAGACTAGGATTCTTTTATTTTCTATTTCTTTACCAACACAGAGTCCCACTGTTTTAACCATTTATTATCAGAGTTATAGAACATTTTTGTATAGTATATAACTATTCTTAGTATTCAAAATTAGGCCAAAGGTAGGAAAATAAAATCCCAAAAGTTCTATGTGTTTTTAGAAAAATAGAAGACACCATATTCACTTTCTTGCTGATTAGAACTCTAGCTACTCATTTTTCTTTTGCATTGAGGCTAAGAGAGTCAGGAGGGGTCCCCTGCTTCCTAGTTTTGTCTTGGAGGCTGCTACCATGGGGCTTGAGGAAGAAAAGACAGCTTTGTAGTAAGGAAGATGCCCTTTGGGAGAACGTGTGAAACTGGAAGTAAACTCAGGATAATTGTAGTTATCAATGTTAAACAGAAAGTTAAGGATGTTGAGTCTCAAACCAGCAGATGTGTTTGGGTTAAAGGTTTGGGATTAAATAACAAGCCATAGGCAGTTGATAGGTAAGGTCTTGGGAATGAATCCCCTCTCTCAGTGAGCTTGAAGTTTATAAACTCTCATAGACAAATGCCTAGACAACAGCGCATTAATCCAAGAAAATAGAACTGAAAAAAAAAAACATAACAGTAACTAAATAAGAGTGAAGTGAAACCAGACATGTAGGTAGTGTAAAAGACAAATAAATGGATTTCTAAGAAGCATCAAGTATGGTTAAGTGATGGAGAATGTGAGGCTCACTATTTGGAAATTTGAATTCCCTCGTTAGCCTTGATTACTTTCAATGGAGCTATAGGACAATGCCGGAAAATAATAATGATCATGTAACCCTTCCAACATTCTAGGCACAATCCTAAGCCCTATATATTTTACCTCCTTTAAAAGAACAGTCTGGCTGCAGACCAGTCTGGTCCGTCCTGTCTGCATCTGTCCCAACCCCTAAGCTTAGTGTCAGTTGCATATCCTGTGTGCCAGTCCAGTCTGGCCAGCTTGACCTACTTTAGTCCACTTGCGCCACATCCAACCACTGGCCCTTGGATGGAGCATTCATCCTGTTCCCAGATGCAATTTGAAAAGTGTAACTCTCACCGCTCATCATAGAGCCTCTTTTTGTAGCAGACAGGGACCATTCCAGGAAACTACAGCTGCTCAAACTGCTAAGAACAACTGACTATGGGGTTCCCAGCCCCAATAGATACATTTACAATCCAACACCAGAGACTATGGGTAAAGCTCAGGTATCATCAAGGAAGAAAGAACAAAAAGACTGTAAGAGCACAGAAGACAAGATGAAGACTTACAAATAATTATTGGCTACTGCAAAAAAAAGAAGGTTAATGTTTTGGTTGTCCAGTCTCAAGTTGTCAACCCTAACGACATGCAGACATACACATATGAACAACAGCATATATGTGAACTAAATAAACTCAGTTCCAGAGAATCCAAGTACTGTAATGCATGTATTGTATCCCTACACATACAGGAAAAACACTCAGACACATAAAATAAAAAAAATTAAAATAAATATTTTAAAAACTTCACAGATATAATAGAACCACTGGTGGCTCAAGCTTAGGAATAATATGTTTTATGGTAATAAGACAGGCTCAGTGGAATTTTACTATCAAGATTCTCTTAGACATACATGGTGTTAACAGAGAAGGAATCTGAGTGATGGGTGATCTGGTGGTTGCTTCCCAGAATGCACAAGAGGACCTATGAGTCAGATGAAGGGGCCAAAAAGGATAGAGGTCTGAAGGTCCTCGAGGGATGTAAGGATATTGCCAGAAGCCTCTTAACTTTAAGGTGTGCAGTAACCTCTTTTTACCTACTGTTAATTCAGCATGACATCTTCTCTAGTCCTTTCTCAACCATAAAAGGCATTTTAAACTTGAAACTCTTATTTAGCCCCCAAACATATCTATTTAACACCAAGAAAGTTTCCCACCATTTATGTTGAGCAGATCCATGAATGCTGTGCCAGGACCAAAACTTGGGGGTCAGTATGCTGTGGTCAAAGAGGACCTTTTTGTCTTGCATCAGGGAGACATTCCCAGGCATGTGTGAAATTGATTGTAAGTCACTCGTGTTGTTTTCTGGATATTAGACATGCTCATTTAACATATTTAATGTGTTTCTGACATTTACAAAGTGTCTAGCAAGCTTCGGACAATCATTATTTGAAGCATTTTATTGAAAGTACCCCTGAGTAGTTCCTAAACACTGCATTCTGTTTCAATCGATGCTGAGTATCCCTGAAGAGGGAATTGTAAATGTTGAATACTGCAGCTGTCAATCATGAGCTCACATATTTCTTGTTTGAATGATGATATATTTTCATCTGAAACAGTACACATATCTAGCTGTTCGTTCCCCCCTCCCCCCCAGCTGCTATGGCAATGCATTATTTCACTAAGACTGGGAGAGAAACGGATTAATCTCTAGAGACAAGAGCATTTGCTGACCTTGAGCACCAGCAGACTCAAGGCTTTTGAGTTCTTTGAAGAATGATGGGGTTTGAGTGGGTCAGATGTAGTGTCCCAAACACTCTGTCTTGACAAAAGAGCCATTGCAGAGTCCTTTGCCCTTCTGCAATTTGTGCTGGGGATTGACAGGCCCTACATTAGGATGGGAGAATGTGTGCAATCTGAAAATGCAGCATGTTTCAGAAATGACAGGAAGGGTGCACATTAGAAAGGCAAGTCCTCTTGGTGCCACACTGTCACTCTCTTTCTCTGATCAAAATGCAAACTGTAGCTCTGTTCTTGGCAACTCCAGCGCCTTCCATATCCACAGGAGAAGGATGAGCCCGAACCAGCAGGTGAGTGGGGTGTGGAGTGGCAACAGACATGGTAGGTGCGGTGCAGAATGCAAAGACGGATCTCGTGGTCATTAATTCCATTTGATCGAGTATCTGTGAAGAATGTCAATTCCATCTAATGAGGAAATGTGCAACAAAGCCATTTGGCAATGGGCAGCAGACTTTGTGTAAGCATCTGGCATAGAAATAATTTGACAAACAGCAATATGCCAGATTTGTGCTAGATAATTTTTAAGCTACTATTTGTCAGGCTTGACACTCATTATTCCCAGGATGTTGATCACCAATATCATGATACAAATGCCAGTTAACTACAAGGGCACTGTTGTGGCCAAAGCATTACCATTCCCCACAGACCGCCATGCACTTACTCTGTATTGACAGAAACACGAGTGGCTCTCTATGACCTCTGGCCTTGGCACCCTGGAACTTAGTCCTTGGGAATTGCTTGGTAAATAATGTCTTAATCAGAAGGACTGAAATGAGAAATGAATTCTTCACACATGGCTTAGGAGAGCCATTGACAGGAATTCTCCACCAATAGGATCCACGATAAATGTAGAGCAAAATAGCAGCTGTGGTGTTAAAGGAACCGTCAGTAACTTCAAAACACGTGGCATGCATCAGCTTGTCAGCTGACTAGTCAGCTGAAGAATTAAGCAAGAATAGGGGCAGCTCTGTAAGGTTGTACCACTCTATCTGTAAGAAACAGAACCAATACGTGTCATCTCTGTCTTTAAACATTGCCTGTTTTACTCATATATGCACTGTCTGTACTGTCACCTGATTCTAAGCACCTCGATTCCTCTCTTCACCCACCCCTCAGTTGTTCCCAGTGGTCTTCATGTCCTTCTTGCTGTCTTTGAACTCAAGGTCAGCTATTTCAAACATCCTTATTGCTGAGCCTTGATCTCCGAAGCCAGCGGCTATGTCCATTCACTATGTTCTATTGTTGAAACCCAGACACAGGTTAATAGAGACATTGAAGTCCTTTTCTGAGCTTCTGAAAGGACTTGAGGATCTTGAGCAGTTTGGGCCCTGCTCTATCCATCCTTACCTGTGCTTAGTGACAGTGTTTTGTCATTGTTGATGCCAGTCCATAACAACTACTATTTCAGACTGCTGCTTTGCTTCTTACTTCCCCATGACTACCCCTGTGTACAGCTTCAGTAGACTTTGTAAGCGATTGCTAAGATCTTATCCACAAAGCTGAGAAAGAAAGATTGAGACTTCAAGAAGTCAAAGCTAGCCTAGGTAGGCTACCTGGTGAAAATTTTGTGTGAAAATGAGAGTAGGGGAAGGAGAAGGAGGGGACAGACAGACAGATAGTGCCAATAACAGAAAGAAACAGAGACAGAGAGAGACAGAGAGAGGGTAGGGAGGGAGAGAAACACACACACACACACACACACAGGGCACTCAAGAATTGTAGTATAACCAATCAAAACTTATCCCTGACTAGCTTACAAATGAATGAGACTCGAGACTCAGACTATGATTAATTTATTTGGGTTTGACAATTACTGAGGAGTAACCCCTAATCTACTCTTCTAACTACTGACTTGCCTACCTTCCCAGCTGTGTACCTCAAATACTTGCTGTTAGATACTTGCTATTTCTCCTGGGAACAACACCCTCAGAACTACCTGCTTATGGTCCATCTCCCCTCACTGTGGCCCCTCCCTTCCCCTACTCTCCCTTCTCCTCTCCTCTAGTTCCTCCTCTTTCCTTCCTGGACTCTCTCTTCTCCACTCCCAACTGGATAACTCAACCCCTCCCTCCCACACACCTCTAATCCTTCCAGTAATTGGCTGTAGCCAGTTTTACTTAATTGGTAGTTTTAAATCAAGGAACAAGGTTTGCACAACAAAAGCTTGTCAAGCTTGTTCACTCATAGGCTTAGACCTTCAGGTACAGAATTTAGCATTCCAGTACACAGCGACAAACCAAAAGAGTGTTTACCTAAAAGCTGCATTCCTAATGCTGATCCCAGATTCAGAAGGCTGAGATGAAAGCTGGGAATCCGTAACTGTTTTCTTTGTATTCGCTTATTTTTAATTGACAAAAGTTACTCGTTATTTATCATCCACCGCATGCCGTTTAGAAATATGTATGTGTGGTAGAATGGTTAAATGTAGCTAACTAACCTCACAAATTTAAAGATTTGGAGGAGGTGCAAAAGCAACTGATTAATGATTTTTAAGAATGCAATATATTCTTATTAACACAGTTGCCATATTGTAACGTAGATCTCTTGAACTTATTCTTTGGATCTCGTGGACATTGTGCATACTTTGATTATATTGTCACTTAGCCTATGGTAACCATCATGCTGCTTCCATATCTACATATTTATGGCTATGTTAGAATGCACATAGCAGAGAGACACAAACTCTTACAAAACCCAGATTTTTTAAATTACATCGATATTATTGCTTATTATAAGGCTTTTTTGTTGTTGTTCACATTTTCGGTAGTTCTGATGGCGCTGTTCCAGGGACCGTGCTTCTAAACAGTTTACTCTGTTGCTTGTAGATCAGGAGAGGCAGATTAAAAACATTTAACCACATGGTCTCATCGTACTACTACAGGATATGTTATGAATTAGAGCACGAACAATTGATAAGTCAAAACTATAGCTTGTTTTTCCAAGGTCTACTTACTGGTCCAATGTTGTGTTATCTCTAAAAGGACTTGGGAAAATTAAATCATCTCTCTAAGCAATTGGCTCAGGATTCGATGTAGCTCAGTGATATGAGACTTACCCAGAAAACCTATAGTCCTCAGTTCAATCCCAGTATCAAAATAAAAACCATACTTCTGTAGTAAACCCAGATTTTTTAATTACACCAGTATTATTGCTTATTATAAGTCTTTTATAGTTACTGATCTCATCTTAGTTTAATTTTGATAAGTCAGTTGTACCTACAATGTCATCCCTTTCTTTTAGGTTTAAAAATTAAGTGATATATGTTTTTAGTATGTTTTTAAGATTTCATTTCTGAATTTCATTGATACCTGTGGCAATGTTTCTTTTTCAGCTATAATTACATTACTTTGCATTCTCTCTCTCTCTCTCTCTCTCTCTCTCTCTCTCTCTCTCTCGCTCTCTCTCTCGCTCTCTCTCTTCCTCCCTCCCTCCTTCCTTCTTTTGGCTAATTTGACTGAGGATTTGTCTATCTTGTCATTTTCTTGAAGAACCAATTATTTGTTTCATAAATACTTTTGTGCTTTTTCTAGTTTGGATGTAGGATTCTGATTTTCAGAGGATCTGTAGACTGCAAGAGTAGGTCTGTAGACACTTGAAAAGAAAGAAAGAAAGAAAAAAGAGAGAGAAGGAGAGAGAGAGAGAGAGAGAGAGAGAGAGAGAGAGAGAGAGAGAGAGAAAGTCAAGACAACTGTTAAAATGTCTCTGGATGCTTTCCACAGCCCACCCCACACCCCCAAACCCAACATCTGAAGGCCACTTTGAAAAGCTTAAGCAACAATCTTACATGAGTGTAATAGACATGTCTTTTACTTCCTTATTTTCCTGTATAACCTACTCCTAAAGAATACTGGCAATCTAAGCATTACTTTATTTTACATAGTAACATCTTTGAAATTTCCCTTGAAAACAGATTTGTTTTCTGGAGGTTTGTAAAGCAACTTCTTTAGAATCAGCTGTTGTAAAAGAGGAGGGCAGAGATGGGTGTCATGCTAAGAACAGTCACAACCCATGGATAAATTGGGGATAACCCTTCTCATAGGCAATAGTCCAGGACATTCTTTTACCATGTTTCGTGGTCATGAAATATAAGTTTCCCCCTGAGCATAGGTATGACTTTACAAAATGAAACTCAGGATCATTCCCAGTGAGCCAGTGCAGGGGCTAGGAAAATTAACATGATTTCTAAGAGAAAGCAAGACCATTGCACACACGGCATGGACAAAGATCCTAGCCTGTGAGCTAGCAATCAACTTTCTTTGAGAAGAAAAGAAGCAGACAGGTTAGGAAAATGAAATTATTTAAAAATCATTGTTTTACTTAATTTTTCAAGTTCAAAAATCTAAGTCTAGAATGAAATAAAGAAATTCACACAAGGGCTAAGTCCAAAAGCAAGGAATTTCATTCGTTTGTTATTTTAATGGATAGGGGGAAGTAAGCAATGCTTCAAACTTGAATCTTTCATTTTTGCAAAATACACGTTCTGAGAATTGAGTAAATGTAACTAAATCCTGGTTCAAGCACAGAATCAAATGGGACTAGTACTGGTTTTATGAGAGTTGAATAAATGTGTTTGCAGTTGATAGAAAGCATTATCTCATCTTTGAAATGAGTAATAAGATCGATACAAAGAAATCTCATTTCTGTTTTTCCCTAATTCCCCATTTGCCCATAGAAAACACTCATTTTAAGATGCTCATAAAATGTCATCGTCCCCAGTGAAATCAAAGCAATACATAAATAGAGATAAAGTCTTCATGCAACATTCACAGATACCTGCAGTTCTGGAAAACCTTAATTAAGATGCTACACTCATCACCCTTGAGCGTGACTGTGGTTTGGGTATGCTTTCCTTTGTCCAGATTGGCACAGTCATTGACATCTGCCTTGTTACATAGGCAGATCAGAAGGGAATCTTTGAGAGACTGCCACCTTCTCTGAAAGAGTGGTGGCTTTATTGTCCACCCAGTCTCCCAGTGAGCACAACAAATAAACACAGAGATAGTTTTCTGTTCTTGTTTTGTTCGGTCTCTGTAAGAAATAAAGACTGAGGCTTTTTAAGTCACCTGTTCTCTCTGTAACAAATGTATCTAGCTGAGAATCCATTTGTGAAATTTAGGAACATATACAAGGGACAAAGTTTATGTTGCCAAATCTCGATATGACAGCTTCTGAAGGGATGCCCTAAGCATCCCCTCCCATCCCCAAGGTCTGCTGGCCACAGTCTTCTATTCCCTTCACGGAAGGTGTCTCCAAGGATTTTCTCTTTCTTCTCAGCACACAGTCTGTGGGTCGAACTCCTTAATGAATAAAGGGACATTTTAAAATATCGTCACTTATGTCCAAGGAAAAGACAGACTTTTAGCATTATACCGAGCAAAGTAGTTGCCCAGGGTACATGATAAGCACCTTACTAGAAGTGGTTGAGCTGTACTCTTGGGTATTACATTTGGTAATAATCTGTATCTATCTGTGACATTTACCTCCTCATTTGTATATTCAAGACTCCAAAGCTCTGTTTGCTCCTTCCCTGCAGTGGAACTAAAAGCAGAATGAATGTTTACCCAGACGCCTTTGATACAAGAAAGCAGGTCCAGGAGTAGCTTCTTGATATGGGTTGCTGCCCTCTGTCCTGCTCCTACCACAGACTCTGATTGCATAGACACGGGCTGGTACCCAATAAAGCATACTCCCAGAATTTGACCAGAAACTGTTTCTTGCTTGTCTGGGATTCATATCTGCAGAAACACTGTACTAGAAATTTTTATAGCAATGATAATCATATCATTTCAACAACTTAAAGAATATTTTAATTAGAAACACATCTCAAATGATAGTTCTTTCTAGCCCATGGTATAAATAAAAATAAATACCTCCTAGAGTCCAGCACAGGGACAGCCACAAGTACAAATAGCCTAGCTCCAATCTTCTGAAATTCCACTGCATTTTATATTCTATAAAGTCCATAGAATGATAGCTTATTTTTCTCTTTTGAATGGGTGCATTTATTAAGTATACAGCAGGCAAAAGTGAATGAACAGGTAACGACTAGTGGATAGAAGCAGCCACGAGAGCACAAATCATCAACAAATGAGGAGTTTGTGGTCTGTAGCAGAGATGACTGGAAGAGCCAGGTTGATAGAGCCAACAAAGGTACCACCATCAGGCTGGAGATTCACAAATGTTCAGGGAAATCAACCAGAGAGGATGAGGCAGTCAGCTGGAGTTTCCTACTAAGAAGTCTCCATTGTCTTCTCTACAGATGAGCTTGCCATTTCCTGATCCTATCTCAGATATTTCTATACTGCAGAATAAGCAAGAGTAATCTGTATTGGAACTAGCTTGCTTTCTAGCTGTTCCCAGGGATGCAGTGTTTTAAATCCTGAGCCATTACACTGTTTTCCTTTCTCTCAGACACGAGATTGGGGAACCAATCTAGGTTGGAAAAAACTTTCAAATATATATGCTTGCTTCTGAAGTGCAGGGTTCTTTATTTTCAAAGTCTGCCTTTATCCATCTTAAGCATATCATATTTACCACTATAATGGAAATGACTCTATATGTGCAGATCCCATTCAATGGTTTCTAGCTTTTCCCATCATCCACTCTGCCATTAAATGTGCTAGATCTCCTAGCTTAGTGGGAATGAATACGTGAAGAGCAGTTGAAACTTTGATTGCTGTAGTCCTTCCATAACTACAACTGCCATGGGTTTTGTGAACAAGATAGTGGTAGACAGAGCACGAGCATCCAACAACATATTCTCCTAATGTCAGTAGGAAAGAAAATGGATTTCAGTTACAGTGATCTGGTCTTAAGATGGAGACAAAAAGCCTTTCTTTCCCTGGCGTGATTCCTTCCATCTATGCTGCCCTATGTCTCTCCATGCATCTATTCCTATCTACCTTCGCTTACCTCTGGTTCTCTTCTCAGTTTATGCTCGACTTTCTCGGTTGCCTTTGGCTGTTCTTTTTCACAGTTTCTGAGTTTTAGTTGACTTTCTACATAAAAGAACTGACAAAATACATGTGGGCATAATCAGAATGAGACTGGTAGAGGCCAAGAGGATGAAATCCATGTGAAACAAGCTTGGGAACACAAAAGCACTTGGGAGAACCCAAACACAGAGACAAAGCCTGATAATATGTTGTGTATGAACAGCAAAAAGTGGGTGGGTGAGCATCTGCTATTGGCTATTCATACGCAATGTATTATCACCTTTGAAGAAAATCAATTGCTCCTAGAACAATTAATTATCAAGACATTGGAAAGAATGTGAAAGCCAGGAACATTTTCTGTGCAGTAGCAGTAAGTGGTAAATCCTTGATAAGACAGAATATATTTTTATTATAAGTTACATTACTGAAGACCTTGAGAAAATTCTAAAGTAGGATGACATATAAAAGTAAGAGAGAACAAAGCTTACTTTACATTTTTCTTTACATTTACATTTTTTTACATCTTTAAATAATTATAAATATATGTCTGCATGAACTTAGAGAAAATAAAAGTTAACTCTAACCAATATATAACCTATCCTAGGTATCCTAGGTAGATTTTGCAGAAAGAAGTATTTTAGTTACTTCTATCTAATTATCATGAGTATTATCTGATATCTTACCATGAGAAAGCCCGTTGGCACAAAGTAAACTGAGAAAGCCTTTGGGGTGTCCTAATCCACTCATGTTGTATGTTAAATGATACTTTGCAGATTAAATCATAACACATGTAGGTCCTCAGTCATTGTCAGACAAAATAATTGCCCAGGACACATACATATTTTTAGCACTCTTTGGGAGGAAAATGTACTTTTTCTGATGAATATGGGCCGCTTAGTGAATCCCCAAATTGACAGGTACTAAAGTAAATACAATTTCAAAATCTTTTTTTTTCTACCTAAAAGATCTTTTTTAAAATATGGATTGAATACTTGCGGGCAAATAAAGCCACTTTTTCACTGCTTTGTGGAATACCTGCTTCTTAGTCTTTGCTTGCATGTTATTGTTATAAAGTTAGCTGAAAGGGCATCATAGAATTTTCTAGCACATGGGGTGCATAGATTTCTATCCAGGGTGACGTATTGATCGAGACTGCCAGTAAATTAACAGCAGCAGAACACTATTAAATTTTAAACTTAATTGCCTTCTCCTCTTAATTTCTATGGATATGATCAATAGATGCCAGAGAAAAGTTAAAGGACTTATTTAGCGAGCATCTACTTCCTGGAGCATAATGTAAAAACCACTGTTTCATTTCAGGCTTGATAGCAACAGCTTGCCGTGTAATACAGTCATTTAGAAGGCTTCTATCAAAAGGCTTCACTCTCCACAGTTTTGATTAGCCTGTTTTGTAGACACACAAGTGGGAGTTTTACTTTTAGGTTAGTTTGGTTTCCTCTCTGGCCCTGTCCCTAACCTTTCCCTGACTGTTGGATTGATGGCTCTTCTACTCCATCTTCCACTCCGTCTCTGTTGCCTATGAGCTTGTTTCACATTTCCATGTTGAATTCTGATTTTTGTCAGTGTCTTGCATCCCAGGTTTTCACAAAAAAGTCATAGTTTAGTATTAAATACTGAGTATACCCAGATACATAGCAGTAAACTCTGCCCATTGATAGTGGGTGTCATATCGAGTGGAGACATATCCATGTAAAGAAAACAGATGAAAGTTCCAGGCTCTCATTCGGCTCACAACTTAATAGAAGTAAAATAGTAAATGTGAATGCAAGAAGCATATAAATATCAAATTAAGATAATTTCATAAAGTGAAATTACTACAAAATAAACAAAACTAGATAAAGGGATAGAGAGTAGGAATAGAAAAGGCATTCCAAGATGGCGCATTTGAAGTGAGACATATCTGTAACTCTAGCTCTAGGGGAATTTAATGCCTCTGGCCTTTGCAGGCCTCTTCGAGTATGTACACATTAAATATTTATTTTGTTTTTAATTGTGTGTGTGTGTGTGTGTGTGTGTGAAAAATAAATGTGTGAGAAAGACTAACTGGTATTGTTGATAGCTGCAAAAATATCTTTTATTCGCCTGAGGTAATTGTCATTTGGAGGTTTACTGCTGAATAAGCTCACTCTTTTTACTTCTTACTCTGGCTGGTTGGTTCAACTCAGCTATTGTGGCCTAAACTCCTCTCCAAGTTGAATGATTTCAACTGAAACTGACTTCTCTTGCCTCTGACTGAATTCCTCTGCTGGCCTAAATCTTTCAGCTCCTTCCCATTCTCTGGCTCATTCTGTATTTACCTGCAACCTCTCTCTGTGGAACTGTTCTCTCTGTCTCTGTCTCTATCTCTATCTCTCTCTGTGTGTGTGTGTGCGTGTGTGCATGCGTGTGTCTCTGTCTCTCTGTCTCTATATCTATCTATCTATCTATCTATCTATCTATCTATCTATCTATCTAT
>JANHMN010000008.1:33147722-33164962 GCA_030674055.1 Rhabdomys pumilio
TCTCTCTCTCTCTCTCTCTCTCTCTCTCTCTCTCTCTCTCTCTCTCTGTGTGTGTGTGTGTGTGTGTGTGTGTGTGTGTGTGTGTGTGTGTTTGTGTGTGTATGTGTATGGTGTTGGTTGTGTGTGCATGTATGCATGTATATGATATTTGTATGGTTGTATGGTGTGTTTATATGTAGTGTCTGTGTGGTGTCTGTATGTGTGTGGTGATGGTGATGATAGTAGTGTGTGTGTATGTGTGTGTGTGTGTGTGTGTGTGTGTGTGTGTGTTTGTGTGCGTTGTGTATGTTGTGTGGTATGTGTGTGTGGTGTTGTGAGGTATGTGTGTGTGTGTGGTGTGATTTGTGTGTTTCTGGTACATGTGTATGTGATACATGTGTGTGTGTGTTTTGGTAAACACTTAGTGGATAGCCCCTATGTTTGTTTAATATTTTGGACAGGGCCTTACACCGCAGCATGTCTGACCTGAACCTGGCTGCATAGTCTGCACTGGCCTCAGACTCACCACACTCCTTCTGTTCTAGCCTCCCACATTCTGGGGTTATAACAGTGACCCACTACTCCCAGCTAAAAATGTGAGACGCTTCACAGATTTGGCTGTCATGCTTATACAGAGGCCATGCTAATCTCTGTATCATTCCAATTTTAATAACTGCACTGCCAGAATTCGCTCTGTCTTTTGAATAGCAAAGATAACACAGGCTCCTTGCTGTGCTTATGTTCAAGATATGATTGTGCAGTCATGCTTAAATTTTCCTCCAACGCTGCAAGCCACTTTTAGTTTCTGAGGTTTTGATACTACCTTATAGCTAAAACAAGCTGAAATGAGGTGCTGTGTTTTGTATGAGTCCCCCGAAAATAATCTGTCTCCCCAAATCCATGTGCTGGCAAGTTAATTCTCAGTACAAGATGCTTGGAAGGTAGAACCGAGTGAGTTTAAGTCATGTGACTCCACCTTGCACACATTAATGGAATTGCAACCATTTAGATTCCTTTCCTTTTCTTGTTTTTTCTGGGCTAGAGACTATCCCTCCTTCCCACACAACATGTCAGGAAGACCCTTGTGAGGTATCATCCAGGCTCTGAAACTATAAGAGAGTCAACTTCAGATCCTTACAGTTTGTTCCTCTGCTTCATCTCTTAGAGCAAGGCAAACACACTCACAGACCAATGCAGAAGATTTTAAGATTTCATTTTACCTTAGGTTTATAATCATTTCAGAACTCTTAATTCCAACTAAGAGGAAGACAGTTAAGTGCATTGTTTATGCCATGATAATACAAAATAAAATAGTGATCTATGACCTGTCAATTAGAAGGGAGGTGACAGAACAATGGCATACAGGCTAAAGATATATAAAGAACAGGTTTTTCTTTCAGACCCACACTGTGGCTCTGAGACTGTGTGTTACACATTTGACTTGGAGATGTCAAAAAGTTGAAAAGACTGTATTTGTATATGAGAGAGAGAGGAGCTAAGTTGCTTCCCAGCCCCTTGGTAAAAGGGTTTGCTTTCCCAGTTCTGACCCTCCCAACAAAGCTGAGCATTCCTGTACGTGGGTTCTCTTGGGACAAGAAAGAACAAAGGAAACACATATCAGTCACATGACTGCTTGTTATCCATTCCTATCAAGGCTTGCCCATGAGGGCACTGAAACAATTGGGTAAAACGAAGTTTGGAGATCATCCATGGATTTCAATTATAGTATTTTTGCTCTTTCAGACCTCTATTAACATCCATAGCTGGTTGGGCAACACTGTTGAGATTTATAAGCCTTTCTCCCGGTTAACTGCATCCAACCTGGGGTCCACATGATCAGCACTTTTCCATTATCTTTGAAACTCCTTTTTCCCAAGAAAGACATATGTTTGCTGCCTGCATGACTTTAAAAACTGCCAACTCACCAATAGCTACATCATTTGAAATGAATTCCACAAGGTGTCAAATGAGTCTTTGTCAATGTGGTTAGTGCATTTCAAAGTCACAGGAGGAGAAAAACATGTAAAAAAAAAAAAAGCACAATGTATGCATCATTTATTACTCACAGTCAAGAATGGCTCCCTCATTTTCTTTTTTGTAAAGTCAGATAGATAGCCAGTAAGACACTAACAGTTATAATGACTGTCTCCAGGAACAGAAGCAGGGACAGCTCCACTATGCTCCTGGCCAGGCTACTGGCTTTGGTATTAGATCATTTGGATTTAAATTCTGGTTCTGAAATCATTTAAGTTCAGTGTTTGGAATTAATGACTTAAGCTGTCTAAGGTAGTTTAAAATCTGGAATCGTTTGAATTTGGAAAACAGAAAGGTTATTATCACGTGTAGGGACACTGTAAACAATGACCTTTAAAAGTATACTTTGAGTCCTGGGTAGCATTAGTATTTTGACTGTGCTGGTAGGCACAAGCCACATATGAGGTGAAATTATTTAGAACTAATTATCTATGCACAAATAGAGCTAGGGGAATTGGATGGAAATATGAAAATATGATGTTAACGTTGACATTCTGGTTATGGAATCATATTGTCACGAAGGGAACAGTCACTCTGATTGGAACCTGGATACATAGTATACATAGGTATCCCCTTACTAGTTTCTCAGTTACATGCAAAAACATAATTATATGAATAAAAAAAGTGTGTGAAACAGTTAAGAGCTGACTACATGGGAAGCACTGAAGATTTCCCAGTCAAATAGTGATAGTAACTTTTTGGTAGAGTACTTTGAGTAATAGTTTACTCTGACTGATGGACAGGGATGAGTAGTGTATCAGTATAGCTTTAAATAGAAAAATGGAAGCCACTCTAGGTAGTTTGATAAGATAAATATAAAATATACGGAGACCATGGGTAGACATCTGACAAGAGGGCTAGGATAGGGAGAAGGAGAAAACAGTTAAATAGTTGCCCACACTCAAAGAAACCTTGAAGTAATTGTGAACCCATCCAAGTCAATGGTCCCCACTGCCTTGAATATCACACTGATTGGATGGAAAGAGCCCATAAATGTGAAGGAAGCCACTATCCATTATCTCAGCCTCATAGAAACTCTCTAGTGCTTCAGCAAGTTGATGCTCTGAACTGTCAGAAAATTCCATCAGAGAGTAATGCTTACTATTCCTCTTCCATCTTCTCATGTTTCCTGTATCTAAGCAAGAAACACATAGCATAGAATGCTAGGAAGACTTGTGATAAGGCTGCCCTGGTGATAAAGAGAAAATGTAGAAGGGTATAGTGATGAGTTATAGTGTTGTTGTGAGGTAATGATAATTCAGTGTATCTGTTTGCATGCTCAGCATTTATCGTTTATGTAGAAGAATTTCTTTATTTTTTTCATTTTTATTGGTTATTTTATTTATATTTCAAATGTTATCCCCCTTCCCAGTTTCCCTTCCACAAACCTCCTATCCCCTCCCCCATCTTCCCTGCCTCTATGAGGGTGCTCCCCAACTTGTCCACCCACTCCCCTTCAGTGCCCTAGCATTCCTTTATGCTAGACCATTGAGCCTCCACAAGACCAAGGGATTCCCTCCCAGTGATGCCCAATAAGGCCATCCTCCGCTACATATCCAGCTGGAGCCATGTGTTCCCCCCCACCCCCTGCCCCATGTGTGCTCTTTGGTTGGTGGTTTAGTCCCTGGAGCTTTAGGAGGTCTGGTTGGTTGATAGTGTTGTTCGTCCTATGTGGTTATAAACCCATTCAGCTCCTTTCGTCCTTCCCTAACTCCTCCATTGGAGTCCCCCCACGCTCAGTCTAATGTTTGGCTGCGTGCATCACAGCAACTGTGATGCTGTTTGGCTTGCTTCCTTCTCCAGCGGCTTTGGCCAATTGATGTTTCCCTTAGGTAACAGTCTGCCATGGTAGCCCAAACTCAATCAAAGAAAATGGCATTTCATGTCTTTATACCTCAGCCTTCCAGTTCAATAGCTGCTGAAAACAGGCTTCAGGCTGGCCTTTCCTATTTCTCTCAGTCCCCATGTCTAGTGACAAGTGACTCTGCCCAACAGTGTTGCAGTAGCTGGTGTTTGTTTCCTTTCTTGAGCAGAATCTATAGTAGCTTATAGATGTATTTATTTATTTTTTAATCATTCCCCTTCCCCGCAATATCATTTCACCCGACAATATAACTTTTTCTTAATTGTTCTACATGATATTTTCAGGGTCTAAGAGTACATGAATCATGGATCATGATGTAATAGATAAAAGCTGAATAAAAGAAGGCTTCAAGGAGAAAGTCACTAGGAGAAAAGTGGATAAACTCGATGTTTAGTCTTAAACAGTATGCATAAGACAATGTAACACCTTTAATAAATAAAATGCCAAGATATTACAAGTCCTCACTACAATTTAAGTGTCAGATCATTTCATGGGTCTCTTTATATAGCTTTTTATTGCTAATATTACAGTGTTATTAGCTGGTATATGAATCCTATATAGAAAAGGAAACAAAGGCTCACCAGATCGAATAACTAAATTAAAGTTACTAAATCATATGAGCCTCTTCTTTCACCATTATTCCTGGATGCCTCACTTCAGTGATGACATGAGACTCTTGTTACACTTAGCCATTTGAGAAGCTGAATCTTTACACAATGGTGAATTTCCACACTCATGCACTATTCCTAGAAACTGCAGCAAACTGGCCAAACCATTTATAGGAAGACACCAGAGCTATGTGGTAGCTACAGCTTGCTCCACAACTGGAAGCTTTAGGAGTACCCTGAAGGATGGTAACAGTTAGGATCAATAGAGCATGAACTTGGGGTATAGCTACAGATCTAGCAACCTGTGATAGCACAGTGTAGATTCTGAGAACAGTTACTATCCATCTGTAATATTTCCATGAGAATAGTACTGATTCTTTATCTTGGTTTCCCATGTCTTTGAAAGTTATTCCTTTAAGTGCATTCTGTTGGGGTCCAGGAGTCTCCTCACAAACCACATGAACATTGATCCCAGTCAGAGAGGGATAATTTATTGAGTATTTGCCCCAGAGCTGATCAACCAGGGCCAGAGGGCAGACTCAGGAGCTAGATACAACCCTGAGTCAAGATTCTATAGCTCGTTAACACCTTGAAATCCTCAAACATCTGTGCCACGTTATTCCACTAATCAGGATTTAGGTATAAGAGACTTCCTTAGGAACATGTCTTCTTTACATTTATCCCTTATCCTACTCCCATTGGTTGTCTATTCACCTGTGGCAGGGGACTTGCCTTGTCTCATATTCATGTCTTAACTTGCCAACCAGAATGTCAGTTCCATGTGTATGTCTCTTTCTGCCAAGTAGGATATAAGTTCTCAGGAAGGTCTTGGGAACTTAAACTTCACTCGATCCATACTCAAAATGGAAGTCTTATTCCAAACAGCTTCTTATATTTGTATAGGTGTTCTTCTTATGTTGGGGTCCATCCCAGGGACAGCTTATAAAAGCAAAACCCCTAAAAGCTTATACATAGATGCAGGGAGTGCTGCCTAGTAGTTGGTTCTGGTCCAAGCTTATTGTGGCTAACTATACAAAGCAGTTCTAACTGACTTCTATTGTGGTTGGTTTCTAAGAACAACAAAGCACATAATATAACCGAATCTGCAATCAGCTAGAGCATGAGAAAGTTTTCTAGTAACAATACCTGAGAAAGTTTCCTTATAATATTAGTAACAACACAAAATGGCAGGCTAGACAGGTAACAGTTACATGGACCTTAACATCTTACGTAGCCCTTAACACATTTTTAACCAATTCTGTTCTCTACGAAAAGTAGATTTATGTAGTGGTCAGACATAAAAACAAATTTACAGGAGACTGTACCAAAGTGAACTAAATAAATTATCACTTCAGTATGGTCTCCAATGAAGATTTTCTTTTTAAGTAGCACACTAGAGAAGCAATGTAAGTAGCAAAAGATAACTATCTCTTGAGATGCAATTCTGCTTATCACATTAGTGGCTTTGTTTTCTCAGAGTGGCTGTGTTTATCCTATTGACTTTTAGAAGTGCTGAGAGTTCCTCTAGGCTGAGATGTGATCTGCTGAACCAATTACCTAAGGTCCTACTTTCTTATCAGAATCACTCTGGTTCTTAGTGCTCACCCTAGACATTGGAATTGGAACTTTCCTGCTCGGGGTTGGATGTAAAAAGCTTCTGTTCTCATTCTTCAGAATCATGTTGTCAATGCTGGGGTCTCATCTTAAGGATATAAGATGCTCAGATTGAGAGCGTCTTCAGAAACCAGCCCCATTCAGCTAATTGAGAAACATGCCTGGAACTTCACCCATTTGTCTCAGAAATGAACAACTGAGAACATAAAACTCAATTATGAAGAATTCATGTTTAAATACCTTAACTGTTTGTGTCTCAGTCACGTGTGGAAATATACACTAACACTTAGGAAGCTGAGGTAGGAAGATAGTGAAGCCTTGACTCAGAAACAAAGCAAAACAAAGAAAAAAACCCCTCATAACTTTCTACATATTTGGAAATAGAGAACTACAAGTAGCAATTTCATGAGATTAGTATATTTTTGAGATTTGAAGGGTTTTTACCATTAATTAATTTATTTGTTTACTTTAAATCCCAATTGCAGCTTCCCCTTCCTCCTTTCCTCCCAGTTCCATCCTCTCATCTTCTCCTCCCTTTCCTCCTCAGAGAAGGGGAGATCTTTCATAAATACCAATCCATTTTGACCTATTAAGTTGAGAAGAAGAAGAATGATTTCCTGCTAAGGCTAGATAAGGCCGCCCAATTAGGGGGAAAGGATTCAAAGGCAGGAAACAGAGTCAGAGATAGCCCTAGCTCCTGCTGCTAGGAAGCATGAAGCCAGGCTACACATATATTACACATGTATGTAGAGGGCCTAGGGCTATCCCATGCATGTCCTCTGGTTGGTGGTTCAGCCTCTGTGAGCCCCTATAGGCCCAGGTTAGTAGATTCTGTAGGTTTTCTTGTGGTGTTCTTGGCTTCTCTGGCTCTTTCAATCCTTCCTGTCCCTCTTCCACAAGATTCCCCAGCTCTATCCAATGTTTGACTGTGGGTCTCTGCATCTATTTCAGTCAGCTGCTGGGTGAAGTATCAGTTCAAAGTTATGCTAGGCTCCTATCTGCAAGTATAGCAGAATATCATTAATAGTGTGGGCTTTCTCTCATGACATGGGTGTTAAGTTTGAACCAGTCCTTGGTTGGCCTTTCCCTCAACTTCTGCTCTAACTTTATACCTGCACACCTTGTAGGCAGGACAACCTCTGGATCTAAGGTTTTGTGGCTGTGTTGGTGTCCCCATCCCTCAATTGGAAGTCTTTTTGGGTTACAGGAGGTGGCATTTCAGGTTCTGTATCCTTATTTTTTAACTTAGATTCACCTCATAGACTTCTGGGACTTTTGATTGTCTTAGGTTTCTAGCTCACCCCAGAGATGAGCTCTCCCCACAGATTCCAGTTCACTCTCCCAGATCTCTCTTCCTTAGTCCACCCCACACTTTATTGGTTTTAGTTACGGCTTAAGATGAGTTCATGGTCAAATATCTATTGCTAAAAACCATTTAAGAAGATCTACAGTCTCAATTACATAAGCCTAAGTGGATTATTTTCTAATCCTCAGCTTTTCAAGTTCAGAGGATTTGTTACCAAATTTTTGACAAGAAGATAGATACAAATGTCATACTAATATTAGCTATAATTATTAATGTTTCTAATATTAATATCAAAGTGAAGTGTATAAGTTTATCACAGTAACAGCCTTTTTAATTTTTATCAGTACACAATGTGGATACTAATAAGTTCCTAGACTAGACATAACATGAACACACACGTTTCAGAAAACTGACGGGAAACAATAGCCCCTGCATCCCGGCTCTCCTACATCCTCTCAGCTTCTACTTCATCCTCACACTGTCTAGTCCTCACCTCTGTCATCAAGTGTTGGTTTATTTCTTTTTAGACTATTAATCATACAGTTCAATTTCATAGTATATTTTTAAAGAAGCAGTGACAATCATCTAGATTTTTCTATGTAATACATATTTTTTTTTTTGCTCTTACCACTCAGTAGAGTTTTCCACACATTGGATACACCACAATAATTCACATTTTGAAATTTGTCCAACCTTTCTTGAATAATCTGAGTTTAGAAATATTGTGCATTATGATTTTTATACACATCTACATACACATCTTATGGCAAATATAAGTGAATATTTCAAGTGATTATGAAACTAAGAGTTGAATTGCTGGGTCAAAGAATATGTATATGTTTAGTTTTAGAAGATTCCGTTAAAGAGACTGTTTTATACCAATAGTTGGTATGTGTTTGTGGTATGCCTTTATGCCTGTGTTTATGTGTATGCATGTGGGGGTGAAGTGTGTGTACCCATGAACAAGTATGCAGAAGCTAGAGGAAAACATTAGATGTCTTTCTCCTTAGTGCTCTGCTTCATTTTTTAAGATAGGATCATTAAACTTAGAGCTTACTGCTTTGGCTGAGCTGTTTGGCCAGTAAGCTCCATGGACCTACCTGTCTTCACTCCCTAATATCGTGGTACAGGCAGTGTAAAACAGCCAGAGTTTTCATGGGTGCTTACAATGCACACTCATGTCCCCTTGCTTACATAGCAAGTGCCCTTACCCACTGAGCCATCTCCCCAGCCCCAGTGTTCAGTATTTTGTGGTTTAGGCATTGTTTAAAAACTCTCATCGTTGAATGGATAGAAGTATCTCATTATCATTTTATTCTGAGTTTAAAATTAGCAGCAAAAAACATAAACCACATGGAAATAGTTCTAAAAGGTATCTAAGGGATTCTTCCTCTTTTTATGGAATATTTAGGTCTTGTGCCTTTCCCAGAAAAGAGACAGAGTTTTTAAATCATGCAATGAGATTTTGGCACAAAGAGAGCTACCAAAGCCCAGGGTTAAAGTCTGTCTTTGGAAGTCTGAGCAGACACATCACTGTGAGTCTTAAGCGCTCCTAGGTGGTGGCAGCTGCATTTTCTGTCTCATTAGATATTCTCAACTTTGCCACTCTCTTTGTTTAACAAATCGGAACATGATGTGGCAAGTTGACAGAAGAGTGGAGGAGAATTCTCAGTGATGCTCATAATGTGCTCAGCACACCTGTGCGTGCCTAGTTGGTCTGTTCATACTTCCAGCAAGAAAGTCAGCAGGCCCCTCCTAAAGGAGAAATTGGGAAGACATTTTAGCAATCTGTTTGAGATAACATCTAGAAACTTTCATGACATGAAAGGAAAGTTTTTTTAAATGAGAATTACTTGCTGTAAGTCTTAGAGTCTTTGAAACAGAGAACTTTTCCAGCAGATATTTTTTTCACTAGTCCACACAACAAAGGTGCTAAAACCTGACATGGTCTCTTGACACTTATCCTGGAATCATCTTAGTAGCCTGTGGTACTTGACAAGTAGGAACAATATGTAGAAGTTTATGTAGATGAGATTGTCATTTCTCAGACATTATTTAAAGTGGTCCTCAACTTCCATTATTTCACTTTGAAACAATAATTTAAACAATACTTAAATACACTTATAATGAATCATAACATTAAAATGACTGCAAAGCTTCTGGGCAAACATATGTAGGCACAAGTTTGGCAAATACTGACTCTATATTTCTATTTAAGACAAATTCCAAATGGAAATTTTATTTCATGGACTATTAAATATATATTATTCTTCAGTAGTAACAAAAACGCACATATACTATACATGTGAGCGTGTATGCCCTACTTGGAAAATTTGAGCACACATAGATTTTATAAGTTGTTTTGTATGACTGTGGCTGAACATTGTTCAATAGAAATAATAGCTCGATATAAATGGTACATTGATTGTATCTTATTTATCCTCTAGATCTCAGTGCTCATTCAGTATCCAAAATGAGGGCTCTGTAAGATTTTTAAGGAAACAGTGGTAGAATGTGTCTCTTATATTTTTATATGAAAACAAGGTTTCATTAAAAGGGCAAAGCTTGGGGTGAACTTTTAATACAAAGAGAACAAAATTTATATGGCCATCATAAATCAATAGCGTGGTGTCCTCCTGATAGGCTTTCTGATTTTTCACTACTTTTTTCTTTACTGAAATAATGTTGGGAGATGTCTCCACATTTAATAATCTGATAACATGTGTAAAGAGAATATCTTGTGTATGTGTGGAGGTGAAACCTGTCAGTAATAAAACTAATGGCCTATGGCTCAGGCAGGAAATAGTAGGTGGGACATCTGGGAGGCAGAAAGAATTCTGGGATACTGGGAGGATTTACCCAGAAAAATGTGATGAGTATAGATTCACAGTGCTTGAGCACAGTAACCAGCCATGTGGCAGAATATAGATCAGAGTAAAAGTGTAATATTTAGTTATGTTCTAGTTAGAGAAGCACTTAGCTATATGGGAAAGGTATTGTAAATGTATTTTGAGTCTGAATCTTTGTTTTGGGAACATGGGACTAGGAGACAGAACCAGGCCTAACATTTATACACACGGGTCTTTATTATTAGGATGGTTGTAGACAACAAGGTTTTGAAGGTACATCTAGGGTGCTTTATCCTACATAATTGTCTTTCTACATGTAGCATGACATCATTCCATTTAGATAATGAGAAGTAGGAAGCTGAAACCTGAACACCGGGTAAATAAATGTCAAGAACACACATGTGCACATGTACACGCAGCTTCCATCTCACACATGCAGATGCTTCTGGCCTTTACACACATACCGCTCCACGTCAGAGAGTGGTCACTAAGTTCTTCTCACCTACCTCTCAGCTGAGAGTTAGCTAATGTGTTGAGACAAGGCCGTTGCTTCTCTAGACAAAGACAAGGTCAGGATGAAAGTAGACACTGACCCTAAATTGGTAGCATTAGCATTACCTAGGAACTTGTTAGAAACACAAATTCTCATGGACTAACTGGGAAAAAAAAAAAAAGAACTCTAGGAAGGAGCACAGTAGACAATATTTCAACCAAGACGTTTCGGTCACACTGAAGCGCGCTGCTCTATAGCAGCGGATTTCAACTTTCCTAATGCTGAGACCGTTTAATTCATTTCCTGTTTTTGTGGTGACCCCCCCAACTATAAAATTATTTTGTTACTACTCCATAGTTCCCCCTTCCACTGCAGTGTGACCCTCTCAGATCTCTAAAACTCTAGACAGCTTTCTGAACTTTCAGATGATAAGTTTTGAAAAAAAAAAGTCAGGAAGGAAGTCTGATGATCAGAGTCATTACTTGATAAAACAAACAATAAATTCACAGGTATTAAAGGAATCCACTGCAAGCATAGTCAGTGTAAACTTCTCTTTTTGCATAAGGAGGGTTTGCTTTTATTCAATATGTTTAATTTCTGACTGGGAGATTGTATCCCACACAATAAAGCCAGCTGCTGTTTATTAGCTCTCGACTGTCACCTGCATTCTTACATGACTTCATACTATTAGGAGAATTTGTTGAGACCATTCTGTGACAATAGAAATAGAAACTAGAAAGTCTGTAACAGTGTTTTGACCTGTTAATTGTCTGGGAAGCATTATCCACTGTTATTATCTGACCATTATAGAATCACCACAAAAGGTTTATGTGTTGGAACCAGTCCCCAGCTCATGGGTGTTTCTCAGAATATTAAGGGATAGGACTTAACTGAAGAAACCAACCGTGGGAATGTGTTCTTGCTGTTTTTCTTGTTCCCGACTTCTCCCCATCCTGCTCTCTGCATCCTGCGTGTCATGACATAAGAGACTCTCCTCTGCCACCTGCTCCCTCCTCCATGACGTTTGGGTGAACAAAGAGGGGTCAAGAGACCATTATTGAACCCTTCAAAACCCCTAGCCAAAACAATATTCTCACAGTGGTTTCTGTCATGTGTTTTGTCACAGTGATGAGAAAATTATACAACCACGCAAGCACAAAAGCCATTTCACACATTATTAAAACTAATGTGGACTTTAATCTAAAGCTAATCACATTGGGACCTAAAGAGTTTTTGAAGAATTAGTTAGCTTTACTTACTTCCTGTGGCTTCAGTGATGATCCAGACAGGTCCTCATCTGGCTTATGCATAACCTTACACAGCTAGCTTATTGTTGCTGATGTTCTTTCTTTATCTATAAAATTAAACTAACCATCAATCTCTCCAAGGGTGCCAAGAGACTCTAACTTGTTAATTTATATAAAATGGATAACAGGGCCTATTTCATAGGCCAATACTAATAAACAGTGAATTTTCAGTTAGTCAAATTTTTTGATCAATTTTGTCTACCAATGTTGATCAATTTAAGAAATCTGGGCTCTAAAGATGTAGCTCATCATTAGAGCTACATGCTTAGCAAAGACAGGGCCCCAGGTTTATTCCACAGTTACAAAATATTAATAATGATATCAGAAATTTAACCCAGGTATGATGACACATGCCTTTTATCATAGCACCTGGGAGTCAGAGGCAGGAAAGTTTCTGTGAGTTTCAGGCCAGACTGATCTATATAGCTAGTTCCAGGCCCGCCAGAGCTACACAGTGAGACCCTGTCTCAAGAAATATAAATGACAAAGACATTTATTTTTAGATCAGTGTTATGATAATATAATATGACTATCTAATTTCAAAATAGTAAGTCGCTCCCTTTTAAATTATTTCTCTCATGTTTTTTAGTTAGTTAAGAATCCCACAGAATGCATTTTATTATATAAACTACTCCCCTGATGCCTCCCGGATCTACTCCCTTTCCTAACCACTCAACTTTGTGTGCTTTCTTCCATTTTTATTTTTAAAAACCCATCAAGATCAGTTTGTACTGTCCTTATAATCATGGATGTATTTCTTACCCAAGCAAGTGGCTAGCATGCCAGAGACTATGTGAATGACTCACCCTCTTCCTGCAGCTATTCATTGCCAATAAGTTCTCAATTAGGAGAGGGACTTCCTGCCTACCCCACCTTTCCAGGCTGGCATTTTGTCTCGCTTGAGCTTCCATAACCATAGTCACTGTGAGCTCGTTATACGCAGCTGCCTTGCTATGTCCAGAAGACATTGTTTCCTTACAGTATCCTGTTGGGTTATGTGGGGTGTCCCACCAAGTTTGACTATGCTTACCCCACTTTGGCGGCGCTGGGCAGGAGTCTGGCTATGTGAAGCCGTGGGGACACTGCTCTGGTGTTGGAGGAGAAGAGTCTGAGGTCCTAGGGACAGCCGGAGATGACTCAGGGGCCCCTGGGGCCTGCAAGGTGGCCAAGGACTGTCTGGTTCTTAGGCTCTTGGGCACCCAGGCGCTGATGGGAGTTGCAGAAGAGCTGAGAACAGAGTGGGGGCCCATGGACTGAACTAGCCCATGGCAGAAAGGGAGAGTGGGAGACAGCTCTGGCTGGTTCCCAAGGGGATGAGAATTCTTGGCTTATTTCAGAAGGCAGCTTGCTTGGGTTGGTGGTCACCATGGCTGGAACACAGAAAGGTCTTTTGTGGGAGATTAGATACAGCTTTTTAGATGAAGGCCTATGAAGAGGCAGTCCGTGGTTTTAAGGCTTTTATTGCCATGGCAGAAAGTAGATGAGAAAACCGTACCTGTTTTCTCAGGGTGGGCCTGAGGTTAATTGCCTTTTGCAGGGAGGAGTGTCTGGGAATAAAAGCTTAATTGGCTAAGCCCTTCTGGTCTTTAGGTATCTCATTAATATGGAGATCTGTCTTGAGGCTACATGGCCCGTGGACATGTCCTCTACTTGTGGAGGGACTAGGGGCATTGCCTTAAGTGACTGAAGGACACAAATGTGGAGGGCTGCAGCCTCATGTCAGGAGCATAGTGTCTGGAGGCATGGTGAAATGCCTGCCATCCCTTAGGGTCACCTGGGGTCCCTCAAGGACCTGGGGTCCCTCAGGATTACCTGGGGTCACCGGAGTTTCCAGCCTGTTCTCAACCAGAAACCAGGCTGCCTTTCACAGTCCAACATCCATCCACCATCTCTCTGGTTCTAACAGTCTTTCCACCTCCTCTCCATAATGATCCCTGGAAGAGAGGAGTGTGATAGGAATCTCATTTAAGGCTGAGTATTCTCCAATCTCTTACTCTCAGCATGTTCATCAGTTGGGATCTTTATGGTAGTTGCCAACTACTGGAAAAGAAAGCGTCTCAGATGAGGATTGAAAGGTGCACTACGCCATAGGTATAGCTATCATCCATTATGTGTTGGTTTAATACTGTGTCCATTTAACATAATAATATTAACAGATTCTCCCCTGGAGACTATGAGCCATCTAAGCACGGATTTTTGGCCCAATAATAATGCCCAAGTATGGTTTTCTTCTGTAAAGCAAGACTTAAACCTAATCATAAAGTGGTTGGTTACTTAAGTAATGTTTATTCCATTATTGAACCAGTGAATATGTCTTACCAGGTCAGTAATTAGTGTAACTCACAAGATATACAGCTGGATAATATGTACAGACACTTTTCTCCTCTGATAGTGTACATAATTCCTTCTAGCACTATGAAAGCTGGCAAGTGGTAATGACACCTTCAAATCAGCACCAGCTTAATTATTGCATGTTCCCTATGACTGAAGTTTGAGGTGTCTGCAGCAATAGGGTCTTACTAACGAGTTCTGGAGGATAACCAATAGCATTGATAATAGTCTGGTAATGTTTTATTTCTATAAATATATATATAATGAACTTTATTGGCCAACAGCTTGAAAAAGGGCAGCTGCCAGAGGGAGGTGGCTCCTAGAGGGTCCTCTCCAGCACAGAGAGGAGAGTCAGAGCTGGAGGGCCTTAGCTGAAAGGGCAGCCCATGGAAAAGAGTAGAGAAGATAAGAAGTCAGTGGAAAGCAAAGGAGTCAGGCATGATGGTCAGGGAAATCTCTCGGCTGACTTGCTAGCAGTCAGGCCGCTTCTGTGACTCTGTCTAGCAATCAGGCCATTTCTGCTGCTCTGACTGATTATCAACCAGGTGCTTCTTGATTTATACAAGTTACACAGAACAAAGACAGACTAATGATTATCCAAGTGGTACAGAATACATGTCTGACTTTTCATTACATGTCCAAGTTAAAGTCCAGTCACAATTAGAAAATACATACAGAACAAATTATTATTCTTGTTATTAGCCCGGTAACTCCAATTTAAAGAATCTAAAGAATTTCATCTCCAAAGCAAACATATTTATTATATGACATATGTTTTTAGGCTGGCAGTGTCTGCTGATTGAAAGCATAGCAGACAAACAGAAAGTATCTGAACTGGTCTTTGTATGGGTAGCAAATACTAATACTTAGCTTCTTATACTACATGTTTCATCATCTACACGATAAAGTACAAAATGTTTATTTTAGTCAATCTGTCTGAGTTTTATTCCTTCAAGAGCATATTCTGTACAACCCCTTATCTTTAAACTACATTTTTAGAGATCTCTAAACTATAATAAAAAGAGACCTTGAACCTATTGTTCTGGCCAGTCAGAGTTTGTCACTTGTCTTTATTTGCCCTGCATCAATTATACTGTTTGAGTTAACTCAGGGGCAGGTACCCCAAGAAGATTCCTGGAGTAATGGCCTCATCTAGCTCTGTGCTTATCTGTGCTTAATGATCTCCAGGGCATAAGGACAACTTCCAAATAGTGGCCAGATAAAGTTAATTTTAGGATTTTCCTAAAAAGACTCAGACATAATTTTTCTTAGGAAAAGACATAAAATGAAACATAATGCAGAAAATCTCCAAAAATGCAACACACAGAGACCAAAATGCAAAAGTTAGAGATAGAAGGACAGTGATTGTAGCAATCTGCTCAGCTTTGCTAGAACTGTTTCAAGTCACAGCTGACTTCATGATTGTCACCATTTCTACTGGATATGGCTGTGCCAGGCAGCCCATTTCTGGCACTGGGTTTTTTATTTGTTAGCATGTATTATCTAATATAGACAATGTCGCCCCACATATGTATGATATATATAATATATAATATCTATATGTATAATATATATAAGATATATGATATGTAATACATATTATATATATATATATATATATATATACATATATATAATATATGTGGTATATATGATCTATGACATATGTGGGGTAACATGTACATGTTTGTTTAATAATGTAGCTATCAATTATTATCATTATTTATTATTAACAATTTCATAAATATACACTTATTTAAGAATGCTTCTTCAGCAGTGGGTTTCCCATACGGGTTTCCCAAAAAGTCTTTAGCATTGTTTATTCCTCTTTTGCCCTTTATTGTCTACCCTTTCCTTCCATCAGCATCCCAATTTAATCTTTCCTGTTCCTTTATACTTTTATACCACTGTGTTCTATCTCTACTTCCTTGACAGTCACCCTTCTGCCAGACACTCAGCTTATTTCATCAAAGAAGTAAGTGACGATCGCTCACCTTCAGCCCTCCTAACTTTAGCACACAATACCAGGATAATTTTCCCAAAATGGAACTTCTACACAGTCATCCCGTATTCAAGGAAAATATGGGCCTAGCACACATTTATGAACATTTAGCGTCTATTGAACTCCTGCATTACAGCTCCTGTGTTTGAATGTTGTAAACACAGAGAATAAGAGGTCATTTAAGATGTCAATCTCTGTATTAGGAGTGTGATTGTTGTGTGTTATTGTCACATTGTATGGGAAGCTCTGATGCAGAGAAATGTCCATGACCTCAGGAACCAGAATGGATAAAGAAATCAGAAAGAATCATAATAAAAGGGCCAATGCATGGCAATGGAGAAGAATGGTTTCCACTGTGCTGTCAGGGACAAGCTAGCCAATATCCACAAACTTGCCAGACTGCTTACATGTCCTGTTTCTCCTCTTAAAAAACCCCGACTTCCCCAGGAAACTCACCTGCCATTCCTCTCAGCCTTTTGTCTAACTGTCTTCATACCTCACTAAGCAAGCTGGAGCTGATATGATTCTGACCCAATAAAAAACAGAGCTTTCTTTATGCCAAGGTGATGTAGGTTAAGGGCTGAGCATATGGTCCAATCAGAACCAATGCAGTGACATTTTTCATGAGATTTCTGTTTGCTCACAGCCCTGAGAGATCATGGCAGCCTTGCTGCAATCTCAAGTAGAAAATCTTCCTGGAGTTTGAGCCAATACAAGAGAACAGAGCAGTAGAGAGAGAGAGAGAGAGAGAGAGAGAGAGAGAGAGAGAGAGAGAGAAATAGAGAGAGAAATAGAGAGAGAGAAATAGAGAGAGAGAGAGAGAGAGAGAGAGAGAGAGAGAGAGAGAGAGAGA
>JANHMN010000008.1:33164972-33184253 GCA_030674055.1 Rhabdomys pumilio
AGAGAGAGAGAGAGAGAGAGAGAGAGAGAGAGAGAGAGAGAGAGAGACACCAGATCCAATGAAAATTTCAACCCCTGGACCAAGAAGTTTCTAAAGTCAGTCCTGTCCATGTTACTCAGTTAATGGATTCACTGGATTCAGCTTTTCCTTATGAAAGTGTCAATTCTATTGCCTCTTGACATCGACTGAGGCTTTTGCCGGAAGCAAAGAAGGAAAGCATTCTCAGTCCAAACCCCAGCCAGTATTCTATGTGCCAGAAAGAAAAGAGGGTACCCAGTCCTCAAGACAAAGTGGTCTGTCTTAGCTGCTGTATCAGGTAGATACGAGAAATCAGCTTAGGAGACCTGGATTGAAATGCAAGGCTCAATTAATAAAGAAAATTTTATGGCTTTTTAAACAGTTGTGAGGGCTGCAGGAGCTTAGCTATGAAAGTTGCCTGCTGTGCAGGCATGAGTCCTCTAATACCCAGAACCCATATAAGTTTTGTGTGGGTGTGGCAGCCCCTGTAACTATAGGACTCAAAAGGCACAGACAGAAAATCCCCAGAGTAAGCTCTCTGAGCATCTTAGCCATTCAGATGAGATGTGCATTCTATTAGGAGACTCTACTCAAACAAAGTGGTTGAAGAAGACTCCATATGCCAACCTCGGGCATATGTGCACACATACCACATACCACCTGTACACATTCAAAAATGCATACATACAATCATAATAAAATGACATGACATATAAATATTAGAATATGTTTGTTTTCTTCAGCAAGGGCAGATATTCTGGCTTTGAAGGTCAAGAGATCTTATCTGTTCTTTTTCAAACCTTGAAGATTCTACCCTACACCAGGAAGTAACTCAAAAATAACACATTTCCAAATCTGCATAATGCTTCATGTGGTCTAAGTTAGTTTTACAATGTTTTCACTCATTCTTTTAGCAAGTATTAGGGCTTGTTGCACAGCTAAGCACCCACTAATTGGGTGTAGAAAGTGAGGAAAGGAGAAGAATCGGATTGGATTGAGAGGCAAAGGTGTTGACTCTTTTCTGGAGAGTCAAATCCCAGGAAAAGGAGCTGATGGAAGCACTTTAAGGAGCCTAGGCTTAGATATATTAAGTTGGAGATGCTTATTAAGCAACCAGAAAAGCAGCTAAACAGAGTGGTTCTGTCCCAAGGATCCACCATTAATCTTGCAGGCAGAAGTAGATGCTCATATTGCAGAGGCTTTGAAGAAGCAAGTTTTAATCTCCATACGCTTGGCCCACATCCTCCCCTCTCCCTTCTCCTCCCCCTGTTCCTAAAGAGATTGATTTCACTTTGCATGAGATGCTACGGTATTTTCAATTTAAATAGAAATCTCAAATAAATTGGATTTAAAAATCTTCTCAGGGAAAAAGGAAACAATTTGCTTGCTGAGGTTTAATTTCAAGGCGAGAATCATAACCAGGGCTGTTTTAGACCTGGCCTCGATTGCTTTCTACATAACACTTGCTTTTGCATACAAAGGGGGATTATTGGAATTCAAGGAAATGGAGGTGGCCATATCTACATCAGGCACAAAGCTACCATCAAAGGGCCAAGTCATGACTGTCCCCAGCATCCCATGCCTCAAATCTACCCAGCACAAGCAACTGCCTGTTCTCAATGCTTTCTTCAAGTAAGGTTACAAGTTACACCATCCCTCTTGGTGGCCAGCTACAATACCTTATCACACTTGAGCCAGCTGGGAAGAAGAACAGCTGCTATTAACTCTCCAACAGGCTTTGCCAGATGTGTAACTGATTCCAGCCAGATGTTTTTAAAATAACAATTTGTTTGTATCAAGTTGCTCTCCCCCACCTATGCTGCTTATGTAACAGTGGTCTAAATGAATCCGAATTAGGAAGGGAAAACAATTTGTTTTGTGTCTGCTGATAAAGTCATGATTGATGTCTCAGATGGCACCTCACGAAACCACTCTGTTTTCATTACATTTACATCACTGTAACAGAGTGTCTGACAGAGGTGACTTAAAGAAAGAATGATTCATTTTGTTTCAGAATTTAAGCAGATACAGCCCATTGTGTTATGGAAGTGATGATGCCTAGGACTGGAGCTTACATCATAGCGTGCTAAACTATTGTGGATTGAGAAGCAGAGAGATTAATCCAGAAGCAGGGAACTGGGGCACTCTGCAAGCTATCTTTTACCTCTTAAGCAACACCTCTAGTGATATATATATATATATATATATTCATGATGATATATATATAATGATATATATTATAATGATATATATATTCATATAGTTGAAATATTGAAATATTCACATATTTCAGGGCCAGCTAAAGCCCTGAAAGATTCTACATCTTCCCGAAATAGTACCCACTAACAGGAGAACAAACATTCAGATCTATGTCACTTTAATAACCCTATTATCATAAGTGTTGGCACAGTTCAGAAGCTCAGTCTTTTCTGAGACTCAGTTCAGTCTCTTAACTATAAGCCCAAGGAGAAAATAACAAGTTACATACTTCCAATTTAAAAAAGAAATGATACAAAGAAAAATCTTCCCATTTCAAAGGTAGAAAAGAGAGGGTGGCAAAGAAGAATTAAAGAAAAACAAGACCAAACTCCAAGAGGAAGAACACCAAATCCTGCAGTTCTATGTCTGGCATCAAGGGTCGGGTAGCTTGGAAAGTCCTAACCTACAGCTCTGATGCCCGTGACACACATGTGATCTTTCATGTGGCAGCTCCAGAGACAGTGTCTCATCTCCAATGTCATGGAGTCTCCATTGCATCTTACTCTTCACCCTCATAGTCTCACGCGATGGCATCTCAGGGTGACTCCTCGGCACCTTCAAAGTCCCACCTTTTGTGTGATTTCTCTAGACCCTGAGCAATAGTCTCTTTCACTATGATATTCACTTCTGCTTCCTGTAAAGCCATAAGAAGGCAATACATTCTGCTGCCACCTTGAGATGTGTCCTGGTCTTGTTTTATCTACAGTGACAGTAACTCTGCCACAGAGGAATGTTATATCCCCTTAAATTTATTCCACCGAACAAATTAGTCCATTACTTATGAACACTGCCTCATTTAAATGGTCAGAACCTAAGCAGAATGCAGGTATATTTGGGGGGAAGGGTGGCAAGTTGTAATAAAAGTGTCCTCTGGATCAATTACCAGTAGACACCTTATTCCTATCTGAAACTTCATGAGCTTAGTCTTGTCTTATAAACCAGTTCTAAAGGCTATGAACCACATCAGATTTATAACAGCAAGGCCCCCATGTATAATACCAGCTATCTTCCTCAGTCTCATCCCTGCTACAGGTAACTGACAGAAGTGACTCATGAGAAGAAGGGCTTATTTGGCTCATGCTTTAAGGGTAGGAAGTCTATCTTAATGACAAAGAATGACAGTGGATGCTTGGTTCATGGTGGTATGAATTTGGAAGATAGGTTTTATCTCAGCAGATCCAGAAGCAAAAAGCTGGGACTACAGGTGGACCCACCTATAGCCCTTAAACTCTACAAGTAAATACCCTTGTCTGCCAGCTTTATCCCATGTTCTAAGGGTTTTACCCACTTTTCAAAACAGTAACACCAGCTAGGAAGCCAGGAGCTGAAGCATATTAGTCTGAGGGGTGCATATTACATCAAAACCATAACACATTCTGCAGTTGTGAGAAATAGTCGATATATTTTATAGGAATATAAAATAGGATAGTTTAAGTCTTCTCTTGATATTTCAGTAAATGTAAGCAACTCATCATTACATAAAGACCTTTGTGTATCCTTGATTAAAAATAAGAGTATATCAAGTTTATTGAATTTGGATGTCATTTATTGATACCTGTTAGTCATTCAGACCTTCTCCCCAGACATTTGCCTGTAGCAACTCAGTGACTGGCACCTTGAACTATAATTTCTAGGGAACATCAATGCTACAGAGCACCCCCTGTTGTATTAAGATGCTAGTGTAAATGTGCCTTGAAGTGGGAAGCTCTGACTTCATTCTAGTCATTGCTTATTAAACGTTTGACCTATAGTTCACTCGGATGTGGCAAAATGTAGACTTTTCCTTCACTGGTGGTTTCTTATCAAAACAAATTTTAGCTACATAAGTAACTAGTTACTAAAGGAGAGAAGAGCCTACATGGATGTAATTGGTCTTGCTTGGTTTTGTCTACGTCAGAGACCCAAACTAAAGAACATAGTGGTTATTGCTTATTTGCCTAGAACATGTGTTCCAGACTTTGGATTTGAAAACTATCAGGTAGGATGTGCAATCTTTAGCTCTTTACACTGACCCTGTCTGCTCTGAAACATGCTCATGTTCAGAAGTTCAAGCCATCTGACCAGTCCAGTACATGGCACACATGATCTGTGCAATGCCTTGAATATTAGCCCAGCCTGACCCTTGAGATCAGTAAGACATGGATTCAAATCTCAGCCTTACCATTTACTGGACTTGTGATTTGGAAAAAAAATTTTTTGATATTTCTGTGCCTCCATTGTATGTTATAGGACTATAGGCATCCATTTGTATGCCTCCATTTTTTTATACAGGACTAGCAACTTAACCTTTTGTATGGTGCTTGTAAAGTAGAAATAAGAGTTAATGCACTTTGCCTTACCAGTACCTGTTACCTAGCACAGCTAGGTGAACAGTGATGTACTAAGTCTGTGAAACAAACCTTTGTTTGATGTGGTCTATAGCAATGGTCCTTATAAGATGAACACTGAGCTAGTTAGGCAGATGGCATGTGAACAATTGGAAGATGAGTTCTCTTTGTACCACTTGGTATTTTGACATCAGAACCAATGTTTCTCAGGGTGTTTCTCAGCCAAATGCATTAGTTGCTTAGTTTAAAAACCTTTCTAAATTAGATGAGTTTATTCTAATGTTTCAACTAAATTTTGACAGTAAACCAAAGACTGAAGCAGAAATAGTAGAAAATATAGGACCTTTGGGATCCAATTAATCCAAAGAAGGTCATTCTTAAAATTATTTTAAAAAGGAAATATTACGATTGGTCCCTGAGTGTTTGAAAAAAAATTCACAGTTTAATTGCAGATATGAGAGAATGTCAATTGCCTTCAATAAAATCCCAAAGATTACACTGTTAGGAAAAGTTTGGCAAACTCTGATATGTTGTAAGAAAGGAAAGGAACACTATATTACAGGATGCTATGATAGCGTTGCAGCAATCATCTAAGGTAAGCTATAGCCAAGTAGGGTGGTTTACACCTAGAATCCCAGCACTAAGGAAGCCAAGCCAAGAGAGCTGCTGTGAATTTCAGCTTAGACTACCTAGTAAATTCAAGGTGAGCCTTGGTTATTGAGTAAGGCCTTACCACACATTTGTAGCAGATATGCCACTTGGTGTTTATGTCATTCCGAAATTACTGGAGCAGGGGCTAACCCAAAAGCTGTTGCCTGTGCCTAGGATATGTTCTTCTAGCTGGGCTGCCTTGTTTAGCCTCAGTGGTAGAGGATGCATCTCTCCTGCAGAAATTTGATATGTCAGGGTGGGGGAATACCAAGGAGGGTCCCTACCTGCTCAGAGGAGGAGGGGAGGGGACATGGGATAAAAGATTGTGGGAAGGAGGGACTGAGAGAGGGCAGAGGGTGGATGTAAAGTGACTAAGTAAAAAAATAAAATAAAATAAATAAATAAACAAAACTAATTAATCAATTCAAAATAAAAGATGTCGTCCCAAGAGCCAAACAAATAAACAGACAAAACAACAAAGCAAGAAAAGATATTCATTGTACAAGTTCAAAACATCAAGGAAAATAGTTTCTTAGTTTGATTAACCAATTAATGGAGCCAATGTGTTTTTCATGCTATTACCTGAGAAACCTTTGTTCTCTCTGTACCATGGCTGAACTCATATCCAGGCAAGATCTTGTCACATCACTAGTTGCTCACTTGGAGATGTAGGGTCACTGAGTTAAGCAGACTTTGAAGTGTTGGCACATTTCATTATATACTATCAAAACTAGCACTTTTAATACACCATTGCCAATCACACCAGGAAAGTCTGCACGTATTGGCGATCTGTCAAGTTAAAGTTTTCCCGAATAAGATTTTTTTTTTTTAACTTGAAAGCTGGAGCTTTTTCATTGTCATCAAATGCTATCAGTTATTGTTCCTAGAAATGACAGTCTCATTTTTCTGGGTGTTGGGGGAGGGTGTCTTGCCAAGCATCCAATCTGCATTATTATATTCAATAGTTTTCAATGAATTAGAAGAATTAGAAGTGGCATTCTATAAACAGGGTGGCTAATTAAGCTGGCAATGGGAATGATTAGAATGTAAGTCTTTGCCATTTTGTCACATGGCCAACACTTGTGTGCCCAAGTGTTTAGATTCGAAAAAATTATTGTGTACACATACAGGTTAGTTTAGTTAGTCATACCCTTGGACAAATAGACATGACTGCGCAATGACTGTAATCGTGTGGAAGTGAACAATGTTATGACCACTGGCATCTTCTGGTGACACTGCTTGATCTGACTGCAGTGGGGCTTCTAACCATCACTGATATCAAACCACTAATGCCAACGTCACCACACTGGCCTACAATTAATGATTTTTAGCTAATTATTTTTAATTAATGATTTTTATGAACACGTGGGCCCTTAACCAGAGTGTCAGAGGATCACCAGAGAAGTGCACTCAGAGTTACAGATCATCCAATCTAGAGAACGCAGACCCTGAAAACATCATCTGCCCTCACAGAGACTGAAACTAAGTTGACTTCGCTATAGACATTGAATAATCAGGAGTTTTCTTTAGAAATCTAGATTCCAGACATGTCTTGACTTGGGGTGGGAGGCATTCCTCCCCCTTAGCTAAAAGTCCCAGTTAGTTTAGTTCACTCATTATCCTCACTTCCTGTACAACCTGTGAGCTTGAATCTCCTAGTCCTGCCATTACAGCAAGAAATGTGTCAAGTGTTTGCCTGCATTAGATGTGCCAGATTAACATTGGCTCTTGTGTCTGTCAACTCACTGCGACTGGTGAAGTCCTTTCTCTCCCTCATAACTTCAGTTTCCTTATGTCCCAACTGGAAATACAATTTACTCTTTAGAACAGTGGTTGTAACAGCAATGAAATGAATTAGGTGTTTGCCACACTGCAGTGTGGTAGTTAAACTTTGCTGCCAACTTACAACTTACAAATTTACTGAGGTCCCTCAACAACATTTCAGGACTAAGTTTTCTGAGGTCAAAACGGAATGGTACCTACTCTTCAGAATAGTACTGATCTGTGTGGGATGAGAGAAATACTTAACAGTGCAATTTGGGATGTTCCACGCTGACCTGATGAATCAGACTCTCACCTGTGAATCAGAAATAGGAGCTCTGAAAAAACGGACAAGATGATTCCAAAGTCCACAGCTTCCTAAAGACAGCAGTTCCAGTCTTCATCAAATGATAGTAACATACTTCATCTTGGTTTCCAACCTGTGAGTTGAAACCTTTGGGAAGGTCAAATGACCTTTCACAGGGTCGTCTAAGGTCACCAGAAAACACGGATATTTACATGATGATTCATAACAGTAGCAATTACAGATTCATTACAGTTGTGAAGTCATAAAGAAAGTAATTTTATGGTTGTGAGTCACTACAACACGAGGAACTGTACCAAAGGGTTGCATTATTAGGATGGTTGAGAACCACTGCTTTACATCTTTACTGATGAAAAGTGGAAAATGTACTTTCAGCTTATGGACACTTCTTAGCTTCGTTTGTAAATAGACTACACTGCACTCATGTGTTATAAATGCCTCATGAAAAACTGATGTGTGCAGCAAAAAGCAATATAAACAAGAAGACCCAGCATTTGCTCGTGTGTCCATACAATTCTGCATAAAGATTAACCCATGCAGAGCCATAGTTAGAGCTGGGCCATACTAAGATTAACAGTGGGATGGATGGAGAGATGGCTCAGTGGTTAAGAGCACTGACTGCTGTTCCAGAGGTCCTGAGTTCAATTCCTGGCAACCACATGGTGGCTCACAACCATCTATAATGGGACCTAATACCCTCTTCTGGTGTATCTGAAGATAGCTACAGTGTACCCATATACATAAAATAAAATAAATCTTTAAAAGAAGACTAACAGTATCACAAGACTTCACTTTCTTCCAATAGTGCAGCCTTGCTTAATTAAAATGCAGTTGTTCCTTCTGCCCCTTTCTATGTCAACCAGTGCCTTTTTTTTTCTTCTAAAAGTAACAGTAAAACCCAGGAAAGCCAAACTACAGAGAGAATTTCTGAGTGAGCTCCTTTTTGACAGTCAGAATCCCCTAGTTCCTGTGGGAATCAGTCTGATCTTTCCTCTCTGTGAACGAAAGAAGCCAATGAATGAATCAGTACAAGTGTTTGCTCAAGTTCTCTGTTGTTTGTAGGAGCCTTTCCTTCTTGACATTATTTATGGATGAGTTTTTAATCCTAAAGCTTCAACATAAGTTGCTTTGGAGTTTGAGTGATAGTTTTCTTGTGATGCACCCATACTTACTTTGTTAAAACAACAAAAAAAGATAAGCACATTTTGTTTGTTATTTTCCTTTTTTTTTTTTCTCCCTACTGAAAGGAAAGGCTTGGGGAAAGAAAAACCTGTTGTGGGAAGACACTTCTACCTGGAAAATCTTCATGAACTCAGTATTAAAAGAGTAAGTTTCTGATTAAATCTACTCAGGATATGTTCCCACCCAAAGTAGACCCAAAGCCCCTGGTAGTCTCTGAATACACAGATTTCTTGGCTCTACCGGAGACGTACTAAGCATCATCTAAAAGAAAAAATAATTAGAAATTACGTTGTACCATGTCAAATTGTCTTTCTTTTTCTCTATGTTTATTTATTCGTCCAGTGAAGAGGTTTGCTTTGTACCTTTTAGCTATTATGACTGGTGCTGTATGATCACGCGTATATAAATTCGTCTTCCGATCTTAGCTCTAAATTCTCTTGGATATATTCCCAGAGTGGAGTTGCTGCATCCCATGGTAGTTCTATCTTTCATATTTCAAGGACCCTCCATTTTGTTTGTCCCAGTAGCTCTACACTGTATCTTCCCACCAAAGCACTTAAGGATTCCTCTTTCCCCATGGCCACATTGGCATATTTTTTTCTCCTGATTTTCTCCTTTAACAGTAGGCATCTTAACAGGCATCTTTCTTTTATCTTTCTCTGGTTTAATAAGTAGCTGTGGCAAGTTTTAAGACCAGATGCAATTTGATGCCAAATGACTATTGTTTTAGTTAGGGTTTTTACTGATGTGAACAGACACTATAACCAAGGCAAGTCTTATAAAAGACATTTAATTGGGGCTGGCTTACAGTTTCAGAGGTTCAGTTCATTATCATCAAGGTGGAAACATGGCAGCATCCAGGCAGGCATGGTGCAGGAGATGCTGAGAGTTCCACATCTTCATCTGAAAGCTGCTAGCAGAATACTAACTTCCAGGCAGCTAGGATGAAGGTCTTAAAGCCCACACCCACAATGACACACCTACTCCAACAGGGCCACACCTTCTAATAGTACCACTCCTTGGACCGCACATATACTAGCCATAACAACTCCTGAGTTTAAAATTGATCTAAGACTGATGAGACATTGCTTCTGCAAGTCTGAGCTGTTTTCTTGAGCTGAGCACTGATCCTCTGTGCTTCACGCACCAGGAGTGGAGCAGCCTGTGGAGTCTGCCCTCAAAGCCCCTGTGAGACTGAGTGGCATGCTGGCTGGCAGCTCCCACTTTGGCATTTGATGAGCTAGAATTCTGTTTCAGACTCTGATCTTATTTGCTGTGTATTCATGTGGTTAATCTAAGTTCAACTTTCCTGAACACTATAGTGGGTAACAGCAGTGTCTCAGATTGGCTTTAAGAGCTCACACTATCCCTTGCATTAATGTCCAGACATTTCCTTCCTACTTGGAAACCAAGCCTCAGTTCCATTCTTTATAAAGCAGATGGTAAAGAGAAATGTGAGTACTAGTTTACTTATGATTCCTAAAATTTCTTTCCCTTTTTCCCCTGAGAAAGAACACAGATGCCACACTGGAGATCGGCCAAGTTGTGCAACTACAGGTTTGCATACAAGTATAGCCTGTAGATTCTAGATCTCTGCTAAGTCTCCTAGAGAACTCGCTACCCATTCCTTGGTCTATTAGAAAGTAGGTATGGAGTTTTCCAGGGTCCTCTTAAATCATGCAGTGATCTTGAAAATAGAAGTTAGACATAGTCAGTAAATTCCAAATGACCCCTGCCCAAGCCTTAACCTGATTATTAAGTCTTTCTTCAGGCAATATCTTCTTTTCTTATATTCTCAACCTGCTGCAACTATTGTTACATAAAGTACATAAAGCACTTAGAGACATGTCTGACACATAGAATATGCGTTCAAAATAATTACTGTTAAAGTTCATCTTAAAATCCACATTAGATTACCAAAAAGGTTGCGCTGAAACCCTACTTCCTCCTATGAACTGTGGACAGTTTGGTTTCCAATAAGATGCTTATAGCCAGAGGGAGAACCAGAATGCAATGGAAGCTGATGGGCTGGCTACCATCCTTCATTCTGTCTACAAGAGTGCCATAGAGATGCCCAGCATGGGGACTTCTATCTCGATACTTTTATTCTTACCTGCTGACCTGTACACTTAGCAAGTCACAGTATTTACAGCCCTGTGTTGCATGTGACACTGGCTATTGAGACACATAACTCTATAAATTATTCTACAAGCCAATAGAACAGGAGCTAGGAAAGAAAGGGTGTTAAATATTCCAGGAAGGTTAGGTAATAGAGATGTTACTGTTTTTCAGTTGGGTAAGATCCTTAGGGAAAAGAAAGAAAGAAAGAAAGAAAGAAAGAAAGAAAGAAAGAAAGAAAGAAAGGGAAGGTCTGGTGTTATGGTGACATTTAATCCCAAGACTCAGGAGGCAGAGGGAGGTGGGTCTTTCTGAGTTCAAGGCCAGCTTTATCTACAGGGGTGGGGGGTAGAGAAAAGGAAGTATTTCTGTGATCTACTCACAATTTTTTATTTTATTCCTTTTGATTTCAGAGAAATCAAAACTAGCCATTGCAGGTGATAGACAATTAATGTGATTTATGTAACAACCTCTTAGTTCCTAGAGCTTCATCATGTCATCCCTGAGTTCAAGAACAGCCTGTGCCTTATTTTTTTTAATTAGCAAATAATTTTGCATTTAGTTGTTTTAAGTTTCAGTGAAAACCTGTATGAGATACTTCCTACTTACTTAATGGCTATTTCAGAATATTCAACTCACTTCATTTTGGATTAGGGGGCACTTTTGAAATCCTATCCATAGTCAGTATCACCTCAGGCGTAGCCCGAGGATAAATATCTAAAGCAACTTGGGTTTGATTGTGAGGGTGCAGAAAGACTGAGCTCCCCAGGCTCACACATGGATCAAGAAAGAAAGGAAACCGAGGAAGAATTTACATCAAAGCAAGTGAGACAATGCCAAGCAAACTTCCTTCATAGGTTGGAAGGGGAAAGTGATCTCTGAGGGCAGAGGTTTAAGAGGCGTCCTTTGAAGTGCTGCTGTTTATTCTGCGGGATTTTCCTACCGGCTTCTTGAAATACAGTACTAGGGAACCTTCATTCCCTCAAGCAAATAAAGACAAGTAATGGACCTGCTCAAACCAGTATCACTGAGACTGTGGTTCAAAAAGAATACCTAAAGCTATTGCCCTGTGGGACATTCAAGGAGAGTAGCAAACCAGGTTTTCTTACCCAGCATCCTCTGCGCTACAGAGAACCGGTACCACATGTGCCTAAATTACCGGAAGCAATAGGATGTTGTGGAAGCTAGTTTTCAAAACAATAATTTTCACTGTTTCGGTTGGTGTGCAAAAATGGCTGTTGCTTTTGCTGAGTTGTTGGGTTTAATTGCCCTCCCGTCGACCTGGCCTGTCCTGAGTGCTGAGTGCCTCCCTAGGTAGTGGATACATCAACATAGTCTCTTGCCCTTCCTCCTCTATTGGATTCTCCCGTTAGGATATTCCCTGCCAAAATCCAGTCTCAATGCTAGAAGAGAGTCCCAAACAATCTGCAAACGTCATATATAGGTGTGTGCTCATTGGCAGAGTCAATGGTCTCCAAACCCGCAGTAGCAGCTGTCAGCCTGGCAAGTAAGTTATTTTGAATGTTTCTCCCCATGGAAGCATTAAATACCTAAAGCCCCAGTAACAAGCACCTATACCCTCACAAGACATTAAATATTTGCAAAAACCACCTGTTCAACAGTCATACACAAAACTGCGACAGCAGGTAGTCGTTTTGGGACAGTAAATTTTGAGCAGTGAGTAACTGAAAGAAGGGCTGACCAACTAGTTAATAACAGTGAGGCTCTGATTGGGTTAAAATTAATTCCTACTCCTCACCATCCATGTAAATAGTTACTCTGCTTAAATTCTTTCTGTATCTACCTGGTGTTCGTAATAGCAATAACTACCTAATAGAGTAGTTTTAAGGACCACAATGATTATGGTATATATAAGGAATATAACAGACCACTGAGCTATCTCACAATACTTACGATGCAACTCACATGAAGCTCAAGAAGAAAGAAAACCAAAGTGTGGTGCTTTGGTTCTTCTTAGAAGGAATAACAAAATACTCCTGGGAACAAGTATAGATAGAGACAAAGTGTGGAACAGAGACTGGAGGAAGAACCGTCTAGAGACTGCCCCACCTGGGGATCCATCCCATGTGCAGTCACCAAATGCAGACACTGTTGTAGATGCCAGGAAGTGCATGCTAACAGGAGCCTGATATACCTTTCTCCTGAGAGGCTCTGCCAGAGCCTGACATATACAGAGGCAGATGCTTTCTGCTAACCATTGAACTGATCACAAGGTTCCCAATGGAGGAGTTAGAGAGAAGACTGAAGGAGCTGAAGAGACTGGTGACCCCATGGGGAGAGCAATAGTACCAACAAACCAGAGCTCCCAGAGTCTAAACAGCCAGCCTGGGAACACACATGGAGGGACCCATGGCTCCAGCTGTATATGTAGTTGAGGATGGCCTTTTCTGGCATCAGTGGGAGAGGAGGACCTTGGTTTCAGGAAGGCTGGATGCTCCAGTGTGGAGGAATTCGAGGGCAGGAAGGCTGGAATGGGTGGATGGGTGGGGTTTCCTCATAGAAGTAGCAGGAAGGGGGATGGGATAAGGGGTTTGGGGGGTAGAAATGGGGAAAGGGGATACCATCTGAAAGGTAAATAAATAAAGTATTCAATAAAAACCCAAACAAGCAAAATAAAACAGATAATGGAACTGGAGAAAAAATGAAATATAACAGACAGACAGTAAGACAATTACGATACCACAGCAACTAACTAAACAATTACCAATAATATCATGCTTATAGTTGATGGCAACCTTTACCTACTGAGCCATCTCTTCTTTTGGTTTTTAAGACCCCCCTCTTCTCTCCCTCACTGGCTATCCCTCTCTCTCTCTCTCTCTCTCTCTCTCTCTCTCTCTCTCTCTCTCTCTCTCTGTGTGTGTGTGTGTGTGTGTATGTGTGTGTGTGTGTGTGTGTGTGTGTGTGTGTGTGTGTATACCTGTGTGTGTACACACAAATATTGGGAGATATGTATATTAGGAGAATAGCTGTCTCTAAGAGTATCCATAGTACGGATAAAAGAGAATATTGAAGAGTTAGTGCTGTTGGGTAGTTGTTCCCAATGTGCAGCCAACATAGGTTTTTGAATTTTTCATTCTGAACCATTTGGATCTGATGTTTCCTGGGATAGAAAGCTCCTACCTGATAGTAAATACGCTTTTCAACGACAGCAGCTTGACGTTCCGAACACTGTATAATTAGATGGGTAAGAGATGCCGATAAGAGTTTGATCCTGGCTCAACAGTTACTCCCTGGTATGACCTATTTCCTCATCTGTAATATAACATAAAGATGGGGCTTACTTCATCAGACTGCAGCAAGGACAGGTTATACATCAAGTATCTGTGAGTGACAACAGGCGTGCTGAGACTCTTTAACAATTCTTATGGTTTTGTAATGTTTCTGGTTCCACAGAGGAGCCAGGAACCAGGAGTGCAAACATGAATCAATTAAATGAATTGTGTAAGGCTACCAGTGCTGGGTTATATAGAGCCGGACTAAGTGGGGCTGAGGTAGGAACCTCTGTTGATGTGAAAAATAGGAAAGTGTGCTGTGTTGAAGTAGCTGCAGATAGCCACCTTTCTCTGAAACAGATGACTTTCTTTTTCTTAAGGAAAAAAAGATCTCAAGACCAGTCAGGACAGAGTATGATAGTTATAAAACCCAAGATGTCATTGGAAATTCAAGACAGCTTGGGAACACAAAGATGCACTTCTGATTCCAATGGCAGATTAGAAGAAGTCTGTTTTAGAACATAAAAATTCTTCCAAAGATTTTGGGCAGCTTTCTTTTCCCTGTGAAGGAAAAAAAATATATTTTAATGGCCCGCCATCCAGAAGGAAGCATTTGAGGTAGTGCTTGTGTGTAGAGGGTCAGTTGCCAGGCGATTGACCAAAATGATCTTCAGGGGCGTCTCTGCAGACGAGATCTATTTTTTTAACACTTCTTGGGAAATGAAGCCTTGAAAGCTTGTCTTCAGCTAAAGGGATTTGGGGGATGTATTGGCTGGAGCCTAGAAGTAAATTTCTTCCTTTCTACCTTTGTAATAATCTTTTCCCTTTTTGCTGCTAGAGGCCTGAGTGGTCAGCCTTATATTACTGAAATGAAACTGTAAAGCTCATCAAACAGATACAGTTTCCTCTGGACTCTCATTGAACCGCCTGGCTACTGCAATCCTCTTTTGAGAGACATGCAGAATTTTACTAATGCTAAGAAACTCATTTTATTTTGGAGTGTGCTAAAACTGAGATTAGTAACAAATATCTTGTCCATAGATAGCTAGACAGTGTAAAACCCATATCTAATGAGTTCTCTCTCTCTCTCTCTCTGTCTCTCTCTCTCTCTCTCTCTCTCACACACACACACACACACACACACATACACACACACACACACACACACACACAAAGAGAGAGAGAGAGAGAGAGAGAGAGGAGGGAGAGAGAGAGGGAGAGAGAGTGAGAAAGAGAGAGAGAGAGAGAGAGAGAGAGAGAGAGAGAGAGATACAAAGTTGGTAACAGCCAGTTGGGAAAACATGGAGTGAATTGGGTAAATGAATGGAGTCATATGATCATATTTCATGTAGGAAGCTCAAAATACAAGTGTTTTAAAGAAAAATTTATATAATTTATATAATAATAGAACACTCTTCTTGGTACATTCCAATCACCCTTAAGACACTCTAGCAGTTGGATTATTTAACTAGATCAGAGATCTTCACATAAGGGGTATTGTAGCTTTACGTTTGCTTTGCTTTATTTTGCTTTTAATTCAGAATTTTCTGTTATTTCTTTCCTTTGGCATTTGGATATGCACTGCAAACAAAAATTCCCTAATATTATACTTGCATTATAAATTAAAGCACAGCAATACCTTCAATTTAGCCATAAAGCAGAAATATAAACATTTAAATTTTAACAACATTAAAATATTGTTTGGTTAAAACCCATGTATTTTATAGTAGTAGAAACCTATACAGGAAGAAAAGAAGTGATGTTTGTAGCAAGTTATAGGCAACTCATGGGAGAAGAATACAGGAGAATTCAAGCTTTTAGGATTGACTTGGTTATAAGGGACATAAAGGGGTGGGAGGGAATTGTTGGCTCACTTATAAGTAAAAGGGAGAGGTAAAAGTTACTAGCTTGAGAAAGATAACAGTAGCTTGTAAATGGCAGGTTTATTAGGACATAGTCTCAAATTATATCATCCGTGCTCAGATTGCACCCATTTTCTTGGTTGTACTATCCCCTACTACAGCACTCTTCCTTGGCTCTGTGGAATTGCCTAAGACAGCAACAAGCTCAAACTTTTGTGTGTTTAAGTACAGTGGGAGATAGCCTGTTTCTTTAGGTCTCGAGTCACAAGATGAGCTTCGTTTCATGGGTCTCGAGTCACAAGATGAGCTTCGTTTCATGGGCTGATCTTAAGCTACGTGGTGATCTAAACCAGTGCTCTGTTGTAAATGGTCTTTTTTTGTTATCTCCAAACACCTGATCTTTCATGAACTACTACTATCTACAAACATGGTAAAAAAAAAAAAAAAGAATTAGCATGAAATAGAAATACAAATACTCATGTAGTCTAAGTCTAAAGTTTTTATTACAAGGCTTCATAGATGCAAAATTTCTCCCAAATTACAGTGACATGCTCTAAATATTCCAAACATTTGTATTTGCACGCTTTGAGAAGCAGGGCTCTAAGCTTGTGGTCAGCAAACAACAACCCACAGATTACGTCTGGTTCCTACCAACGTAGACAAAGTCTAATGGGAACAAAGTCAGGCAAGCCTGTCTATACTTTATTATCACTGTTGCTTGCAGGACACAAAGGTACAGGTCAGTGGTGGTGACAAAGTATGTCACCTATACATACAAATTATCTACTATGCTAATGCAAAAAGCGTAATTTTCCAGTGCCTTCTGTAAGCCCTCACTGTGATTGAAACAGCGTGATTAGTCAAGACAAAGGCACAACGGCAAGAATACATGGATAGAGAGGGGGAGCGGGGTGGTTGGATCAGCTACTAAAGGAAGAAAAGTTATTCTGGGAAGCCAAGACTCTATACGTGTATAGCACAGAATCCAGATGTCTGTAGTCTTAACATTTTCATTGTATCTTAAGTATCAAAAGCTTAATTCCTAGATTTAAATTAATATGGTCAAAGCGTGCTGTGATCTCAAATAATAAGCAAGACTTACAAGAATTTGTCATTGCATATCCTCTGCAGAATAAGAAGGGTGTGGTGGATTGAATAAGAATGGCCCTCATAGGCTCATATATTTGTTTGTCTAGTCACCAAGGAGTAGTACCATGTGAAAGGATTAGAAGCTGTGGCCTTGTTAAGATAGAAGCTTGTCCCTAGGAGTAGGCTTTGAGGTTTGAAGGGCCCAATCCAGGCCCAGAGGCTCTCTTTCCCTGCTGCCTGGGGATCTGGATATAGGACTCTTAGCTATTTCTTCTCTCCTTCATGAAGAGAATGGACTAAGCCTCTGAAATTGTAAGCAAGCCCGAATAAAATGCTTTACTTTAAAAGAGTTGCCTTGGTCATGGTGTCTCTTCTCAATAACAGAATATTGACTAAGACAAAGGCTAAAACTATACAAAAGAATAAATGAGGAATTTCAATGAAAATAAGAAAATTACTAATACTTAACAGAGTAGTGTATAAAATGAAAACTTTGTAGTTTATGACTTTAGTTCTACTTTCCAGAAGTGGAGCTGAAAGCTAATATATTACATTTGCTTAGCAAATATTTTGTGAATAGATAGTGTAAATATTCTAAACATTGTAAAAATGATAAGAATGAATGGGGTGAATGGATCCCTGTAAGAAGATTGAAGGCAAGACAAAACTATAACCATTTAATTATCTCAAATAACTGCACATTGTTATTAGACTATGTAGGGGCTACAGCTAAGAAAAGTAGAAATAAAGAGAGATATTTCTTTTAGCAAAGGTTCTTTGAAGGAACGGTTTTCAAGCCAAGTTCCATAGCAGAAGGAACAACTAGCAACAAAAAGTGCTGTGTTTAACATACCATAGAGAATTACTGTGTCAATGGACAGAGGAAGAAAATTTTCTTAATGATCCCTTGTAATAGAAAATTTTTTATCAATTTGTAGAAATAAAAAGCAGTATAGTTTCAAACAAAAAAAGTAAACTAAGAAAAAATAGTCTTGAGTCACTTAGGAGGTTAGAATCTCAATCGTTGGGCAGAGCCTTTGTATTCACAGTCTTTCCTGAATTACAAAAAAATGGATAAATGGTAAAGAGATTTAAGAAAATGAATGGCATGGCTAGATAACATTTGAAAATAACATCGTTGGTTTTATACATTGAGTGGGTAATGATAGCGACACACTGGTTGGCTACAATTAATAGCAATGTTCTAAGTAATTTAAATGCATTAAGTAACTTAATCCCTGTGGCAACCCTGTTATTAATTTCGTTTTACAAATAAGGATTAGAATTACTCTTTGTTTTGCATTGGGAAAATGCATTTATTCCTGCACTTCACAATACACAAAGTGAAAGAAAGTCAGTCAGCAAACCTTAAGCTACTGCAAGCAAGTGTTCTGAACTGGACATGGGCATCCTCATCATTCCATATAGGACACATTCATTGCTCTCTAGACACCGAGTTGCTGGATAGGCAATGACCATGCTCCTGGGCACACAGATGACCAGTGATGAGAACTTAGGCCTGTGTCATAGAGGTTCCTGATCGTCTTCCTGAATCACTCTCCTTACTTGACAGCTCCCAGGTCCTCTCCCCAGCTGTCTCAACTCTCCCAGCCAAATCAAGCAGCTCTCCTTGATACTATGAAACACAAAATGTTATGTATAGTCACAGAGATTCTAGGCCAGATATAAACACACACACACACACACACACACACACTACTGTTCAATACACTGTTCCTAGATATGAACCCATATGTCATAAACTCTTGTTAGGGTGTCTTCCTCTCTAACTCTCCACATAAGTCTTAGCAAAAAATATTTGCACACCCATGTTTATTTCTGTAATATACAAAACAAGTAAGAAACAAAACCAGCCTAAGTGTCCATAAACAGATGAATAGAAAAAGAAAATGGATTACACATATAAACTCAGCCAGAAAGAAAAGTGAAATTGTTGCTATTGCAAGAAAATGAATGGGACTAGGAAACATTGTGTTAAGCTAAATAAGCCAGACTCAGAAAAGCCAATACCAAATGTTTTCTCTCAACAGTTTAAAAAAATGCCGCTCTAAGAGAATTTCTGTTAGGGATGCCTTTCTTACGAAAACAGTATGTGTCCACTTCTCTAGGAATAGACACTCTATGATATTGCAGATTCTGGCAACAGGGCAATGGAACATTTATAAATTTGGTGTGTGTGTGTGTGTGTGTGTGTGTGTGTGTGTTTTATAGGTGTGTGAGAATACATGAGGCCAGAGACTGAGACTGGAATGTCTTCCTCTGCTATTCTCTTTTTCTCCTCTCTTCTCTTCTCTTCTCTTCTCTTCTCTTCTCTTCTCTTCTCTTCTCTTCTCTTCTCTTCTCTTCTCTTCTCTCCTCTCCTCTCCTCTCCTCTCCTCTCCTCTCCTCTCCTCTCCTCTCCTCTCCTCTCCTCTCCTCTCCCCCTCCTCCCC
>JANHMN010000008.1:33184353-33239353 GCA_030674055.1 Rhabdomys pumilio
CCTGGTTCAGTAAGCACTTTATGCACGGCCCCCTCCCCCCCCTCCCCCCCCTCCTCCCCTCTTCCTCCTCCTCCTCCCTCTCTTTTTCTTTTCTTTGGAGTCTGGGATATCCTCACTGAACCTGAACCTTGTCACTTTTGTTGACCAGTCCAGACATCAAGGCACTCAGATAAGCTTGTTCTCTATTCTCCACACTTGGGTTACAGGCATGCATATACCTGCATCTCTGACTTTCAAGTAGGTTTGGGAATCCAAACCCAGGTCTTCATGATGGTTCAGTAAGCACTTTATGCATGGATCCATCTCCCCAGTTCCAGATTTATATATACTATTTACACAAGGCACTCAATTCTGAGAAAAAAATATTAAGCAAGAAGCTGATAGTAATCAGAATCATGGTAACTCTGACCTTTCTCCTCATCACATTATCATCGTTAGATAATCAAATAAATTTAATCACTATTGAAAAAAAGCAGTCCAATGTATACTAACAGAATTTTAATACTTATGTAATTAATGGGTATCTTTTCAGAGTTACATCTTTAAAGCATAAGTTTTTGATTCAGGAGCAAGAAAAATATCCACAGCCCTATTTTAGTATCATTTATGGTTTACCAAACACAAAACAAAGAGAAGCTTATTAAAGCAGAGGAATTTGCTTATGCCTTCAGCCTATCATTGATACTGGTTCAGAATAATCCTTCCTGTAAAACCAGGTTGCCCTGATCCAGTTCACCAGGCTGACCTGCTGGCAGGACCTTTGATGTGCAAACTAGCAAGGTTCCTTAGAGGCCATCCTATGTTGAGACCCACTATGCCCAGCTTGGTGGCCACTGTGCTGCAGACCATTCTGCCCCACGCTTTGGGGCCAAAATGTCCCTGCCTGCGCTGTTCTGGTCTGCGGGTCAGGGTCTAGCAAGAGAGAGTGGGGATAAAGGGTAAGAGACATGAAGAATGGAGACAAGACAGAGGATCTGATCAAGTCTCAAGTCTCGTTTATTGTCTCTCTTCATGTCTCTCATATTGTCTCTCCCTTTCTCTCTCATTGTCTCTCTTATTGTCTCTCTTTGAAGGGAAGTCCGGGGTATTTATACACTTTGTCATGTGCCTTGTAGGTGCGTGGATACCACATGCGCCTTGCAGCTGTAGGCACTAAACAGCAAAACAAGATATGTGGGATAAACAAGATATTTATCAGAGCGTGCTCAGCTGTTGTAGGCTGTTGAAAACCAAGTCTCATGTTAGGATATATGGCTCGAGATGATTGTAAAGCTGATAGTTGCTTTCTAGCCACTTTCTGCTAAAAGTCAGCTCCCGACAATCCTAAGTGAATGTCTCTAAGCACGCATGCATTGTTCAGGGAGCCTTCACTGTACCTTTGCCTGATGCCCTGAGGAGCCTCCCTACACCCTGGCACTCCTGGAGCTTCCCAACTAGGGTTGTAACCAAGATCCAAGCATGACAGCCACATCACTCCTGCTGTGTCTGCCACAGAGGCTCCCAGTTGCCTGGAGTTGTTTTACCTGATCCAAACAAAAGTACAACCCCCAGTTGGCTGCAGCTGTTTCTGTCACCGCCAATATCAGGTCTTCCCCACACTTCACTTTGTCTCTTGAGATGAAATAGGAAATCCTATACTCAATATAAATTCTCATTCATGCCCTTATCACTCCAGAAGTATCATCTATTTTTCAATAGTTCAGCTATTATGCTTGAGTTTCCTCCCATTTTCATCTACAAGAATGTCAATGGCCAATAAAAATAAGTCTCTCAGCAAGGAGGAAACCTGAACAATAGTGGTTTCTGTCTTGTGCTGTGGTGTACAGGTGTGCCACAATGATTCAAGTGGATTCAGTTTTGATCAAGGAACTGATGACTCCTGTTAGAGATGATGATATACTCACAAGTCAAGGCTATAGAAAAAAATTCACTGTGGTATTAAAGAAGCATGTGGAATAATAAAGCGGAGAGCATCTTCCTGTGCAGAAGAGATTGGAAGTCCTGAATTACCCTGAGGAGACATCCAAGGCCACAGAAGGGCTATGGATACTTCCCAAGTACATGACAAACCATTGTCCAGGAAGAAAACATTTCACTAAGCAGTGTGGGTTTACAGGTTGCTCAAATAGATAGGGAGGAAACTACAGAGAAAGAGACAATTGCAGGCTGCTAAGTGTTGAGCCAAATCAAATGTCCAGTGCTTAGACATGTTTAATAAAAATTATTTAAGTTTAAAACCTAGTCTCTAGAGGCCACTCACTGATGATCTGTCCAAGCTCTACTGATTTCCACGAGTGTATAAGCATGCCTGTCCGTGTGAGCATGTGTCTAGATGCACCTGTGCAGCATGTGCATGCGCCTGTATGTCCATGCATGTGCATATACGATAGTCAGCCTTGGCTGTTGTTCCTTAGAAGCCAGCCATCTTGTTTTTAAGACAGGGTCTCTCACTAGCCTCGAACTCGTCAATTCAACTGCACTGGCTGGCCAATGAGTCTCTTCTCCCTCAACACTTTGATTATGAATGTGCACTGCAACCCCTGGCTTTTTTATATGGGTTCTGGGATTCCAACTTAGGTCCTTGTGCTTGTATGGCAAGCATGTTGCTGACTGAGCTGTCTCCCCAGTCTCTGTTTCCACATTCATCCATTTTCTTTTACTGTTACATTCACATGGTTCGAGTTCAGGGGTTGCATTTTAGGTTCATCACTATCCCCTTGGGTTACTTTCTATTGATCTGAAACAAATTATGAAAATAGAACAACATGGAACCTTGTACATTTATCAACTCAAACTGTGTGGCACAACTGTGTGTGCATGTTTCAACTTTGTTGTTTCCCTTTTCTCCCTCTTTTACTGAAAACAGTTTTTTCCTCACACAATATATCCTGGATTATGGTTTCAGCTCCCTCTATGCCTCCCAGTTCCTTCCCACCTCCCCTCCTTTCTAGATCTAATTCATTTCTGTCTCTCATTAAAAAACACATAGGCAGAAACTAATACAGTGAAGTTGCATAAGAAAAACAAACAAACAGAAGGAAAAAATGCGTAGGCACTGCACTGAATTTGATAGTGGCTCTACACTGCATTCCTATCAGCAATGAATGGATGTTCCATTATTCTACACCAGCATGAGCTCATTTTATTGATTTTTAGCCATTTTGATATGTGTAACATGAAATCTCTCAAAGTAGTTTTCATTTGCATTTTCCCGATGGCTAAGGATGCTGAACATTTCTTTAAGTGTTTCTCAGCCATTTGTGTTTCCTCTTTTGAGAATTCTCTGTTTAGATCTGTACCCCATTTTTTATTGGGTTGTTTTCTTGATATCTAGTTTTTTGAGTTCTTTATATATTGTGGATCCTATCCCTCTATCGGATAGGTAGTTGGTAAAAATCATTTCCCACTAAGGTGGCTTCCTCTTTATCCAAATTATAGTGTCCTTTGCCGTGCAAAAGCTTTTCAGTTTCATGAGGTTCCACTTATTAATTGTTGAACTTAGTGTCTGTGCTGACAGTATTCTGTTCAGAAAGTCTTTTTCCTGTACCAGTTAGTTCAAGGCTATTCCCCACTTTATCTGCTATCAGGTTCAGTGTATCTAGTCTTATGTTGATGTCTTTGATCCTTTTGGAGTTGAATTTTGTGCAGGGTGATAAGTATGGATCTATTAGGATTCTTTTCCATGCAACCATCCAGCACCACTTATTGAAGATGCTAAATCTTTTTTTTCCTGTGTGTATATCTGCCTTCTTTATTAAAAATAAGTGTCCAAAATTATGTGGATATGTGTGTCTGGGTCCTCTATATACATCCATTGATTAACTATGTGGTTTTGTGCTGATGCCATGCTCTTTGCTGTCTTGCTGAGCTGCTGTGAGTGTGCTACCTGAGCTGATCTTTGTCTAGAGCCTTGATTGCAGAAGTCCCTTGCAAAGCTCTTTAGCAGAAATTACTCCCAGACAGAGAGATCACCTCTCATTGGATAGCTAATGGATGCAGCTGTGAGATGCTTGCTCGCATTTCTTACCTGTTCACATAGGTCCAGCATAGACAAGTAATGTCATGGCAGCTTGTTTCATCAAGAGAAGGAAGAGAACAACTTTCTCCAAGCTCCTGAGATGGAATCTTATAAAAATTAACAGAGTTATGGGTGCAGTGCCTATAGCATCTCTGACATACTCTATTTAAAAAAAAAAATCTTATAGGCCCTGTCCAGGAGAGATTACGTTCGGATATAGGTCATGAGATTCCATCTGAGAGCAGTCTGTTATTCACACATACACACACACAGTATTTGTGTGTCACCAGTTCATAATTGAGAGCTACTACCAGTATCAGGAAGCTGGTGTCAGTTCTTTGGGAATAAGCAGAACAGTGTGATTCTTCATCATTGTTCAGTCATCAGGCAAGGATTACTCTAACTCGAGGCAAATGTTCTTTCATTGAGAAAATTGTTCACATTTTAATATTTTAATAGAAGAAAATTTGGGGATGGCTCTTGTCTCTCATAAAAACCATTTCAGGAGTTTGCTATATAAATGTTCAGGAAAACGCCCTTCCATTTGAATTGGCTGAGAATTCTTCATTTGTTTCATTTGAACCATTCATAAAGTTAGCACATATAGTATAAGTCCCAAGAACACCTTTCCTCGGGTAGAAAGGGTGTTCATTGCGGCGAATGCAGAGTCTTGGGACTCCGGGATTCTGAGCCACACATCATAAATCCTTGACTTTCTCCTGTGTTTCTGTTCTCAACCATGACATCGGGTGTGTTGGCTAGAACAGCAAAACTGAGGCCTCACATCTCTAACCACAGTCAGAAACCACAAAGAGTGGACTGGAAAAGGCAGGAAGCATTGGAAGCTCAAAACCCATACCCTGTGTGGTACTTTCTCCAACAAGACCATACCCCTGGACCTCACCAAAAGCACCACTATTGGGAACCAAATGTTTGAATGCTAAAGCCTACGGAGGACCTTCATCTCTTCCTCGCCTTGGTTTTTGAGACAGTCTTCACTGTCTAGCTAGACTGGCTGTCTAACAAACCCTTTGGATCTGCCTGTCTCCATCCCCTGCTGCTGGGTTACAAATACGCATCGTCAAGCTGCTGTCTTTATGAGGCATCTAGACTTGGATCCTAATGCCTCCATAGCAAGTGCCTTCTTTACCCACAAGCCCTCTCTCTGGCTCGAAGTTTCTCTTCTCGACTTCAGACAGCCACCTTCTTGATACAGCTTTGTATGCCCCAATTTTGATGTGTGCATAGATTTAGAGATTGTAGCCCTCAGATGTCTCTTCTTATAAGTACATTAATCCCATTAGGTACAGGTTCTACCCTGTCGCTGCCCGTTCCGACCCGCAGAAAGGAGCGACACAACACGAGATTCTTCCCAACGCAGGTTACTCAGGAACCTTCTTACAATATCCCTCTGGAAGGGCAGATCCCAGTTCCACTTTTCCTTTTATCCCCCTGCCTGGTCACTCAGAGCCTGCCACGTGGGCACACACCATTGGCACACATCAAATGGGCCGATTCTGTGCGGCAGCGAGTCTGCGCAGTAGCTCTGTGGACGTGGCTCCAACCGGGTGTTTGAGGAAGTCAGGCGCCATTCACAAAACTTGGCGGATGTCATTCATAAGCTATGGCGCCACCTTAGCTGGCCGTCACACCCGCTCCCCCCACTACCCATATGGTCTTTGATTATGTGTACACTCCAAATACAGCCAGTGACACTGATGGTTACAGCTTACGTATGTAAACTTTCGGGAAACATCAAGTTTGTAACTTCATGAAAAGAATATCACTTAAATATAAAGGTGTCTTGAGTTTGCTTTTACTTCTTTTATAAAGTGTTACCAATGTTTACTGATATTCTACTTAGTGTTTTTATTGCTGTGATAAACAGCATGGCCAAAGCAACTTGGAAAAAAATTTCTCTCTAATTACGCTTCTAGGTAAGAGTCCATCATTGAGGGAAGCCAGGCCAATAACTCAAGCAGAGGGGAGAATCTGGAGGCAGGAACTGAAGCAGAAACCTTGGAGTAGTACTGCTTACTGCATTGCTCACTATGGCTTGTTCAGCCTGCTCTTGTATGCCATCTAGGACCATCTAACCAGGAATGACACCGCCCACAATGGGCTGAGCTTGCACATCAATCATTAATCAAGAAAATGTCTCACAGGTCAATCTAGTGGTAGAAATATTTTCTCAGTTGAATATTTTCTCAGTTCCCTCTTCTTGAATGTATCTAGTTGGTATCAATTTGGAAAAAACAAACTAACTAACCAAGACAACTGGATATCAGGGTTTTTTTTTCTTTTTCAATTATCTCATTTAATTTCCATAGAAACTCTGTGTTGATAGATAGTTGCTGCTATGATTATTACCATACTCTAGATGCTTAGAAATGTTATGCTGTATGTAATCACAGACTCCATGAGCTAACCATTTGTTTATCTAACAAACATTCTGGAGCCTTTTCTCTGTGAAAAAAAAACAGAACAACAATAACAACAAACAAACAAACAAAAAACAATTCTCAACACCTGAATCTAGCCATGGATAAAATGGAAAAAGAACTCTGTCCTCTGAAAACTTATGCTCTGAAAAATGAAATCAGATATACACAAAAGCAGTACATTAGAATTAGGAAAGTATGCATGTATGAGAAAACTGGGTAGTTTAAGGTGACCCTAGGTAGTGAGGCAAAAGGAGCTGGGTAATGAAGTAAGTAGGCGTAGCAATTATAGATCTATAGTTTATGGAGTAAACACTGAAGGGAGACAAGAGGGCTGGCCAAATTGAAGGCATAGGGGGAAATGTATTGAAGCAGAGGGGAAAAGAAAGCTGAAGATAGGATCATAATGAGAATGCCTGGTGACCAGAAGGGAGGCCTTGAGGCAAAGTCTAACCTGGAAATCACCAGGGTATTCAGAACTTTCTTTCTATAGAAGGGAAAAGGATACTTACTTGTCACCTGGTACATGCTGGTCACAGTCCTAGGTGCTTCACCTACGGTGGTTTTCTGTTTAATTATCCTACAGAAATTATAAAAGGAGTCTGCAGGAAAGTCAATGTTGTAAGGTCCCTTAAAACCCTCACCAGATTACTCAATGAGATAACATCAGCTCTAAGCCTATTGGAGCTATTTGCACATCTATCCTACCCTTCAAGAAGATATGGGAAAAGGAAGTCAGTGGTTTAATATTGAAGGGTACCCAGGCAGCTTTCCCTCATAGTCCTGTGTGGGTATATGTCCTCTGAAGACCCACCACCTGAGACTATCCACTCCACCTTTCTATTTACTTAGGCATTGTCAAGGGGCAGGGGGGAGTAATACATTCCTAACTTTATGTGAATTTTCAAAAGATTCAAAATACCTTGTTTGTTTAAATCAATAAAAAATGGGGTAAACTTGTAGCCAAGAGTAAACAGAAACCACAAAAAAATTGAATTTTTTAAAAAAAATAATCACCACTATCGAATTCCAATTGTTTTTAAAACTCACAGCCCTTGAGAGGATAGCATATCTGCTCCTCATCAGCCATTACTCTAGGTAATTAGTAGTAATTAGTAATTAGAAGGTAATTTATTAGTTTGAGTCTTTCCAGAGATGGTAAAAAATTAACAACCCTGTTAGTAAAATTCTATTACTGTGACAGAACATCTGGGCTACACAGCTTTTTAAAGAGGTAAAGTTTGCTGTGCTTCTGGTTTCAGAGGTTCTAGCCTGTGGTTATTTTGTTTAACTACTTTTGGGTCGGTGGCCAGACAATATCTAATGGCATGAGTGCTTCTGATAAGAAGAAAAGGAAGAGAGGGATGAAGAGTGGGGACAGAGAGGGAAAGAGCTACTTCCTGTGGTCCTTATAAAGGATGTGCCCATAGAGATATGAGAACTCTCACTGGACCATATCTCTTACAGGTTCAACATCTTCTAATGCCATCAAATTATGAACTGAATGTTTAACACATAGGCTTGTAGGAAAAAAAATCCACATTTAAACTATGGCAGCAAGGAAAGCTAAAGAGAGGTCTCCAAAATGTAGTTGCTCCCTAGGAGGCCGAGGATGGGAAGGCTTCTGACAGGTACAGTAAAATGGGGCAGAGAAAAACTGGGTTTCTTGCACTGAGACTCAAGAGGGCTGTTACAACTTGTCTGTGGTTTTCCTGGGCTCAAGGCAAGGACTCATAGAATTCATCTTATTCAGGTGCCCAATGTCTCAGGATAGAGTCCAGTATCAGTCTGGTGACCTACAAGGTCCTTCTTGTGCTTCCCTGTCTACTCACCTCATATTCTCTCTGGTGTTGAGCTTAGAGAAGGGCAGGTCATTCTACGCACAGAGAACTTTCATATATTCATGAACATCAATCTTCCTTCATCTCTCTCCTTGGCTTGTTCCTTCTGTTGTACTGAGCTAGTATCTGCTATCTCTCTCCACCTTTGAATATATTAAATTGAAATGTAATTGCCTACAGGTCTGACCTTCTCCACCAGACACTGAACAAGTCATGGGATAATACAATAGACTATTTCACCCATCACTCCATCCCCATTGCTGACTTCTAAGTGAGAAACTGAAGCCCAGCCATCATGCACTCCAGGAAGCTCTGTTTTGTGTGCCTATCGTCTGGAGACTAGCTTACATCATTGCCATCCACCATTGACAAACGACAACATCCCATTCCCCAGCTATGAGTCTCAGGGTAAAGACCTTAGTCACCTCTGTTCCCAGCTATCCACACAATGCTATTAAGTTTTATACCACATCGAAAATGTACAGTGTACACATGTCATTAAAATAAAGAAACTGAGACTCAGAAATTTAAAAATGTCAAGTGAGGTGACACAGAGGTTAATGTCAGTGTCGTTACCCCAGGGAGCTTTGAGTCCCAATTCAGTGTTTCTCTCATTCTATTGTTTCACACAGTAAAGGAAAAAGTGATGACAAGAAAAATAAAAATGCAGGATGGTGACAGATTTACTGAGCTCTACAAAAGGGGAACGGGAGGCCATTAGTCATCTTTGGCTTTCAGGTGAATGTAAGTTGGGAATTTTCCCCCTGATATGACTGCCTTCATTCCAATCCTTATGCTTTTTTTTTTAACTTTTTGATTTCAAGTCTTTTCTTGCTTTCTCGGAAAAACACAAGCAAAGTCAGAAATCTGCTTCATTGATTTTCCAGGTGCATATTAAGAGGGCTTGGAAGCAAATGATTCTTCATGTGACACAGGCTCCTTCCTTGGCCCTGGAAGGAGGAAAATTTCATTAGATCTTTTGGAATCACATTTCACTCACGTTCAAAAATACATCCATTACTGTGTTTTTGTTTTTAAATAAGCATATATTACAAATATCAGAGTAGCAATAAATATGGAAATAATGCTCAGCCTCTCACTGTGATAGATTTTATACATGAATTAATTGGTGTGAAAACAATGCCATTAGCAAGTGTGGCTGTCATAAATGTTATTAGCTAAATTATCTACAGAGCTTCGATAGGTTTCTAATCACGTATTTCTAGAAGTGGACAACTTGAAATAACTTATTCCCTCTAGACCTTGAGTAAAAATACTGCAGTAAAGGTAACCGTTCTTTCTTATAACAAAACAATAAAACCTGAATGTGACTGTGAATAGAGGCAATCAAAGATGAGCTGAATAGATAATCATGAGGTTTTCCTACTGTAAGATGACACTAAGGAATTCCTCTCTCCAATTCAGTCAATATTCAAAGTGATCTGAACACAAAATAAACCCACATAGCTTTACAATTTTAAGATGTTAATTAAACGCAGATTAATATTCACTAGGTTTATGATCTTTCAACATTTTCCTGGTACTCCTTGTAACCCTAGACAAACTTAATCTACTGAAATGACTTGTCTGTCTTCATTTCAACTCTCAATCTCACTTACTCAAATTAAAACCAAATGTATAGTTTAGAATTACAGTAGAGAATGATGAGTGATGTGTAATATCTAATTAGACACTTGAGATGCAGCAGGAGTCGTTCAGAGTGATGAGGGTGATGCTGGTGGCCAGCATTAGCACCACGGACCATGTGTATAGCACTTGTATATGACGAATAGTGTCCTCGGGCCTTTCTATATCCACTTGTTGCGTATAGAATCTCCTTAATATACTCTGGTAGGTAGGAGGGTTGTAACTACTACTATCTAATGCAAGAGGACACCAAGGCTTATAGAAGTTAAGGACTTCACCCAGGTCTTTAACCCACTCTGACTGCACTTGAAGCTTTAAACACTCCTTAGCGTAATCATTTCTTGTGATGTACACATCCAATGTTGTATCATTAACAAGATTTGTTCTGTTTCATTCATTACTTGGAAATTGACTATTTCTTGAACGTAAAATGGAGTGACATTCTAGGTACAATATTCCTAATGTTAGGAGCATGCTTCATTATTTGATTAGATGGTTCTCAGTCCTTTATTAAAAAAAGAAAATAGGTTGGAAAAGAGTTTTAAACTTATCCAAGTTCTTATAGGTAATACATTATAACGTGAGATAAAAGGCAAATATATTTCAAAATGGCTCTCTCTTATCAGAGTTCCCTATCTTGATGGTACTAGCTCCTCCATCAACTGTGGAATCAGTTCCTCTTTGAAGGAGTCATTAACCTGAAGTTCACATGTGAAGAAAACCATTTCCCAGTTTCACCTGCAACACTCCACATCTATAAGCAGGGACACCTGCAGGGATTTGTGGGTCAGATTAAGTAACTCCTTAAGGCCATGGAGTGACATCACACAGGTATGTATGGGTGTGTACCAGGTGATGATCCATAGCTTCCAGCAGAGGGAATGACAAGGATGCCAGACCAGTGCTACAAAATATTAGTTTTCAAAGCGTGGTTATGTTCTGTCCTATGCTATCCAGTGTGGTAACACTAGCTGACTATTATGGCTTTATGACTGATACAGGTGAACTGAATTTTATTTATACCAAATCTTAATTAGTTTAAATGTTAACCGATGTGGTTAGCAACCACTGTTTTGACAGTAGTGATATTAGTTTGAGTCACTTTTATTATTTTCTGCTGAGACAGACCCACTATCTACAGTGCAATCAAGTTAGTACCACACAGCTGTGAGCCCTGCTATAATTTTAATTGTTTGTTTTCATCTGAATACACAAACATTAACTCATTTAATTAAGAAGAAAAATCCAGGCATAGTGGCACATGCCTGTACTTTCAGCTATCCCACAGATGGATTGCTCCAGTCCAGGATTTCAAGCCCAGTCTCAGCAAGATCCTGATTCACAGCAAACCTACAAAGGAAGTAAGACAAACCTAATTCCCATTTTACGCATAAAAACTTACACATATTAAATGATGAAATAATTCTTGCCCTCTAATGCATAAGCTAACAATTCTAACCATTGAGTAAATTCTGCTTATTTGTCCCAATATCTTTTGATCAAACATTTTCCTGTGTGGATGTTATTTCCACCTTTGTGGACTGCTGGAACTAAAAAAACATCAACTGGAAAGTTTATAAATAACAGAAATGTATTTCTCACCATGATGGAGGCCAGAATGAATCATCAAGTTGCTGGCAGATAGAGTATTGTGAGTGTCTGCAGTAGCATCGCTTTCTCTCCCTCTGATGCTATCGTGGCCATCACAGAGGATGCCTCTGGGCTTGCCTTTTAGAGAGCACTGATCACATGCAAGAGGGCTACACCTCCAGGGATTATCTCCTAAAGTCTCACCCTTTAAAACAGTTAGCACCTTAACTATTAAAGGATTTTACTAAATAAATTATAGAAGGATGTAAACATTTAGGGACTACATTTTAATCCATTTCAGAAATGCACTTAGAAAGTATTAAATGGACTTTGAATTAAGAACATACTGCACAGGTTTGGCAAAATATTTTATGTATATCCTAAAATTGTTCTTTGTGTGTGTGTGTGTGTAACACAACTGTGAAATAGTGTCAACTAATACTTTTTCGAGTTCATGGGAACAGTTGTTTATGAGTAGAGAGAGAGAGCTTTCACTTCACTGCCCACAACTTAATCCTTAACAAAATGCCTTCCCCCTCCCCCACCCCAGCTACAGCTTGCCTTGGATGAAACTAGTGGCAAAAATCCAAATGTAACTGATTTAAGCATGATGTTAAATATCAAGGCAATGGCTGTCTCCAGATGCCAGCACCTTTTAGTATCTCTACTGTCATTTATTTTCTAGAGATATATATCTCAAGTTGTCCTCAAGTGCCAACAACAAAGCAGTCTTTTTTTTTTAAATTGGATGTTTTCTTCACATTTCAGATGTTATCCCCTTTAGCCATTTCACCCCCACCCAGAAACCCCCTACCCCATCCCCCCTTCTCCTGCTTCTCTGAGGATGCGCACCCACCCACCCATCCATTTCCACCTCCCCACCCTCAAATTCCCCCACACTGGGGTATCCAGCCTTCACAAGACCAAGGACCTCCTTTCCCACCTATGCCAGACAAGGCCATCCTCCTCTACACACACAGCTGGAGCCATGGGTTCCTCCCTATGTACTCCCAGGCTAGCTGTTTAGACCCTGGGAGCTCTGGTTGGTTGGTATTGTTGCTCTCCTCATGGGGCCACAAACCCTTTCAGTTCCTTCAGTCTTCTCTCTAACTCCTCCATTGGGAACCCCATGATCAGTTCCATGGTTAGCTGTGAGCATCTGCCTCTATATGTGTCAGGCTCTGGCAAACCTCTAAGGAGACAGCTATATCAGGCTCCTGTCAGCATGCACTTCCTGGCATCCACATCAGCCTCTGCCTTTGGTGACTGCACATTGGATGGATACCCAGGTGGAACAGTCTCCAGACAGCCCCAAAGCTCACAATACCCAAGATACAACTCACAGACCACATGAAGCTCATGAAGCAGGAAGAACAAAGCAGTCTTATAGCTTACAAAGTCACCCTTAGCAAGAAAAAGAAAGTATCCTTTTCTCATTAGCATTAAGAAAACTTCAGAGTTGAAGGTAATTGGTTAGCTCATGACATAAATCCATCTCTGAATCAGTCACTGTGGCCAAAGAGACTATCCCAATTTTAATTGGTACATAACACTCCTAACACTTAGGGGCACAAAACTGGGATTTTATTTTAGCCCATGATTTTATTAGCTGTCATTTGGATGAAGTTCAGAGGGATGATTTTTCTATCCCACTTGATGTTGACAGAAGTCCCTTCATGGTGTTTCCTGTTCCCTGGAAGGCTCAGACTGAAAACAACTCAGAATGAAGTACATTGGCTTAAAGAGGGGCTAGAAGACAGAGCTCAGCTGGAAGTATATGCCATGATATCCGCACGTCATATCTTTTCTAGTATGGGGAGGGCAGTAAGGTTATTAAGGAAGGAAAAAGAATGATTAGCAAGAAGATTCAAAAGTCTTTTTATGCTGTATTTTAAGAAATCCTAGATGGTTCTTTTGGATGTTTTTATCTGGGAAAGAGGTAACCAGAGAATGATACTCCACCTCCTAAGGGAACCAGAAGCTATTATTTTTTTCTACAATAGTCTTTAACTTTAAGTAGAGGTAGAATGATCTGATATGACAAGTTCGAGCCTGTGACAGCCCCTCCTTCCAAGTACTGGGGTCAGCTCCACCTGCAGTATGTAACCTAAATTTTCTAAAAGAATATCAGAAATGTTTCTAGAGAAGAGAAAAAGGAAATTGGTGCATGTGGACATGTAACAGCAGCCCTGATACAAGTGGTGATGACATACAACTTTGTGATCCTCGTAGACATTTTAGAATGAAAAAGGATGAAACTAGAGAGTGATAAACTGAACCTCAGGCTCTGCCATCTACTAATGCTGAGTTTTCAGCTCTTAGCCTTCTCTTCCTTTTCTATAAACTGTGGATTAAAGTAACTTCCCCTAGGGGGTGGAGCGATAACAGTAACTCCTCCCTAGGGGTGGGGCAATAGTAATTCTTCCCTAGGAGGGATGATAAGAGTAACTCTTCCCTAGGGGGAGGGGTGATAAGATTAACTCTTCCCTAGGGGTAGGGACTTTCTCAGGGCTCTGCTCCCAGTTTCTCTCCTGAGGCTTGAGCTACTCTTGAAGCTGGCACTCCCTTTGAGGGTGGCATAAAATGTAATGGGCTAAGGAGTTTCCAATGTGAAGGAGGGCTCCAAATGTAGAGAACCTAAATATTATTTGCAAGCAGCCCTGGGCTCTAATTCCCAGATGTAGTTCTCCATTTTCCTTTGATCAGTAAAAGCAGGTAGAGCTGGGTCCCTATTCACAGCAAAGAATGCTTCTCTGCATCTTTGTGGTGACGCTTCTCCTTCCTGATCTTTGAAAGCTACTCCACTCCGAGTGCAAAGCATTCAGGGCCAGTGGTTCTTTTTGCAACATCTTAGGCCACTGATCCCGTCTTCATAATGGGATCGAGGGCTGAGGTTAGCTTTTTTTTTCCCTTTTATTGGTCATTGCTGATAAAACCTGATTGCTGAAATTTTTTTCCCCTGTACATTCAATGACTAGAAGCTGTCACCAAATCCTGTGATTAAATTAGGCTTTAAATACTAAACCCATGACTTCTCAGCCAGATGCTTTTCATCATGAAGACAGTTTTGAAAGGAAAATGCCCTTCAGGAAATGTTATCCTGGGGTTATACATCTTTAAATGTGAATGCAGATGGAACGTGTACCACTGGGATGTCAGCTCTTTCATTTTTCAAACTTTCTTTTGTATGTATTTTCAATTAATATGTCTAACTTGTGAATTTGATCTAAAAACAAGTGATCTTGGATTGAAAGCAATTGAGATTTTGTGTGGCTTCTAAGGACAGCTACAGTTCTTTATCCTGCTCCTAGAAGGGGCAATAAAAAGAATGCAAGGGGTCGGGAATGTTTTCCTGTGCTCAGCATGTAGGAGTCAGACCACTGATAATAACTGAGATCGCTTGTGGTCATCACCAAGGTGATGCTAAATAATAGGGAAGGCTAGGGTAAATTAAATGCTTCTCTCCCTCTCTCCCTCTCTTCTCTTCCTCTCTTCTCTCCCTCTCCCTCTTTGTCTCTTCCTTTCTCTCTTTCCCTTCCTCCTCCTTCTCCTCTCTCTCTTTCTCTCTCTCTTTCTCTCTTTCTCTTTCTCTCTCTCCCTCCCTCCCTCCCTCTCCCTTCCTCTGCCATGTTTAAGAAGACAAAAGCTGGGTGTTTTGTATGTAACAGCTCTTTGAAAGCATTTCCCACCAGTGTATGAATACAAACTAAGAACTTCTCTTTAGGACAATGACAATATGTATCTAGAGAAAGCAATTATTTTTATATTTGTTTTTATTGATTGTGGAGGAAATGAAACCAGTTTTCTAATTAGGAAGTTATTTTCATATATATAATATGATATATGATATATAAATAATTTCATGTGTGTGTGTGTTTGTGTGTGTGTGTGTGTATGTGTGTGTGTGTGTATCACAATTTCTAAAAGTGATACACTGTATTTGGCGCGAGACTGGGCACACATGTGTGCACTGTTGTCAAAACCAGGGTGTTGCTCATGACAGGCCATTGATCCAACACTGAGATAAACAGGTGTCTAATCTTATTTACTTTAAAAACTCAAGCAGAGGTCTTTGCTTCTTTTAGACCCTTATACAGTTTCCTTGTCTGGGCTTCTTATTCATCAACCAGAAATCCATAGGCTTTAGTTCCTTTTTGATATAGGTGAAAGGACATCTTTACAAAGCACAGCTCAGCAACCCGCAGCAAGTTGAGCTACTGAATGCTGAGCAAGCCTCCTCCAGGCAGCATCCGGGAGAAATCCAGATTGCAAGACATGCTGAAGAGAACAGACCACATGATCTTGTTAAATAAACCAATCCATCACAGCACCAGCTAGAACTGAATAGAATTCTTCAAACATAGACCTGTGGACCAGGAGGGAAAGTTCGTCTGACAAAGGGAAAAATAGCCTGGGAAGAGAAAGCTACTCTGGTCCTAAAAGAGATCATGTCACCGCTGGGGAGACGACTTGGAGATTAGGAGCACTTTTGCTCTTAAAGGACTTGGATTCTTTCCCTAGCATCACGTGGGGGTTCACAACTATGTGTAACTCCAGTTCCAGGGGATATTATACCATCTTCTGACTCTGCAGGTACCAGACATACATGTGGTGCACATACACATGTGGAGGCAAACACTAGCATACATACAATTAAAATCTAAATGTTTTTAATTCAATTTTTTAAAAAGTGATCGTTTTTCATTATCTTGGATTTGACACAGCAGTTGTGTAGTGTAGGATCTACTTAATGAGGAAGGTTATGATCCAAGTTTTATACCCCAAATAAACCAATCCCCCACTTACTGCCACCTACTCACAAACACATACCTCCTTTTACTTTAAAGCTGCCTAACCACCAATATGGGCTGGAATGTGGCATGCTCGCTCACATTTCTGGATTACATATAAACTTTACCTCCAGTGAGAATACCCATCTCAGCCTGTGGAGATAGCAGTCAATAAAATGTTTGCCATGGAAACCTGAGTACCTGAGTTCAATCCATAGAACTCGTATAACAAAGCCTGGAGAGACAGGATGTGTTTGTAATCTTAACTCTGGGTGGTAAAGACAAGGACATCTTTGCAGCTTGCTAGCCAGCAAGCCAAGTCTTCTTGGTGGACTCTAGACCAGTGGGAAAACCTGTCTTGTCAAAAAAGCTGGATGGCATTCAGAGGAATAACATCTGTCCTCTGGCATCTACACACAAGTGTACATACATATGCCCACACACAGGCATACACTCCAATGTTCATGTCTTCTTCAAATATTACAATTCCTCCTTTAGCACTTATCTCAGACATTACCTTTTAACTCTCTGATCATCTCTGGAAACAGTCTGTGTTGATTGGTCCCCAGTTCTACCTCTTCCTGGCTACACATGGGCCAGTCAGGGCTTCTTCATTTGCCTTCATCTCCACCTCTCTAAACAGAGCGGTAGTCATCGTATCTGTATCCCAGGACTAACAGGAGGGTTGACATGTAGAACTCACGCAGTTTACTTGGTGGAATGCCTGGCTCAGAGTAAGTGCTGCACAACCACAACCTTTGTGATTCCAAGCTATTTATTCATTTCACTGACTCGTTGATCATGTTAATGACAATTACATTTTATTTTGCACTAAGCTGAAATCTTGTCAGTGGCGTTCACTAAAATGAGTCGGTTTATCCTCAGCTCTAACATAGCCCCAGGAATGTGTTTAACTGAACTTCACGGAAACCCGACTAGGTGAGGCCTGCTTATGACAGTTACTAATTACCCCTGCTACTTAAACAATAGTAACAAGAATGCTTGGTCACTGAGCATTTACTTTGCATTCAGCTTTGATCTGGAGTTTTGCGAGTAGTAATGTCATCAGTCCTATGCCCTGTAAGTATGGTCCTTAAATAGAAATAAAACAGGAGACTGGAGAGATGGCTCAGTGGTGAACGGCACTTGCTGCTCTTGCTGCTCTTACAGTGGACGTGATTTCTGTTTTCAGTACTTACATTTCGGTCCATACTATTGGTAACTTGGTTCCAGGGAATCCAACACCTCTTCTGGCTTCAATGAGCATTGTGCGTGCATGGTATATAGACATAAATGTAGATAAAACACTCATACACATAAAATAAAAATAAATAAATCTTTTACAAGAAGAAATGAAAAAAAAAAAACAGAAGCTTAGATCCTATAGCAAATAAAGGATTTGAAACCAAAGTATGTCTGACCCTATTCCATTGTTATGGATTCCATTGATATTCCATTGTTATTCCATTTGTTAACTATGCTTTAATGATTTGATACTCAATATGTTGGTTTAGTAGGTATAATAAATTACTACCATTTTTGGAATTATTTATTTAATATGTGGTATTTTGCTTCCATGTATACATATGCATATCGCACGCAGTCTTAGTACCCACAGAGACTAGAAGAGGTCATACGATCTCCTAGAGCTGGAGTAATGGATTATTGTAAGCTCCCATGCATGTGGATGCTGGGAATTGAACCCAAATTATCTGAAAGAGCAATAAGTGTTCTAAACTGATGAGCCATCTTCCTAGCCCCAGACATTTAGCTTTTAAATAAAGCTCACAGTGATGACACTATATTAATCACGTTCTTCAGGACCATTCCCAGATGGAGTGACAGGGGCCGCAAATAATCTTAAATAAAACGTGACATTCTGGTAGCTTCCATCTTAAAAGCCCAAATGTCCAGTTAGATTCAGGTATTCCCGCACTTGTCCTGATAGTGCTTATGAAGCGGTGTCTTGGACAACTGTTGGGGTGAACTCTGACTCTCAGGCAGGACCACTCCAAGAGGGGTCCTGGATGCTCAGGTTCACAACACGTATGCTTAGCAACCTCTCCGGAGGTCCCAGAACTGACTCATTAATCATTTCTATCCACATCCTCACTGATGGCTGAGATATGCAGGAAGTGCTAGACAGTGAGGCCAGCACTAAGTCACCCTGAGGAGTGAGGCACCGAGACAAAGTTGCTTCCCTAAGGATTAGTCAAACATTTCTATTTGAGTGGGAAATGGGTAGTTGTCACTAGGCAGAAAGATACAACTGACAGCGGACCGCAAAGCTCATCTCTGATTTGCATTCATTTGTCTACTAGGCTCTTGAGCTTTCATGGAACAATTAGTTTTGCAGTTGACATCAGTGATAAAACAAAATTCCACTTTAGATAACAAAGTTTTTTCTTCTACTGCCAAATAATATATTGGCGTGTCCACAGAAACCGAATGTTCATCATTTTGTTCTAAAACACGGTGGATGACACCTAAAAGATTATCACTGAGGTCAGAGTGTTCCTCTGAAGATTTTCTATTGTCTCCTAATCACTGGTATGATGTTAGACTTGGTATTCCTGTGACAGAGGTCTCAAGAACTCTCTGTCCCTTTCTGTCCTGTGAAGATGTGACCCAGAGATACTATCTATGAAGCAGAAGTGGCTCTACATCAAACCAGGAATGTACCAGTGAGTCACTCTTCTTTTCCTAGAAGTGACACGAAATCCTGTTGTTTAACAATGTCAAGTTCACAGCATTTTATTTTAGCATCTGGATGGACGGAAGGCTCTTGGCTACCTCATAGTCTTGTAGTTATGAATTTACCTAGGGAGACTACATTCAGAAATGAATAATGTTTGTGTACCATGGGCTTCCTTAATTAGTCTGAGCGGCCCTAGCAAAACATGGTGGCCTGGACCTGGTGCACAGCAGAAATCTGTATCTCTTATTTGTCCAGGCCGATAAGCTGACCAAATGTCAGCATGATCAATCCCTCCTAAGAACCCTTTTCTGGGTTATAAACTGCCAACTTATTGCTATCTTCCTGTGAAAGAAGCAGAGAAAGCTCTCTGAGGGTTTTTTTGTTTTGTTTTGTTTTGTTTTGTTTTGTTGTTTTTTGTTTTTTGTTTTTTTTTATAAGAGTACTGAATCTGTCCTTGAGAGACCTGTTCTCAGGTCCTCATTACCTCTCAGAGGCCTCACCTCATACCTTTAAATTTGAGATCAGGGTTTCAACTTAAAAATTTGGGAGGGATCCATCCCATGTGCAGTAACCAAATGCAGACACTGTTGTGGATGCCAGGAAGTGTGACAGGAGCCTGATATAGCTGTCTCCTGAGAGGCTCTGCCAGAGCCTGACATATACAGAGGCAGCTAACAATTGAACTAATCATGGAGTCACCAATTGAGAACTTAGAGAAAAGACTGAAAGAGCTGAAGGGACTTGCAGCCCCATGGGGAGAGCAACAATACCAACCAACCATAGCTCCCAGAGTCTAAACAGCCCCCTGGGAACACGTATGGAAGGACTCATGGCTCCAGCTGTATATGTAGTAGAAGCATCAGTGGGAGAGGAGGTCCTTGGTTCTGTGAAGGCTGGATACCCCAGTGTAGGGGAATTGGAAGGCAGGAGACAGGAGTGGGTGGATGGGTGGAGGCACACCCTCATAGAAACAGGAGGGGGGATGGGATAAGAAGTTGAGGGGAGGAATGGAGAAAGGGGATAAAGTCTGAAAGGTAAATAAATAAAATATCCAATAAAACTAATAATATTAGCTTAACAAAAAAAAAAAGAATTTGGAAAGAGAGGGTAACACAAACATTCAGCTTATGGCCTGGGCTTTCTTATTCTGGAGGATTTACCTTTCTGAATTGAGGGACACAGTAATCAAAAGCAGTTCGACAGTACGGTTCATAACAGAAAGAATGTGATTTCTCAAAGAGGCACTCAAGACCGTCACAGCATTTGACTTCCTCAGAATTTCACCCTAGGCTATGCGTCTCCACCGAGCATTCCTCTCTTCAAGATATGTTGCCATCTTAAAAAGTGAAACAAAGTTGCTTTTCAGCTCAGCGCTTGAGCTGAGGCGGGCCTGAAAACTCAAGGGAAGAGGGAAGATGCTGAACACCTGGTGCCTTCCCTGCAAGCTCTGTCAGTTCCCAAAGATCTCGCTCCGGTGACTCCATCAGTACCAGTAAGTTTCAGTCCAATCCTGGAAGAATAAAAAATAATCATTAAAGAAACACCCAAGACATTTTACCAGGCTCCCCTCCAGTTGCTGTTTTTCCAGTTTTACTTTGAAGGCTGATGCTCTGCTTCCTAGTGTCTTCCTGAGAAGCAGCCAGGCCTGGGAAGTGCTCCTCCCCTGAACCAGTTTCTATACAGTGTCCCTTTCTGCTGGAATCACAGCAGAGAATGGGAAATAGATCTTCACCGCTTATTAATTTGAACTTAACTTCTCTAGACCATAACAATTAGCATGGCTCTGTTTTCAGCATACTAGATTGCAATTAAGAACACCCAGCGTCACTGCTGGCAATGAAGAAGAGTCCAGGAATAGTCTCTGATTTACATACAACTGGGCCCATCCTGCATCACCCGCATCTGCTGTGTTTAGGACTTTGTGATTATGGATGCCACGTGGAGGCACACACAGCAATAAGGACAGAAAGCCACTCTCGGGGATGTCAGTCAGCCAGCTGAAAGTCTGCACAGTACTATTTAAAATGTTCTTTCCTCAGTCATACTCATTGCTTTGCACTTTGTACGTCTAGATTCATTCATTCCTGCGGGGAGGCCACAAGTGTTCCCTGAGTACATCTGTGTCACATGCGGTTTTATCCAGTAATAAGTACTAAAATGCTTGAACAATAGGAGCCTAAAGAATAGGAAATTATATTTTTTTTATGTAAGAAATCTATAAGCATCTGTCATTAACAGGAGTTTAGTAATCTAAGTGCCAATATTGGGCTTTTTTTTTTTAATGAATTTTCCTCAACGGTGCCTGCAGTTACAATGATCATCTCACCTACAAATCTAGGAGTCTGAAGACTGAAAACCAGGCCAGTAGTAAATGCCTTTTGCTGACAGGAAATAAGGACTTTGCCAGATCACTCTCCCTAAAAGACCTTAGTTGCTTTTATAGAGCAGAACTGTCCAGCCTCAGCCACAGGAAATTATTTTTGTGTCAAGGCTCTGGGGTGGGAATTATAATGGGAGAAAAGACTGGGAAATGGCTTTTCTGTAGCCAATTTACAGTTCTGGCCACAATTTCAGTGTGTCATCTGCTCTGTGTGGAACCTTAAACACACAGATGGAGACGTGCTGTCCCCAGCCTTCAGAAATGTACAGTCTAGTGCCGAGATAGATGAGGAAAGAGCTCAAACTTTTGAAGCAGTATGGAAAATACAATAGAAGCCTAAGAGAAGACTGATGTTTCGTCAAATATAGGTCAAAAAATGTTTTTACGGTGTCAGGGAACTCAGGACAATTAGTTATTTCTCTCTTGTACAAATTCAGTTGTAGAATCGGTCAGGTAACCAATTTACAATCAGTCTCCCAAGGGAGAGGGAGGAAAAAAAAAACTCAAGAGGCCTAGGCTCATTGAAATTTGTTTCTTCCTCTTTTGTTTTCAGACATGTGATTCTGGGACTTATGACCTTGAGTAAGCTCAGCAGAAGTGTAAAAATTTTCATAGATGTTTATTATAGATTTTTCTAGAAAACTGAGGATCTAGCTGTGGAAAGTCGAGATGCGTAGGTTTCCTCTGATGGCTAACAGTATTCTTCTACATAACTTATTCATCTAGGATTCTTTTCCTTTACTTCATTATCACTGAAAGTAAACATGTAACTTGAGGTTAAGAAGTCAAGGGGTCTCTACTGCACGGCCAATGACCGGATAATCCATGCAAGCAGTGTGAAGGATGTGTGAGGAAAACCAGAGGAGAGGCAGAGGTCTGGGGAACAGGGTGTCTCATACAGTTGCTAAGTCAAAAAGAAATTCTTTTTTTTTTTTTTTCTAGTCAGTTGGAATAGTGTTTAAGAGACATCACTTAAACAAGTATTTGGGCACTTACAACATATTTTATGAGGTGAGGTGTGTGTGTGTGTGTGTGTGTGTGTGTGTGTGTGTGTATGTGCAGTATGTGGGGTTTGTAAGTGTGGCATGTGTGTGTGAGTGTGTGCAGTATGTGGGGTGTGTAAGTGTGGCATGTATGTGTGAGTGAGTGTGTATGTGTGTGTGGTGTATGTGTGTGTGGTGTGTGGCATTGTGTGTATGGTATGTGTGTGGCATGTATGTGTGGCATATGTATGTTGTGTGTATGTGTGCAGTATGTGGGTGTGTATGTGTGGCATGTATGTGTGAGTGAGTGTGTGTGTGCGCGTGTGTATGCGCACTCATTTGTAATGTGAGTACCAGTGCTATTGCAGAGAGACAAAACCTGACCAAGTGGGCAGCGTAATACCACACTACGTGGTATTATGAGCTTACCATTTCAGTGTGGCTTAATTTTTCCATTTTATCTAGAAAATGTAATCTGAAATTTAATATACAATTTTAATATTGGCAATTAAATTTAGCTATTAAGCACCACTGTGTGAAAGAACACAGAGTCTTCAGATGTATTTTGGGGCATGAGATGCAGATTTTTTTACCTTTGAGTCCAATTCATTTCTTAGGATTACCATGATTACAAACTAAAAATAACTTCCTCTGCTAGTAAAGGAACTGACCCACGATTCAGGTGCCATTAAAACATGCCCTGTCATTAGTTGCTTAAATATTTTATTTTAAAGTTTTTTATCAACCTATAACCTAATTATATATAATAAGAAGTTTCATTGTGATATTTTTCAAACATGGATATAATGTGTTTTGAACACACACACACGTTATCTTGTTTGTTCCTCTCCTCCTGTCAACCTTTTTTCTCTGCCCAACTCCTTCCTAGTTCAGATCTTATTTTTGTTTGGTTTGGCTTGGAGGATTGGTGTTTGCTTTTAAGGGTATTGTTGCTGATAACCCAAATCATTTGCTTGGGATTGATTTCAGAGTATGGGTGGAAGGTTAATTGTAGATGTTTAATTCCTGCATCTGTGCCTTCAGAAGCAAAAATCCGTAACTGTAATGTCAGAATTGGATGGAAAACAAATCCCCAAAACTACACATTCTAAGATGACATTCTCGGTCATGACCCAATGTGTTCTCACACTCCCTATGCTTTTGCTACTGGAGGCTATGAATGTTTGCAATTTGTTTTATTTTCCTTTGAAACACTTGGATTTTCTTTGTATCAGGCTTCTTAGCCTAATACAACCCCTAGTATCTTCAAAAGACACAGAGAAAACTGAACTACTGCTGGAGGGTCCTCATTTGAGATTTGCGTGGAGTATTCGTGACATACCTATAACAATTATTTTCCAACTTGTCATTTTTATGCCATCTTCAGACTTTGGCTCTATAGCCACATTCCATTATTCTTTGCTTGGTCTGTTTCTTTGCGATTACTTAAACGTGCTCGTTTTGAAAGTGTATCTTCCGACTATGTTAGTCCATCTGGGGCTATAATATAATCTCATTCCCATGACCCTCATGGCACTGTGTTTTCTTCCAGAATGGGAAAGATCCACTGGCCCTAAATCTAGGAAAGTCCCAACTACACATTTGATGGTTGGCTGACCAATTATTCTAGGTGGGCCCAACCTGAGCTAGCTACTCTATCTATGCTCATGTGACCCTTTGCCATCCCCATCACTTTAAGACTATTCTGATTGGTCTACTCTGTTGACCAAGCAAAGTCACATGGCCAAACCCAGCAAGAAGAGCAGAGGAAACAGACCACTTCCTGAAGATACTTGTGAAGATGTGAGAATAGGTGGAGAAGAAGATCTTGGCCATTCCCTTAATTCTAAATGGAAACTTAGTGACCTATGACATAAAACAATGGCAGATTTGCAAATTAAGGCAGCAATCTATCACCCATTACCATGCGTCTATTGTTAGTAAATTAAGTTTAGAAAGCAAAAAGCACAGAAGACTCACCGCTTTCTTTCCTTAAAATAAAAGGTACCATTCTAGTTTCTAGGTTTCCTTGTGAAATGCTGGTAAAGCTCTCTCTGCCTTCCAATTTACCTGACTTATTCATGTGACACTGTGCCATGGGGCTCCAGGTAAGACAGCTGTGATTCTGGACTCCTTGCAGGCAGATGCCTCCAGAACATTTTGGCATTCACATTCCTCTCTTGAGGTTTAGCCTTCACAATGACATCACTGACAAAATCTGTGACGAGCTATTGTGGTGCAACTTCTTTTCTGTTGGCTGGAAGTTTCTAAATATTTTTTTTTCTAACTGCTTAAAATAGAGTTCTTGGTATCACCGAATTAAGCACCGAAGCATAAAAAGTTCCTATCATCACTCATCTCCTTGTCTACTTTAAAATTCACAGATGAGGTTTCTGCCAGGCTTGTGTGTAGCTCACAGTGCCTATCCTAAGCAGGGCTGTGCACAGAGCAGCTGAACTGTAAATATTTTCTTATAAGAAAAGCAGAACACTTTGAAACAGTACACACAGTCCTAAAAATAACCACAGTGTATCAGAATTAGTTTACGATGTTTATAAGTGTGTGCTCAAAATAAAACTGAATCCCATTTATGGGTGTCACAGTTACATTTGAAGAGTAAAACAAACTGGGGCTGGAACAATGCCTTAGTGGTTAAGAGCACTGGCTGCTCTTCCTGAGGACCTGAGTTCTAGTCCTAGCTTCCACACAACAGCTCACAGTCACCTGGAACTCCAGGTTCAGGAAATCCATCAACTTCTCTGGCCTCCACATGCACAAGGTGACAAACACACATACAGGCAAATCACCCATACACAGAAAATCATTTTAGGCAAATAAAACAAACTATTAAGAATAAATAGTTGTGCTAGTTAAATCAGACTGTGTACGGGAAAATGAAATAATTTATTGTTTTCAAGGGGTTGACGGCAGAAGATAGTTCATTCTGAAGAGAGATTGAGAACTTCTTGAAAAATGGCAGAAATAAGTAATCAAAGGATTATGTTGATATTTCAGACAAATTAAATTACATCGGACAGCTCTGTGATCCAGGGTTAAACATTTTGTCTTCCCATGAAAGTCAAATGATGCATTCTGAGGTTAAATCCATTGCCTCAAACCCGAAGGCACCAGTCTCACCAGAGACAGCAAGACAATGCAGTGTTATAAATTGTTGTTCTCTTGTTTTGTAAAGACACCTGGATTAGTGCATTCACAAGTCTCTGTGAGAAAGGTATGTGTAACTCTGAGAGCCACCTGCTTTGATCTGACTTCTCCCTCCCAAGGTTCCATCCTCGGTAGTAATTCACTCAGCCACCCATGACATCGTAATGAAATCAGAGAAACTGTGCGTCTTGTTCAATTCTCCAGGATTTGACTGCTCGGGCAGCAGGTGAGCTCAGGGTTAGAGACACTTCTGCCCTCGTTGGTATCAATTTTTATAGATCTGAAGTGGCCTGAGAGGTTCCATGTGCCCTGTTCTTTCTCCCTTGTCTAAAGTCTCATCAGTGCCAGGAACATCTCCCTGGGAGTCTGAACTTTCCTTTAATCTAATCCATTTAGAAAATGACTTGCAATTTATTGAATAAAGTGGAGAAAATTGATACCTTTTCATTAGGCTGACAAAGTCTTTTTCACTGCTGGCATCTGAAATGTGTTTTCTATTTAAATTTTATTTATATCAATCTTCTCTAGTGGGAGTGAGATTAAAATGAAAGACCTTACAATCAGTATGCCACTTTCCCATTACTGCCAACACCTCGAGTACCGGGTTTGCAAATGAACTTGATGCCGGGAATTTTCTGCGCATGATTTAGTACTCTGGATCAGTTGCAAAGTGAAATAAAGCAAAAGTGATATTTTAATATATCAATAACCATAAAAGTGATTACTCTGCATATGAAAAGAAGAAAGCATACTTAACTGACATTATTTGATTTTAGTAAATCTGCACTAGTCCTAGCAAAAGAAACCATATTAGAGAGCCTAATACTTTTGCAAAATACTTTTTTTTTAAATTGAGAAAATACTTGTATACCGAGGCAGTCCTCCAAGGAACCATTTCTAAAGTTGTAAGAAAACATAGCCAAATGGAACAGTGTGCCTCCAATACAAAAGATTATGGGTTATGTTCCTTTTCTATTGGTGTTTATTTGTATGCTCTGTGTTAGAAAATGGCACGTATTGTGTTTAGAATCAGAGAAGGAAGCCAAGTTTGTCATAGTAGACAGCAAAAGAACTTACAGAAATACATATGCCTCAACAATACAAAACAATACCTGTATTCTGTGAACATCAGAGACATTCTTAAATGTCTTAACCCTAGGATGTTAAATTTATAGATTCGGGGTATATGGAATTTTGAATTTGTTGAATAGTCATGGATCCTCGTGTTCCTCTGATAACTGATTTAAAATCAGATGCTGGGGACTGTGGGATGTCTCAGTGGGTAATGCACTTGCTGCATAAGCCTGAGGAACAAAGTTTGAATCTCCAGTAGCCACATAAGTCCCAGGCAGGCAGCCCACCTGTAATCCCAGTACTCTGGAGGCAGACATAGGGGTTCCCAGAGACATCTCACTTGCTAGGCTGAGTCAGTGAGCCCGAAGTTCAGAGAGAGACCCTGCCTCAATATATGAAGTAGAAAAAGATGAAGAGGTAACACCCAACGTCAACCTCTGGCTTCTACACACAAGCACATGAATGTGCTCAAACACATGTAAACACACACACACACACACACACACACACACACACACTGAACCTACACTGATGTGAAAATACATTTAGCTGAACTTACTTCTAAAAGAAAGCTATCTGCTCAAGGAAAGCATGACAGTGTTAGGCTCTTTACTGAACTCAAGGATAGAGTTATCCTGGAATGCAGTTGTAGAGTAAACCTGGACTCAAGTCTCAGGGTCCAGCATAAGAAAGAAAAACTTATTGGAAACAAGAGATGGGAGTTCTCCCTTAAATAGCAGAAGTCAGATTATTCTGTCCCCAGAACAGGTTGTTCTCTTCAGAGCAGTAAATGTGCCCCAGTGACTGTTAAGATCGCTCAGGACAGCTGATGATGGCAAGAAAGGACTGTTTGTTGTTTTCTTCCAACTTACCATCCATTCAAAGCTGCCTCTTTCTCTCAGAAAATATATGCTGTGTGCTCTACAGTGAAATTTTCTTAATGATAAATTACTTTCATCACTAGGGAATCCTCTTGGCACCACCACCCCACTAATCTAAATTAGGTCAACTTCCCCTGAGAGTATGTGTATCTTTATGTTGCACATTTTGGCTCTAGAAAGATCTATTCTCTATATCCCCATGTCTCTCCTATAAGAAGCTACCTGTGGCTGAAGGTTGGAAACTGTGCCTCTTTATTTTATGTCTAAAACAGAAGTCAATAAGTAGCATTTGAATGCATAAGATACAATACTTTTCTCCAAACATTTTCAAGGAACAACACCACTCAAAGCCATTGTATCAGTCTTTGTGGTTTTAAGTCTTGTTCCTTTTACATTCCCTACCTTAACCAGCATCTTTGTCAAAGCTAAACTACCTCTGTCTGGAAAGTGCTAGAAAATAAAGTAATTAATAGGAAGAACATAATGATTGTCAAACCTATCCTTGGCTGATCACTCCATGAATGTTATAAAATATGTAATATTAATGTGTTATATAGCATGTATGTGTTATATTTACATGTTTTATATATATATATATATGAATATGACAGTATATGTATATTAGAACTCATATATACTCCTTCTGAAGATCAGGTATTAATTCATGGGTGAATTCATATAAGTTGCATAATGAATACACATATAAACAATAACTGCCATATGGTGAATACGAAGTTTATTATGCTTTATTCTAAGTCCTTTATTTCATTTAAAAGTCACAATAACTACCTGTGGTTCTATAACTGAGGAGGCTGCACCTCAAATCAAGCAATGTTTCAAAGCCATGCTGCTGTTGAAGAGTGGAGTTGAGACTGAGACTTGGGCCCCTGTATCACAGACATGTCACTTAGCACATGCCACGAAGCTTGACAGTGCATAGTGCCTCCAGGCTGGATCACTTCCTTAAGTGTGTGATCATAGGAAAAGAAAGTCTGGAGAAATTGCAGAGATGATTATTCGATGCTTTTGATTTTCTGTTTGCTTTGATAAAGACAATGACATACTTGTAGTTACTACAGGCCCCTTGAAAAGAACCACTGCAACTGTGTTCCAACCACTGTGCAAAAGCGAGGCTGAAGAGCTGCCCCATCCCTGTGGAGTTGTAACTGTTTCTTCCATTGCATGGCAGGTTAGATAAAAATGAGGGTAGAAACCTGTCTAGATTGATGTATATAATCTGGGAACATAAACGTGAGCATATATCCAACCACTTAATTTATGCTGAGATTTTCCTAGCCATACAAACTGAGAGTTTGGCATTATATTGAAGAACAATAGTTTACTCTCAACCTACTGATGCTAGTGATGGACTGCTGTTCTATCTAGCGTGATTTTATCCTTTAAAGTTTTAAAAAATGATGACACCAGTGGAAGTGACAGCTAAAATTCATTGAGCACTTACTGAGTGCCACCATTTGCCTTGTGCTCTGTATGCTTTTTGTCACGTAATCCTTACAATCCACTGTGGGTGGGCATTATTGTCCCTTTTCTGTTTCATATTTAATCCATTCACTTGTAAGTTGATAAACTACCTTCAGCTACTCATATTCCTCAAATAGGGAGGTGTAAGATTTCCCCTCAGTTTTTACTTTTTTTAACCTTTTGAGATTATAATTTAATTATATCATTTCCTCTTTCCACCATCCAAACCCTCCTGTGTACTCCTTACTCTCTAGCAAAATAATGTTCACTTTTCCTTTGTTTTCACATGCACACACACACACGCACACACACACATAGTATACTGTTTCTAAATATGTAAATGCTCAATCCATTTAATATTGCTTGTATGTATAATACCAAATTGTCAGCCCTAAAAGCATATACATATAAATTGCCTGTTTTTGAAGTATCTGATATTTATACTAATAAATGGGTATATCATTCTACACTGCCCACTGCCATGAGAGGAACAGCTAAGGTGTTGGAGTTTCTAGCCATATTGTTTTGTCCAGTGCTTCTGACACTATTCCAGCTCTGCATCTCTAAGGCATTCTACAAGAGAAGCAACAAGTTCAAAGCCAGCCTAAGAATTACAAGTAGGTCCTGTCAGACAGAGACCACCATAGAAAACCACAGCCAATCAAAAGGTGGAGTTACATAGTCCAGTCTAAGTGAACCCCTCTATAAAACTCCTCTACACCTAAGGAACAGGGAACATTGTGGAAGAGAGGCCAAAAAGATGGTTAGAACCAGAGCATCAGGGACTTGTGAGACTGTAGCTATTAGTAGCATCAGAAACTACATCTTCACTTCTCCCCACCTTCACACTCAAACAGGAGCTGAACAAGGATGACATCAGTGGACATGCTAAAGAGACAGGGGGAATGCCCATGAGGCTGCAACCATACAGAAAGAACTATAGACAACTGAGAAAAGCTGGAAGCTGAAGAGGTGGTCTCCCCAAGGAATAGCATACCAATTGGTTTTCCAGATGGTCAGCTCTAAATCCATACATGCAAGCAGGTTTTATTCACACATATATATACACACACACATATGTATAAATATATGTGAATATATATATATATATTTATGTATATATGTATATTACTAATAACCTGCATATAGATGTGTATATACACATATGCATTTATATGTGTGTGTACATATGCATACACATTATATTTATATGTGTATACATATACATCATATACATATACCTCATATACATATACATCATATATATCATATAATATGCATATGCCTATACATTATATATACATCATATACACATACATTATATACATATACATCATATACATATACATCATATACATATACATCATATACATATACATCATATACATATACATCATATACATGCACATATACATAATATACATGAGTATATACACATATATACATACATATATAAGTACATATATGTGTAGATACATATATACACACATATGCAGGCAGTAAGAATTAGCAAAGAAACAAGGCCATGAATTTGACAGAGTAAGGAGGAGTATATGGGAGAGTTAGAGGATATGGATGATTGAATGTCATAATTATATGATCTTAAAAATTAAAAACATAAAAGTATCTTCTCTAAAAAAAATTTAAAAATCAAACCATAGCCCCCACCAAAACCTTCCTGGGTCTGTTTGAGTGCAGTGCCATCTTTTGCTCATGTCTTGCTTTTGCTCCTGGTATCTAGCTAGGTTCTAAAGTCTTCAGTGAATGATTCCATTCACGAAAGGTAACAAACAGAAGGCTAACTAACACCCTGCCCTAAAGAACTTCCACCCTATATTTAGGTTTTCCCATTTCCACCTCCCCATGTCTGCCTGCTCTTTTAGCACAGTAATGAATTTGTTCGCAGAAGATCGCTGTGCTCATTTATTCGTGACAAACAGCAGCAGTGCCTCTGTTAAGAAATCAGATCTAAACTGAAGCTGGAGGGCGGACCGGAGTCATGGTCTTAACTTTATCACTCTTGGTGTAACGTATAGTGCATCAATAAACATTTCTTGGGCTGAGAGTTAAGCGCTGTCTACAGAGATGATGTAACAGGGATGTCTGCTGTTATTCAGTACGCTGCTCGTACGCTATATTTAGTAATCTTAGCACCGATTAGTATCTCACTGCCTCTCCTCATCAGTGACAATGGTGTTAACAGGAGCAGCCTCAGGGAAGGATGCCCGCCCATCTAGATTCTCACTGATTCACCTCTTTGGCTCCTCGGCAGTATCATCTGGTATAAGAGAGAAATCCAGGACTCGTGATTAAAGGGGCTTTAGTGATTTTTAAGAAGCTCTCCAGGAGACATGAACATCTTTGAAAGAACTGAAGATCAGATATTTCCTGCACATGACACATTTACGGAGCAAATCCCAGAACCCTGAGGTTAAAAGGGACCGTAAAGGCCCCCTTTCATAATCACTGCGGATAAGAGGAAGTCGGTTTTGCGGATGATATTTAATTAACTCGGTTTTTCTGAGGGATGAAAAGCCCTTGTCACAGTTACATATCTGCCGCACAGCATTCCTCACTTCCAAAATTGTTCCCTGGTGGGGATCTCTGTACAATGTTATAACTAATGGAATCGAAGAAAGCGCATCTCAGACCAGAGGAGCAGCAAGAGAGCCGAAACTAATTTCATCCGACATTGAATGTTGTTTTATTTTATTTTATTTTATTTTATTTTATTTTATTTTCTGTATGTGTTTGACATGAAGTTATTTTCGACAGTAATATAATAAGGAAAATTTATTCACTTAGCAATCAATAATTGTTTTAAGTTTTCTGAATTCTGAATGCAAAGCTATAAATAAGAAAACACTGTAAGGCTTGTGTTTAAGCTGGCCTGCAACCCTTCTTACCTTTGTAAACCTGGAAACGTTAAGCACTAGGGTTCAATGATAAGCACTGTGAAGATAATGTAATATATTTTAAGTTTTTCTCACAGGAGCTGGAGGTAATGGCACAGAACTGTAAGGTACAAGCAGAAACATGTGACTGACATTCCGTAAATACTAGTTATCATTCATATTGTTAATTACTAGAATTTGAGACAACTGAGAATCATTCAGATGAAGAGTCTAGACTTTCAAATGTAGATTTTTAGTTACACACACACACACACACACACACAACTTGTGTGAAAAAAGAGGGTTGGAGTATGAAGAAACCTAAAGGGAGGGAGTGCTGGCAAACAGAGATATAATTAGGAAAGGAAAGACAAATGTGCTGTTTCATTCACGCATAGAGTCTAGTTTTATGTGTATGTGCGAGAGATGGGGGAGAGAAAAGGTGAGGGAGAGAGATAGACAGAGACAGAGAGAGACAAAGGGACAGAGAGAGACAAAGTGGGATAGAGAGACAGAAGTGGAATCGAATCGGAGGAGAGGAAAGTGACCAGTTGGAATTAGGAAGGGTTGTACCAGGAATGACTATATGTGGACAGTGGAGAGAGGTGTGTGTGTGTGTGTGTGTGTGTGTGTGTGTGTGTGTGTGGGTGTGGGTGAAAATATCATAGTAAAACCCATAATTTTGTATTCTAACTAAACATCGTAAACAGTGGCTGGGGGGTTGGAGAAACAGTTCAGCAACGAAGACTGCTTGTTGCTCTTGCAGATGACCTGAGTTTGGTTGCACCGTTCACAGAGCAGCACACAGTTGTCATTTATTCCAGTTCTATAGGGACCCTACACCCCTTATACATTCCAAGAGCACTGCACACCGGAAGTACACAGATATACATGCAGGCAAAACGCTCTTGAACATAAAAATAAACAAGTAAATATTTACATAGCAAGTAAGTAGCACTTAAGAAAATAAAAGCATTTTACATTTTAAGATTCCAAGTTTGGGGAAAAACAATTTTACATATACTAATAGGACTCTGGGTATTTTGTTTTGAGATAAGGTTTTTTCTGTCTGTCCTAGAACTTGTTCATGTAGACCAGGCTGGCTGGGACTCGGAGATCTACTTGTCACTTCCTCCCGAGTGCTGGGATTAAAGGTGTGAGCTTTTTTATTTGTTTTTTTTTTTTTTCCTAATAAGAATTTTAGAGTGAATATAAGAATAGAAATGAGGCACAATACAAAAATTCCTATACTTACTCCATAACTTTAGTGACAAAGGAAATGTTCTCTACATAGAAAGCATTATACTGAAAAATGAGCATAGAAGTATAAACTGGTGCCGATTACAAATGGGGTGTTTAAAATCAAGAGACAACTAAGAAATAAAATTTAAATACATGTCACAAAATTGAGTTTTGAGAATATTACTAAAGGCATACATTAATTTATACATTATTTCATGAATATGTATTGAACAAAAAATAATTTTTATATTTATTTTTCTAATTGTAATTTCATCTCCATTTTTGAAGATACATAAACAGCTAAGTCACCTTGATAAAAGCTCATTTTATGGAGTCTAACAGATTCTTACCACTCCTATAGTTTTAAAATAGTTTCCAGTGTGGGTAAAGGAAAAGAGTAGTTTGAAAGTCTCTTTGTGAACCATATGAAAGATAGTGCAGGAAATAGAAGTTTCTTGGAAAGTATCAGAAGCAGGGAGCACATCTTGACCTAGGATGTGAATTGGTGTGGATGAAGATGCCCATGTGATGGGATGGTTCACCAACCAAGGCTGTACTGGAGGATGAACCAGACCCACAGAGCAAAGGCACATCAGCAGCTTAGTTGTGCTAAGGAAGCCACAATAACAACGTCTATAAGCACATGTGGAGATATGACCATTTTTACAGAGCCTTCCTTATAACAGCTGGCAGCTCTTTACAGCTTGGAGTTAAAGGAGCTTCATCAGTTTAGAGATTTTTTTTCCTGTCTATACATATACTTAGAAGACATGAATGCCTACGAGAAAGGGAAAGCTTTGGTAATAGCTTGCAGCAAAGTAGGTCAGCCCAAAGAGAGCAGAGAGCCACTGGAAGGACAGAAAGACTGTAGAGCGGAGGTCTTTGGAAGCAGACACAATTCTACAGGCTGACCTCCCCTCCAGGTGTTCTTTGTGACTATCCCTCCATGAGGAAGAAAAAGAACATGTGACAACATGCTCTTGAAAGGATTGTCAAGAGAGCACCCTTCTCCTCAGAGCCAAGGTCAGATAGTGTCTGTTCACAGTGATTTCAATTCAGGGACACAGTATGGGAATGTGGGATAGGCTTTAAAAGATAAACATTGGCTTTGGCGATAAATGTGAATAGTTCGTTCCTGGTTAAGCAGCAGCTGAAGGAAGCCACATATTACAGGTTTTCACTAAACACCAGCAACTTTATTTTTCATCTCATCTTTGTTTTTGTCCCCTCTCAACATGACATTGTTTTCTTTGCTGTGGAAACTTTAGATTCTCTTACTTGATGTCATTACCTATTCATCAGCACAGACATAAAAACTTGACCCTGCTCAATGCTTTTTGCAAAGCACAGATACCAAGGAGATAATAACTAGACATTCACATCATCGTGCTGACCCACATGCAAGACTTTGGCTCATCAGCTCATGCTATCCTGTGTATACAGACAGAAGGCTTAATGAACTTTGACCCCTGATACCTCCTTAGCATGCCTGATATAGGCATCCTAGTTACATTGGTCTGTTCCACATTAATTAAATGTGGCAAAAGTGCCCCTGGAATTTTTCTTAAATTCATGATAATAAAGAAACAGTTATGATTTTTGTCTATAGAACCCTGCCCAACACTGAAGCAACAGTGAAATCAAAAGGAGGGAAGGATTGAGCTAAAGAACGTGTGAAGAAGGCTGGAGAGATGACTCAGAAGTTGGGAACATGGGATGCTCTTCCAGAGGACTGGGGTTCAGCTCCTAAAACTATACTGTAGCCCACAACCATCCGTAACTCTAATTCCAGAGGGTCTGGTGCACTGCATGTATCTCTTGTACCGGCAGGCATACAAGCAAAACGTTCTTACACATTGACTAAGAACAAACCCTTCACTTTAAAATAACATGGGAAAGAAAGAAAACATAACAGCAAGCAGCTGCCTGGGTGTGTAAACGACATAATTGTAAGATAAAAATCTAATCCCTGTAGTTAACACAGGAAGCATGGAGAATTTTAATGGGCTCTGGCTTCCCTGCATTTGGATATTCATCTTCTGAGGCACTTGCACATATTGTTTGTTTTCTTGATCACTATGAGACTTAAGCATCATGGTAGACATGCCTTTGGGAATGGGAGGTGAGAGGGATTAGGATCTGAAGGCCCAGAGGAAACTTAGGACAACCTAACAAACAAGAAAAGATGGCTACCATATTGAGTGTGTGTATTTCTGCTGTTTTGGTTTGGGGATTTCCTAACTTTTATTTTATGCAAATTAGCGTTGGCCTGCCTGCATGTGTGCGTTCTGTTTGCATCACTGTCCCTTTTGAAACTAGAAGAGACCACTGGCTCTCCTAGAGCTGGAGGATTGAATGGCTGTGAACCACCATATGGGTGCTGAGAACCAAACCCCAGGCTCTCTGCAAGAGCAGCAAATGCATTAACCATTGGGCCATCTCTCCAGGCCACTAGTTTTAAGACTTTTGAATGGAACAAACCTAGGTGCATCTGTGAGGAGCTAACACGGTGAAAAACAGAAATGGCAGATACTTGTTTTTCACTCAGAGTTTTATAAAGTCTCACTATAAAAATGTGACGTGTGCGTGTGCGTGCGCGTGTGTGTGTGTGTGTGTGTGTGTGTGTGTGTGTGTCCTTTAGCCAGCGTCTTATGGCCATCTTTGATATGATCCTAAAGAGTTTCATCTAAGGTTTGGCTCATAATAGTTCTTCCCATGGCTTATCAAACATATGAAAGGGAACCCACAACCCATGCCAACTGTCCCTTTGACTGTAAAGGAGTGAACTTTCCTTTATCATTAGTCTTCATTTGTACTTTACAACTTTGCTTCTGTGCTTTCAGTTCATTTTTTTTTTCTTTTGCTAGGGCTTTGAAATTCTCCACGGCCCTAGACTGAGGGATAAACCTAATGCTGGGTGGATAAACTGGCCTTCCTAAAAAGAACACGTCAGTCATTTTGAAGAATACTCAGCTCTTTGCCCCTTTAACTGGAAAGAAGTAGCTCAAGGTCCCAGGTCTACAAAAAGTAGTGAGTCAAAATCCCTCAAAATCTGAGAGTAAATCCCCCACATAGCAAGTATCAGGCCAGGGAGAGATATATAGCAAGACCCTATCTCAGACAGAGAGACACAAAACAGAAGTGTCCTCATTCCCCATTTTTGACTTATAAGAGGTGACTTTGGACAGCATGGCACATAAGAAACCAGATGACATCACTGTATTTGCATTCAATACTTGTTTTCTGATGAGTCATTCCCATCCAGTCTTAGAAGATGGATGCAGGCCTCCTTGCTGCAGAGGACATTAAAACCTATGAAGGGATGCAGCCTCAGAATACAGGATTATTTGGCAAAGTTCAAATACAGTTGTTTCCTGTTTCCATACAGCCTCCATAGTGATTGGGAAATGGTGGTGTGAGATGGAGCCCTGCCTAGAAGGAGAAGAATGTAAGACCCTCCCTGACAATTCTGGATGGATGTGTGCTACAGGCAACAAGATTAAGACCACACGAGTAAGTCTGCTTCAGACATTACATTCATGTTTCAAACTGTTCTATTGGCTTTCCCCTTGTGTTAGCAGCAGTCACAGGGGCTTTGAATGGGACAGGAGGAAAGATTTCCTTTAACAGGATGTGTTCTGGACTAAGTGGTCAGTGTCCATCCACGAATTAAAAGTTCAAGTTAAAAACGTGACCTTTCTGCATGATGTGGTTCTTTATTTATGTTACAGTCACAAGCAACGCCGGGGAGGCAGGGTCATTAGGGCAGTTACTTGGGGCCTACGTCTTGCAACCTTGGTGCTCAGAATGATAATCACGTGCCTTGCTTGATTCATCTTAGCAGTGTGCAGAAGAAGACTGTGTTTAAGTACAATCATGTTTAAAGGAATTTTGGTGACCTTTTAGAGAAGTACAAAGAGATTTGTAAAGACAGTAATCATTCTTTGGTTTCTCTGATTAAACCAGGGGCTCCCTAAAATTATAAAATACAGAGAGTGAATATGCCTTTCCTGTCAGTATTAGTGTTATAGTGCCATGCCAGGGTAGAGGGCCGTGGCTAAGCCAACCATTAACCACATTGGGATTGGACGTCTGTGACATCTAAAGGGGAGATGATGGGTGGAGCCCTAGGTGCTTAAGAAGAATTATTTCTCCGCTAGTACAAAGGCATGCAAACATTTTAACAGCTAGTATCATCCTATGCTGTGGACCACCCAACTATCAGCATATCAGCCTTGAAGAATACTTGTGTATACTTGTATGTGTATGTGTGCTTATTTCTTGGCCATTTTAAAAGTTATTTTACCAACTGTAAAGTCTACAGGATAAACATTTACTCTAACAGAAGGTGAATCAAATATTGAAGAACACTCTGAATTCTAACCACTATACTACGAACTTTGATATGATCTTTCCCTCAAATATCATTCTTTCAATAAATAAATGTGGTCCTTGCAACTATGTGATATAGAAATAAGAAATAAAGTTATGTAATACTGTATGAACACACTTGAGTTTTTTGTATATAAAATAAAGGTGCATCATATATGGTTACCCATATGGACTATTGTGGCCAATAAATGGCCATAATTTCTTGACATGTAGTCAAGAGGGATTTCTGAACTACCTTAGGTTATTAATAAGCATCTTCATGTTTCTAAATAATTCAGCATAGATTTGTGCTTCTCTTTACAATTAAACACTTACATAAGGAAGCATCCAGAAGAGAGACTGACTTGGGTTATTTACCCTCAAAAAGGTTGTTTCAATTAGCTAATGGAGGAGACCAGATTTGTCTGTGGTTATATTTTGTCTGAAAAGTACCTGGACAAGCTAGACTACTTGAAGATATTCTGAATTAGAGTTAATCGCTCTAAATTACAGTTTAATCACTTTTGGTTTGATCATGTCACCTAGGTGTCTTATACCAAGTCTCAGTCCCTAGACAATTGATGACTGTTATCCTATATGAAAGGTACCCCCTAACTTTCATGGTGACTTAGAATCTAAAACTTATTAAGGAAAACTAATCCAATTCAAATTATTTCAGTATTTAAGTATAGAAACTTCCAAGAATACCAACTCAGAGACTCTTTGGAAGATAGACTTTATGCTCAAAACTAAAAAATGAAAACACCCAAAAATAGTTCATGATGCTATGTTTTGAGAGCTGTGCAACTTTTATCTAAATTTGGCCTCTATTTTATTTTGGAGTCTATTTTAACCACCAAGCATGTTTTAATGCTCCCCACCCTGACATCTTTCTCATTGAAAGAGGATTGTGTGGAACCCGATCACTGTAACTGAGAGTGTAGCATGCTGTTTGCCCCACTCAGGGAATACTGAGGTCAACCCAGAGAGCTGAAGATACAAGAGAACCAAACTATGGCAGACACTGTTTTGACAGCTAAGGGTGTATGGAGTTCCGCCATGTGCACAGCTGAATATTCTCAGCTCTACTTTTAAAGGGAAGATGGGGGACCCTGGGTAAAGCTATGCTTTAAAAACACTGAGGGTATTCAAAAATTACTTTCACCTTTTCTCTACAAGATTCCCAAGAACTCCTAGATGTCAAAATCACTTTTAAACAGAAAACACATCAGATGAACCCAGACAAGCATCCAGGAGCCCACATTCTGAGCAGATGGTTGACTAACACCAGTTCTTTGATTGTATGCTCCTAAAAGAAAGCCTATGATAATTTTTTGTACACCCCTGGGTGTATTTCCCATCAGAATACATATATGCCTACTCCCTCCAAATATTGACTCTAGCAATTTAAGTTTTAAAATAGTTTAATTCACAGAGAGACTTCAAACATTATGAGTTAATTTTTTTATTGTTATCTAAGCAGCAAGAAAAAGAAATCACTTTTTTTTTCTTATGTGTAAGGCTACTTTAAAAAGAACACTGCCTACAATTTACAAAAAGGAAAAGTTGAAAAAGATACTCTAAACTGTTAACTTTGAAATGGCAAGTGAGCATTTCATTTGAGCTGTTGGTTTAAATATCAACTCTTGGACCAGGGAGATGGTGCAGTTGTTAAAGAAAGCATAAAGAACTGAATTCAGATTCCCATGTCCCACATACAAAGCCACAATGGCGTATGCAAGTATCCTAATGTTAGAGAAGCAGAGATAAGATGATCTCTGGAGCTAGCTGGCCAATTATTTTTGTCAAATCTGTGAGCTCCAGGTTCAATGAATGATTCTGTTTCAAAAAAATCTGGAGCAGAGGACTAGAAGAAAGCATCAACCTCTGGCCTCTGTGTACACCTGTATTACACATATACCCCCAAAACAGGTATGTACATATAACCACACATAAATAAATAAACTAAATTTCAGGATAAAAGCCTTTACCAGAAAGTTTCTAGGGACTTGATTTTTTTTTCCACACAAAATATTCCACAAAAAGAAAATCTGAAAGTCTCTGAAATATAGATAAGCAAGAGATATTTTTGCTCTGTGATCTATTTTAAAGATTTACAGTTTTAATTTTTAAAGGAGGGATGGAGAGTGGAAATCTCATGTATCATCTGAACCACAAGTTCTCAGAATAGACGAGCCTGAGTAGCAAGCCTCAATGAAGAGGACTTTTGGTAATGGTGGCTCTCAGAGATAACGTAACCTAAAGAGGTAGAAAAGGTAGGTAAAGTTAGGGAAAGCATTTTCTACCAAGGAATTTGGAGGGATGAATAATAATAAGATCCCTGAAAGTCACTGTGTAGAAAAGAAGTATTCATGTCTAAGAAGTTGTCCACCATTCCATGTGAAGGAGGATAATGTCAGTATTACACTCCCTTGCTGAGAAGCATGGACTATCTTCACAGAGTTTTAAGGCCAAACATTAACCCTATCCCATGTTGCTCATTGTTTGAGTTACTTGATTAAATTTTTTTATTGTTGATAGTGGCAAAACTAGACTAAATATTGCCTTAAGATCTTTTTTTCTGTGTTTCTAGATATTGCTTAACATTTATTTTATTTTAAATAGTATATCAAATAAAGACTTGGAACACTGGTGAGGCTGTGTTCATGTTCATAGGTAGCACAATGGCTTGATTTCAAAGAGAATTCCCCACAGAGGAAACAAGTTATTTGAATATGATATACTAACTACACATGGAAATGGAATGGGAGGTGTCTTAAAAACTGAAATGGAAAGGGATGGAACTCAGAGAAAACTATAGCCAGTTGGGACAAAAAAAAAATACCCAAAAGGATGAAGATTGTAGAATGTAGTCTGATTGGTTGGCTTGGGAAGAATCAATCAACTGTAGATTTGCTTCACCACAGTGGAGAAAACAATAATTAGTGCATCTTGTAAACTTGAGTTCTGTTTCCTAAAAGAACAGTTATCAGACCTTAAACCACACAACAAAATACAATAGCCATCTTGTCAAGTCATTGCTTATGTGACTGACCAACTGGCCAACTAGGGTTTCCCTTGGCCCTCTGTCCACACTCTCTGTCTATCCCTCTGATGGTGTCTTCAAATTTGGCAATATAAGTCTATTCTAATTATTCCAACATTTTTTATGTATTTAAGAAAAAGCAGAATTACAGTTTTGACACCTTCTGGCTTCTTGTTCTTCTTTACAAAATTTTACCAGATGTAAAATACTTTGAGAGCTTATGGTTGTCATTCAGTTTCCAGTTGAAATACTGAAAGAGAGGAAGAGAAAGATACCAACCTCCAAAGAAGTGATATCAAAATTGCTGTCTAAAGTAAAAAAGCAATTGAATGATAAGGAAGAGACATTAAATATGGAGATGGATGAAAGATCTAGATAATTGCAGGCAAAGAAGCCGAACCATTTTGCACAGTCACAGTTGCCCCTGAAAGCAATATATTCATTTATTGCCTTAGTCAGTAGGAACAGGCAAGTCTATGCTATCTCATTTTAAGGTGTTAATGTCTCCAAGGTTTGATGGCAACAGGACAGGGCCCCTGGTCTTACATGTTGGCATAGGGAGTAAACATAGAAATGGCAGAAAGGTTTCAATTCAATTTGGTAAATGTTACTTTATTACCCTTTTTGTGGTGGAAAAGAAGACACTGTCAATCAGAGGTTATGTCAATGGAATAAAGGAAAATTAGGTATAGTGATCTATTATTTGTAAGGAGAAAACAAAAAATAAATTTATAAAAAATTCTCCTACAGTCTTCATCTGGACTAAGACACGTTAGAGTGAAATTTTATTAGTGTTCTACCTAACACTAAAACATTTGAATTGATTTGTTCTCCTGGTCCCAAAAGGATCATTTTCCAAAGTTATAAAAAATTAAGAGGCTGAAAGTGTATCTCTATGATATCCTGGGATGCATAAGACATTGGCTTTGGTCCCAACATCACACACACAAAAAAAATTGAGATGATAAAAAACAGTAGCTTATTTCCTCATGCTGGCTTCTCCCTGTCGTGGTAATTGTTTAAATTGTCGGCATTCAATCTGGCTTTTCTTAAACAGCCGCCATGTTCCCGACTAGCCTGGGCCTGCGGCCATGAGCGGAGGCAGCTTAAGGCTGCTGCTCAGTTCAAGCTAGCCCTGCCACCCAGGAGATGCCAGTGTGGGAGATGGCTCCGCCAATCTACCATGTTGTCTCCACAATGCTTAGCTGAGCCCAGACCATCCCCACCATCCACGTGGGCCTGGTAGGAAATGAGACTCTAATGCTTAAAGATCAATCAAAGGCTTTATATATTTGGTAATGCTCAATAGCAATGTGCCCACATAATTATGGATGCTTTCCAATTAACTAACCTAGACAAAAGTTGTTACCTAGGACTGCTCCTGGTACATGCGTGGTCATCCATGTCACTACATCCCTCTGTCTCTCCCTCCCCTACCTCGCTCCTCTTCTTTCTTTTCCTCTTCCTCTCCTTACTCCTCCCATCTTAGCTCCTCCTACATCTCCCTGAAAAACATCGTTCATGTTTTCAGCCAGTGTTTCCTTGATTATGAATGTATCCTTGATATTTAAGTCTTTGGGTATATACTGAGGTGGATTAAATAGCATGCATATTTTCAGGCATGTTCTTGATTCTACTTAACATTCATCATTGGACAGAATAGTTCCTTATGTTATAAAAGTCATCCTCTGTTCCTTCACAGACATGGACTAGACAAGCACTTTCCAGTGGCCACTTCCCAATGTCTTACAACAGGACAGCTTCATAAGGCCATGGGATAATCAGTTCAAATTCTCATCACAGAAACAGAAAATGATTGCATAATTTGCATGGCTTAGTGCAACAAGGAAATGCAAGATCCTCATTAAAAATTTATCAGTAAATTCAAGGCTGCAGCAGTAAGGAAAAAAAAACCAACTATGGAGCCTTTATTGGCACAGGACCTATGGAAATGAATAGAGATTGTATACCCATGAACCCAGTTCTCAATAGACTTTTCTCTAAGAATCTTTCTGCTCAGTTTTGACACAGAGGAACTGAATGGATTTATTGAAATATGAAAGATTGGTCTATGGGCTTTGAGCATCATGTAAAAGACATCTGAATAAAGCAACACAATAAAATTAAAGGCATCCTTGTTTTCTGCATGAACACCCTTCTTTATGCCTTCATTTCTTACTTTTCTTACTGAGATTTCTTTCTTTTTTTGGTTTCAGATTCACCCAAGAACCTAACAGAAGCATTTGTTATATAAATAGGAAAAAGAACAACTTCTGGAAAATACATTGTGAGGATTTAAAACATCTTACATACTTGCAAGCCAAATGGATCTCTTATTTGCACTTTGGTTACCAGATAATCACAGTGCACTTACTCTGTGAAACAAAGCATCCCAAAAGAAGAAGACTCGGGATTTTCTGGCTATGTCGTGGAAAATGGCTTTTAAAAAAAAAATGAGTTTTCTCTGTGACATTTGGGGGATCATGAAGAACAATCAACCATCTTCAATTTGGAACTACCATTACTTTGTACCATTTGAAATATATGTATATATATAATATTTTGAAATATTATATATTCTCTTCAAGAAATGAACAGTACCACAGTGTGAGGTGGCTGGTGTATCCCTTTCCATTTTGGATGTTTGGTCGGTTTTATTTTGTTTGCCATTCCTTTTTTCTCTCGGTGAGGAAGATACATGCCCATGTGAGAATCCGACATGGCGCTCTCCCTGGAAGGCCAGCTGCAAGCCAACTCCTGGAATCTGAGGCATCCTAACAGTACTGAGTCAAGAGCTTCCCCCTGTTTCTACCCAGTGACCCAAGGAAGCTCCTCGTCTTGATTTATTGCTTTCTATCCTGTGCAATATTAGCATGCAAGCTTGGCTTACATAACCATACTTTATATTCGATTGATATATAATAACCGTTCTAACCTCTTCCAGGAAAATATTTTTAGAAGTACTAGCTTTTCCACAGATAAGCAAATGAGGATTCTTGAGGGAGCTGCTCCACCGTGCTATTAAGACTCTGGCAGGATGGTAGGATGTAGATCCCTATATTAATAAGTCCTGTAAATACAGTGTCTTAGGGCTTTGTGTAGCTGTCCTAGACTGCAGAAGTGTCCTCTGATTAAATCCAAAGTCTGCCATTGTTAACTACATAGTGCTGTAGCAACAAGTTTTATCATGGCGCCTCTTTCTATGTTTGATTTGCTTTTTCCTAGCATATTCACGTCTCCTCTGATGAGATAGGAAAGCTATGAAAGCAATTAGGTTTCACAATGATCTATGTGACCAAGTGTTGGACAGCCCTATTAAAGTGGTAAATAACTTCTTTCTTAACCCATTTGTCCTCTTTGTCTGCCATTTAGTTTTATAGACTTTCTTTTCAACTAAACCAAGAGATCACGAGACTCTATGGAAGCTATTATTTCCATCAATAATATTTTGAAACTTAGATACTCATTAATATGATTGTAGTGAAATATTCAATTACAATTTCTGGAATTCCATGTGGGTGGGTCACTCTGATAATATATATGGGGCTCTCACATACACACACACCTAAGAGGGGGGGAAGAAAAACAACAGAAAACTACAAACCATTATCCCTGTCTTTTTCTAATTACTGAGCTGAGCTAAGAGGTAAACATCTACTTTAAGTCTAGTTTTCCTGGGGAAAATTTTAATGGTACTTTACACTCCTATGTCATCACACAACTGCAGGGTTTTTTTTCTCCTCCCCAAATTATTCTCTGGCATCTGTGTTTTTAGAGCCTCTTAGTAAATCACAGCACTGCATCCCCTGAGTCTAGACAGTTTAGAATCAAACTTCAAGTAAAACTCAAGATTTCCTCTTATTCTACCCAGAAAGCCTGAAGTTTAATTGAATGTGTAAACTGTAAACTTTTTTTTTTTTTTTTGAGCTGAGGACCCAGAACCAAGGGCCTTGTGCTTGCTAGGCAAGCACTCTACCATTGTGCTAAATCCCCAACCCCGAATGTGTGATCTTCTAAAAAAAAAATCTTGATTCTGTATTTTGAAGGCCTGTAAAAAAGCATCTAGAGATAAAAATAGAATCTCTACTGTAAAATTGAGACTTCCAAATGCTTTGGTGGATATTTGCTAAAAGATAACATAAAATCTGTACCAGTATCCATGTCTGGTGGCAAGTCATAGCTAGGTATCACTTGAAATCCTGGCACTTGAAATATGGAGGTAGGAAGATTGCAAGTTCAAAGTCAGCCTGGGATACAAAGTCAGACCCCTGCCCCAAAACAAAGAAAACCACTGGTGACAGCACTTATTTCTTAGTTTTACAGCACCAATTCAAGTGCCAAGCAATATGCTTGGAAAACCAACCTTTCATATGTCAGCTTCAGATTAAAGTTGAAACCATGAACCCTAAGAACTATATATTTGAGGAAAAAATTAAAACAGAAATATTTACCACAGAACTTGGTAGAACCTTTAGTATACCCAAAGATTACTGGTAAAGCAGCAAAGAAGACTAGAACAAGACAACCTGGTTTAAAACAAAAGCTAGTAAGTAACTCAGGATTCCAGTATGGTGAGGCATCACTATACTTCTAGGTGAATTTACTATAACCACATTGCCATATCTTCAGTTTTTCGGTAAATGCAGAAATCTAAAGTTTTGCATAAAATTCCCTAACATTCCTAATAAATAAGCCAACTTCATTTAAATGGCTGTAAATGTTATTATTGAGTCGCATTCTCTGAAGGGTGAACTTAACTATGACATTTGTGTCCCCTAGAGTCTTCTAGCATTTATCCCAGATGAAAGCCCAATGAGAAGAGAAGAAACCAGACTCTTCTATTGTGCAAAACCTTACTTTGGAAGACAATTCTGCTAACACATAGTATGTGAGGGTCATGTTTTTCTGCTCTAGAACCAGAAGCTATAACTCAATGTAAGAACTAGCCTAGAGGGCTACATCTGTTAGCTCACCCGCATAAATGACTTTATGCAGTAGTAAGTTTCTCCTTTGAAGAAAGTTAGAGAAAGAAACAAGGAAAACAGACCATATCAGAATCAGGCAGCCATCCAATAAGACAGTGCAAATATTTGTAAATGTCAGATTCAATTTGAATTCATCCAAGTCACTTACACAAACGCATGAACTATCAAATTGTGTTTAAATTTAACTTGTTCAAGTTTGGGGAATTGGGTGGCTACCATCTGCCTACTGAGCCTGCACATTTGGGGTGCACAAAATTTTATCACATGAGAATGGTAATAAAGGGAACAGTGTGTATGACTAATACCAATTTTAAACTCATGCCCCATGTACTGTGAAAAATGTGGTAACATAATTGGAATGTATACACACACACACACACACACACACACATATATATATATGATATTCATATATACATACACATACACATGCACATGCACATGCACACACACATACATATGAAGTTTCAGCCAGAGTTCTGTTCTTGATAAAAGGAAAAGTGAAGCTTGCTTTTAAGTCAAAGATCTTTAAAAGTGAGTCAAGTTCATTTGTCGCCACTTGGGGGTTCTTGGATTTACCTCTTCATTGACCCTGCGAGCACAAGGAGAAGTTGACTACTCGGCATTTTTCCAGCATGGAGTGACAAGCGCTTTCACTGACATACAGCCAACATCTTTTTTTGATTAAATCGTGTAGCTTTCACAAAGCAATATAGTGATTTTATGGTGCAATATATTATACCACCTTGCCACTGTCACTGATACAGTAAGTTATGGAGGTTATAAATATTGTTTATAGGAGTAGAACCGTCCATTCCTCACAGATGGAGTGTCTCTACTAATTAAGCTTGGCAGTTCCATTTCAAAAGCTCTTAGGGTCTGTTTGACATAGGAATGTGTCGTATCGTTTCGCATGAGCTGCTACCTTCTAAACAGAAGTGTTAGTGTTTAGTAAAATTGCGAGGCTATCTCCATATATTTTCTAAATACAAGAAGATGTGATAATAGGCAGAACTAAAGAGAGAGAGTATTTGGGATATTGTGAATAGAATCCAATTCCCTGGAATTCACAGGCTTTGTACAGAAATTATGAAAAGGATGATATACTTCAAAGTAAATTAAAGAGAACAATAATCTTAATATCTCTCTCATATATGTATACACACACACACACACACACACACACACACACATTAAATTACCTGTTAAAAGTTTTGTGATTTTTAGGTTTAATAGGCCAGAAATTTTTCCCCCTTGAAAAGTACTTCAGAGACTTCATTGGCTATTACGGTGTGCTTACATTATTGGCTTATGGCTGGTTCCCATTTGCTTATTTTGTTTATTTTAGTAAATTTGTTTTAATTAAAAAATATAGTGGGTCATTGATATGGCTCTCAGAAAGTAAAGATGCTTGCAACCAGGCCTGAATAGCAATCTTTAGAAGCCATGCAATAGAAGACAAGAACCAACTCCTACGTGTTGCCCTCTGGTCTCTACCCACAGTCTATGAGAGTGAGCACATACACAGCAGGTTCAATTTCTAACACTTCAACTTTGGGGTAATAAAACTAGTATGAAGGAAAAATTAGGGAACTTAGAGAAGGCACTGTCAACTTGAGAGATTAACATGAAGATTGTAGGAGGATTATGGAAGAAAGAAGCAGAACCGTTTTTCATGAACAAAATGTTATGAGTAATTAGTCTTACTGTGAGTATCATTGCCAGTGAGTAATACTGATGGATCACTATGAAGCAATCATTCTAGAAGCACTGTGTTAGTGGTCTCCACTCAAGACAGACACTGAAAACAAAGCCACCGTGTCATTTCTCACTCTCTGTCTATAATGTTCAAAGACTAGACAAATCCATACCAAATTCTCTAGAATTTTCCATTCACTAGTACCATTCACTAGTGTTTTTCAGTCACTGGAAAATGCCAGTATAGGTCACACTTGAACAATGTCATTGATACAAACAAACAACTGATGGCAAAGGCATGGCTAGTGGACAGAATGAAAATGAATGTAATGCAACAATGGCCTGAGCCATCTGGTGTGAGAGAGGATGACCAACAACCATGCAAGGTCATTGACCAGACACCTCTACACATAGCTGTCAATACAGTCAGGCTAACTGTCCAAATAGATGTATATAGCTTCCTCTATTACTCCAGAAGTGTGGCCTCTGGGTTTCTCTTATTCCCATCACACTGTTGAAGATCACCTGTATTCATTCAGTCACTTACTCATTTAAAAAACCAGCCCTCTATTGAGTCTTTACAATATGCCACCTCCGTAGTAGATACTGAGAATGATGTCAGACCTTTTAGAATCAATAGAAGTGATAAAATAACCAAAGACCACGACACAAGAAGTTTCTAAGGTGCCAAGAAAGTAAATGATGGGAGTGAGATGCTAGATTTAAGTAGTATACTTGTAAAACACCTTGAGGAGGTGGCATTTAAATTGGGAACAGGAACATAGCAGGAAATGAGAGCATTGAAGGAAGAATGAGGAAAATATGGGTAGGTTTGAGATGGGCAAGTTACTAGATTCAAAACCTTATTCAAGGAAAGAATGTATGTGTTTACAAAAATTAAAGTACCTCTAGAGATGCATGACATTGGGAAAGGAAGTTTGAAGTCACATCATATCACAAGCATATAAACACAATTAAAGCTTGCGTTTCTACCTGAACTGTAGCAGGGAGCAGTTATAAGAGGGATTTAGAAGTTGGGAATGCTTCAATCTGCTTATACCCATAATAGGTGTCATTGGTACCCAGTCATACACTCTACTTATGTCCTTGTCCACACAGGGAAAAAAACTAGCCGTGGGACAGGGAACGAGGAAAGCAATCATTAACCACTAATAGGTGAGATTGGAGGATAAAGGTCCCAACTTCCTTGCTTCCAAGTGGGAGAATCTAAGTCATAGTCTGTATTCAAGCCATGTGAAAAGACTCTCCACAATATAAAAATGACTTCCATTTGAGCTGTCTCGCTGGTGGCTTGTTGGCACATGTGGCTCTAAAGCTCTTGGATGAGGTGACCAGTGTAAGAACTTCTACTCAGATTTGTCATTGACTTAAAAATCAAGTTTCAGTTTGAGCTAACTAGTTGCTGCTGCATTGGGTAGCCATGTCCATCCACCCTGAATCCCAAGTAGGTCGCAGGTGTCCAAACCCACAGTCTACTCATAAAGCTTGACTGGTTTGTCTTCAATTCCTGATCCATTTCTTTGCTTTCTTACCAGCTTACTCGAATTTGTCACTCATCCTCCTTACCCCGATATTTTTATGTCAAGGTCTTCCTTTGAAGAACCCTAAAAGTATTTTAGGAAAACCTAATGGAGATGAGATAGAAGGGCATCCAAACAGAACTGACCAGTGACTAGTTATATACACAGACTAGCCTGAAGACAAAACAATCAGTGTTGCTGATCCTTTTATGCAGGAGTTGATGCCTTTGATTCAGGTGGCAGTTACCTCAGTCAAGGCTAAGGCTGTGTTGATAAGAAGCAAGCACATATGGGGTTGTAGCGAAGTCTCCATCTATAAAGTGCTTGTTTCACAAGCATTAGAACCTGAGTTCAATTTCCCAAACCCGTGTGAAAAGCAGGTATGGTAGTACATGTTTGTAATTCCAGTACTACAGAGGCAGAGGCCGGAGGATTCTCAAAACCTCTGTTCAATCTTCTCGCCCTAAAAATGTTGATCTCAGGTCCTAGTGAGAAACTCAAAGAATATGGTGAAGGGTTCCTGTGTACTGTCTCAGAGACAAGCCATAGTGATAAAGGTTTAATTTCCTTTCATTTATTCTATTCCAATGGGATTCAGTTTCAGTGGCAATGAACAAAGTTCAAATGGAATCATTAATGCTAAAGCTTGAAAAATTATTATAATATTCTTTCAAATGCTAAAGTAAGCTGAGCACAGTGGTGTATGCCTATAGCCCAAGCAATTGGGAAGCTGAAACAGATGAATCCTAAGATCAAGTTCAGCCTGGGACAATATCAAGACCCTCCATTAGAAAAAAAAAAAAAATGAAAGTAACCATGAAATCTGTACAAGTGCATTTGAGTTCTGATCTAGGAGTCACTTAAAGTCATGGAATTGGTTCACAGCAACAACCAGTGTTAACAATGAGACAAGGGTGCTTCAATTTAAGTTTTAGTTGGGAATTTTAAAGGGCCTAGACAAAAGTTTCCTCAAGTCATAAAGAAAGATTGTGTGAGTGACAGAACTTCAAGAGACCAGCCAAGAGGTTCCTTTCTCCCTGTGGCATTCTGTCCAGAAATACTAAGAACAAACCCCCAAAGGCTTTTCATATCTATGCTCAAAGCAAAAAAACAAAGAAAGGGCAAGTCTCCTGCCAGAATCCAGTCTTATGTGGGCTTCAGAGAACTTAGGTTTTTCTCAAGCTGTTACTGTTCCTGTCTTCTGAGTCAATAAAAATTTTCTTCAGGCTAAAATGCCTGGAAGGAATATTTGAAAAAAAAAATACTCATAATAGAGGAGATTTTTGTTGTTGTTGTTGCTGTTGTTATTTGTTTGTTTGTTTTTTGAGACAGGGTTTCTCTGTATAGCCTTGGCTGTTCTGGAACTCACTCAGTATACCAGACTGGCCTCAAACTCAGAAATCCACCTGCCTCTGCCTCCCAAGTACTGGAGCGCCACCACTGCCCAGCTGGGAAGGAGATTTCTAAGACTACAACTAGTTTTTCTCCCTCACACAATCACCCCAACCTGGGTGCTGGGTTCAAGGGGAAAGGTGTGCTTTGTTTTACGGCCATCTGTGTGTAAATATCCGCGCCAATGCTGACTCCAACTTATGAATGTGGGATTGAGAGATGATGCATGTAGTCTGTTTCTACAGTTAGGGAGAGAGGGGCTCCAATGCATCACCCCTTGCATGAGGGAAATTATACTCTTCATTCTTCGTGCCAAAGAAAATAATTTACCAAAACATTATCACACCAGTTTATGGGAAATTCTGAGCTTGCTGGGAGAGGTGCCAGGAATTAGAATCAATGAATATAGCTACTGTTGTCAAAAAGACATAGGTCCTAAACCCTAACATCTAGAGACTCAAAGATCAGTCCAGGGGGAAAATATGGAGTATATTGTTTAGAAATAATTAGGGAAGTAGTAATCTCTAATTTGATTTCATTGAAAAAAATCACAATAATACCCTTTCTTTTGGTCTTGTTTAAAACTATTCTAAACTATTAGAAGAAAAATGATGAACCTATTTCTAGACTTAGCAAGATATAACTCTAGATCCAGGATTTCTAAATTCTATATGGCTCTCACACTAAATCTTGCTTGTTTGTTTTATTTAAATACACTTTTATTCTTACAGGGCCACTTGTTAACAAAATAGCCTGAATAGCTGTGACAGCTCTGAAAGCCAGGAACACTTACTATATGATCCAGTATAAAGATGACAGACACTTCGTCTACCATGGAGAGGTCTGAAGGGTAGAAGCAAACGTGGGCTCACGGCTACAGTTCCTGGCCATACTCCAGTGTTTCTAATCCATGGACAACAGTATCTTGGAGAAAGTTTTCAGTAACTAAATTCTGGGTTCTATCTACACAGTGTTTTATCATCAGGCCTGTGAAGGAAAGATTTGATTTTATATGCAGATGGACTGTGCATATCATTGACAGTCTAAGTGGTCATGGGCTACCTTCCATGATTAAAGCAACTCAAGCAAAGAGACGGGTGCTCCAAAGATGTGATGAGTATGGACAGTGGAACAGCACATGTTTAGAGTCTCAGAAATCAAGTGGATTAGGAATGAGAGTTGCACGCAAGCATGTAAAGCTCTGTTGTTTAGAAAAGAGAGTATATTTGGTTCTGAAGAGTATGTGGTAATTCTCAGCTAAACGTGGTCTGTTCACTACAACAACAAAGTACCAGCGGGCTTGCTTCAGTTCTCGTGAGCATCTTGTCATGTCTGGTATCTAAACTTTACTTAGAAGAGCTGTTAGGAGAGCCATGACTAAGCAGAGTTACCTTTCTCAGAATGTGTCCTCCTCTGAGTCTGCTTTATATTTCTGGTGTAATAGCAGTAAAACAAGACCTAGTCTCTAGTAATCATATAATTGTAACTCAAGAAACTCAGAGGAAGGACTCAGCCTGACAAAAGCTGGGTAGCCTGATTCAGATACACAAATATATCCTGGCTGCCCTGACAGTGCTGCTTGACTGTAACAGTAGTTTCTTTCTCCCACCAACAATGGCATCTGTTTGTTCAAAAAGAGTGGACCATGCCTGATGGAAGCCACCTTCATCTCTGGTTAGTGCATTAGAGAAGTAGAGGTGATACTGGCAGTGAGCTACAGGAATTTTCAATACGTTAACATCCCTGTGTTATAGAGAATTGCAAAAAGACTCAAATGTTAAGTCGGATGGAGATGAAGGAGCAAATATTTGGTAGCAGAAAATAGAGGAAAAAAACAATAACAAACAAACAACAACACCAAACCCAAATAGGCAGAAAACAAATTGATCAAAACTACAGGATGATTAAAGATATGAGTAGGTTCAAAAGTATCAGAATAAGTCAATAACTGAAGATTGTAGCCAGAGATACTTACAACCTATAAAGTGGCCTTTCATCAGATTACAGACAATAGCATAGTGTGGTGAGGAAAGCCTGTACCTTAGTTAGGGTTTCCGGAGCATTAGGAGACCTCAAAGCATGCATATATGGTGACACATTTCCTCCAACAAGGCCACACCTCCTAATAGTGCCACTTTCTATCAGACAAGCATATCCAAACCACCATAAATCCCAACACTCAGGGGGCTAAGACAAGAAGACAACTGCAAGTTCAAAACCAACCTGCACCAAATAAGGAATTCCAAGCCAGGAAAAGCTATGAATCTATAAACTTTATCACTCCCCTCAAAATGCAAAATATATTGTAACACACTCAGTGAAATCTCATCTAAGCAAAAACCTCCCAAACTATTTCACCAGCTAGTTTTAGCCTACTAATTTTAATTTCAGTAGTATTTTTTTTTAAATCTAAAAAAGTCGGCCACCAAGTATTTCTTTGTCATACTGCAAATTTTTTTTCTTTTGTTGGGAAACATATTTTTTTCTTTTGTTGGCACACACAATGCCATGCCATTGTTAAGGGTCTTGTCATTCTAGCACACTTACCTGCTCCAGCAAGAAATGTACGTTACTTCCCCAAAAAACAGAATAGAGTATGCCAATGTGTACAACCAACAGCAAAAGAATGAATCCACAAGAAAGGTATTATCAAACCTGTGAGCCCCCTTTTGAAAATATGTGTTTTTCCAATATCATCTTCTTTCTTGTCCTGTAAAGAAATTCATGACTAGTAGGGCTGTGCACAAAATGAAGCAGCCCCTTATCCCACGTCTGGAATTAAAAAAAAAAAAACATATTTATATAACATAACTAATTTTTTTTTTTAAGAAACCAAAATTCTTACTACATTATCAGCAGTGAACGTTTAAGTGTGCGGTTTGCACCATCCTGGTTGCATTGCAATTGTTTATAGAACTGTATATAAACTGACCTCCAGTTGTCATAACAGGGTTTTCACTTACACATTCAATGGGACATTGATAATTCATTATGCCGGCAATTAACTCTATGTTGAGCAGAATCTATCATCTATTTCAGAACATGTAATTTTGCTCTTTTTTTTTTTTTTAATAATACTACTCAACAAACCCCAATGGCAATCCAAAAATCCCTGCACTGATTTCCAAGTGGTCTTGATGTCAGACATCATTGTCTGGACAACAGCCTCTCTGTTAACAACAGAGATCACCTAAACAATACTTTGCATGATATAGCAGTTTTCAAACTGAGCAGCAGCCATTTTGCAGAAGCTCATTCATAGGTTTTCCTAGCTCTGCCCTTTTGTCTCATCATCACTTCTTTACCTGCCCATCCCACTGTTAAGACAGCAGGGTACACAGTTCTGCAGGAGTCTGGGTATGTATTGATAGTATTCTGGGATTTGCTTCTGTGTACCCATGGCCAAGATGTGCAGCACTTTGACTTCCCAGCAGTCCTCATGGTTGCACCACATATGTCTCAAGGAGGGGAGTGAGGCACCAAGGCCACCACAGAAAAGATTATAAAACATATATCTTAGTTAGGGTCTTATTGCTATGAAGAGATACCATGACCATGTCAACTCTTATAAAGGAAAATGCTTACTGGAGCCGGCTTACATTTTCAGAAGTTTAATCCATTGACATCATGGTGGGAAACAAGACAATGTGCAGGCAGACATGGTGCTGGAGGATCTGAGAGTTCTGCATCTTGATCTGAAGCAGCCAAGAGGAGACTAACTCTATACTGAGAAGAGCTAGAGCATAGGAGACCTCAAAGCCCACATACAGAGTGACACACTTCCTCTAACAAGGCCACACCCACTCCAACAAGGCCATGCCTCCAAAAAGTGCCACTCTCTATAGCCAAGTGTTAAAACACATGATTCTGGGGGGGGGGGGGCAAACCCATTCAAACCACCATAATATAAAACTTTTAAAGTTTCTGTACTGTTTATAAAAGAGTTGTTGGGGCTAGAAGTTTTACTGTTTCTCTGAGGCTTTTGTTTTGGTTTAGTTTACTTTAGTTTTTCATTTATAATAGCAATTAAGAGACTCTCAAGATGAAAGAGAATTGAGAGACCATGCCCAGTGTCCTTCTGTCTGCCTTTCTGAAAGCCTGAAAAGCTGAGGTCTGGGAAGATGCCAAGAGGCACTTCTTTCTTTTTCCTTATTGGCTTTGTCCAGTGCTCAAGGCTAAATTCCAGGGTCTAAATCAGTGCCTCCTGAGCCAAGCCTGGCCAAACCAAGGTCACCTCTGTTTCCAATTATGTCCAACACTCTCAAAAAGGTTCATTTGCATTGGTAATCTTTTTGAAAAGAAAAAAGTCCCTAGAGCAGTGGCTTTTAACTTGTGGGTTAAGAATATCTTTATTCTTTTAGCAGATATCGTATATCAAATATCCTGCATAGCAGATATTTACATTCTGATTCACAACCACAACAAAATTACAGTTATGAAGTAGCAACTAAAATGCTTTATCACTGGGCCTTCACCATAACATAAGGAAATGTATTAAAGGGTCAAAGCATGAGAGAGTTGAGAGCCACTGCTCTGAACTACACAGGTTTCCACAATATCCCTGGGCTGGCCATTCTTAACAGAACCAGACACTGCCCCTTGTAGCTAAGGCCATTTCTGCTAGGAGGCTGGAGATTGCATGAGACAAGTATTAAGCTAAAACAACATTGTCCTAAAGAGAGGAAAAGGGGATGTGTCTTATTTAAAAATACCATTGTCTTGGGGTTTCTATTGCTATGATAAAACACTCTGATCAAAAGCAACTTGGTGTTGTGGTGGGAGGCATTATTTCATCTTAGAGCATGTAGTCCAGCATCCAGGGAAGTCAGGGCAGGAACCTA